>CM052874.1:563249-576526 GCA_028534055.1 Eulemur mongoz | reverse complement strand
GTGGGCCGTTTCCCCTGCGGCCCTTCCTGCCTGTCACCCTTTTGTCATCCAAGACCCCTGGGAACCTTTCTTGCACTTTGCACGGGCAAAGTGTCTTTGCAAGTTCCCCCCGAGGACAGTTTGGGGACAGGGGGCCACGCATCCCTGTGTCCCCAGGGCCCGGCTAGGGCCAGCGCCCGCGGGAAAAGCCCCGTGACTTCTTGGTGACCGAGGCGACTTTCAATTCTCAGTTCTGAGCTGCTCAGAGATTTTCCCCGAACGTCCCCTGATGTCACCTCCCCCGGCCCGGGCCTTTCCCGAACCGAGCCGGGTTCGGTGACCTTCTGGAAGGGACCGGAGGGGCCGAGGGGGAGCGGAAGGGAGGTCTCCACCTCGTGACCCCTCGCCCCGAAACATCTGCCAGCCCAGGACCCAGCCAGGAGGGGGGTCAGCCGGCCCAGAGGAGGGGACAGTCCCCAGCTTCGTCACTTTGGGGTCACGGTGCATGTCCGCAATCGCCAAACGTGGCCACGTCGTCCCCAAAAACGTGCTGTGGTGACCATTCCCAATAAGGCACGATAACAAGAAATATTTGCACCCAGGTTTTCAAAACACCAAACTGCTTTCTCTTATACAACCCGGCTGACCTGTTGCAGAAGGGGAAACTGAGGCCCTGGCAGGAGGGGGACCGCCCAGGGTGGCACTTCCAGGAAGGGACAGCAAGGAACCCTGTCTTGACGGGACAGGGGGGTCCGGGAGGAGAACAGGCCCAGGCTGCAAGGTGCTGTGTGACCTCGGGCAGCTCAACGAACCTCTCTGTGCCTGAAGGAAAGAGGATGAAAAGTGGAAACACACACAGGCTCATGAGAAGATGGCGCGGCGACCCCTGGTCCCCCCCCCCCGGCACCCAGGGACAAGGGCTGGCCGCCGGTGTCACCGCCGACCACATCTCTGGGGCCCTTGTCCCGCCTGGCAACAGAATAACGATTTGTGTGACCACTCGTGGTGTCTCCCCGTCCTGCCTTTTCTTCCCAGTCCGGCCCTGCGCCCCGTATACAGCAGGCGCTTAACACTCTCCGCTGAGTGAATGAATGAATGGCTGAAAAGGCTGAATTAATGCGTGCGGCCCCGGGACCCGGGAGGCTCCGGCTCTCAGCCGCCTGGGTTTCCGGACTTGTCGCCACCCACCGGCTGGGAACCGGCGACAGAACCTTCCAGAAACCACTCTCGGACGCAGCCACAGCCCTGCCGGTTTCTGAAAAAAAATCTCCCCTTGAAGAGGTCCTCGTGTGACGCCCTGCGGGGATGCAGAGCCAAGACAGGAAGAGACGCCCAAGGTGTCCCCTCCCTGCCTGAGACCCACGGTGGCCCCGGCAGGTGCCACACCTGCTTGGCCCTGGCCCGACCTCCTGGCAGGTGCCGCCCAAGATCGGAGCCAGAGACGCCCCCATCCTGACACGCGGCTGGCGTCCAGCCTGTCACCGCTCTCTGAGCGTCAATCTTGTCACCTGTGGCGTGGGGACAGGAGCAGCTGCCTTACGAGACGGGGTAGGTACCAAAGACGGAAAGTCGTCGCCATGAGAACGGCCAAAGCTCCTCCCTGTCCCGATACTCAGACCTCTCAGAAAACACCAGCCACGAGGACAGCAGTCGACAATGACAACTGCCACGTGCCGCTAAGCAGAAGGGAGATTCTACATCATCCTACGTCGTGCTCATTTTGACACGGGTCCAGAGAGGTTAAGTGACCTGCCTGGGGTCACACAGAAAGGCAAAGACCAAACGACGTTCACACTCACTGTCATCAGACACCTGGGCCCAGGTGCTAACCGCGCCTCTCCTCTCGAGGGTCGGGGTGTGTTTTCTGACCTCGAGTCTGGCCCGGTATTCACAGCTCGTTTTTATTATTTTTTTGAGACAGAGTCTGGCTCTGTCGCCCGGGCTAGAGTGCCGTGGCGTCAGCCTCGCTCACAGCAGCCTCAGGGTCCTGGGCTCAAGCGATCCTTCTGCCTCAGCCTCCCGAGTAGCTGGGACGACAGGCATGCGCCACCACGCCCGGCTCATTTTTCTTTTTTTCTTTTTTGTAGAGATGGGGTCTTGCTATGTTGTCCAGGCTGGCCTCAAACTCCAGGGCTCAAGCCATCCTCCTGCCTCAGCCTCCCGAGTAGCTGGGACGACAAGCATGCGCCACCATGCCTGGCTCATTTTTATTATTATTATCATTTTTTTTTTTTTTTTAGAGATGGGGTCTCACTATGTTGTCCAGGCTGGTCTCAAACTTCCAGCCTCAAGCGATCCTCCCACCTCGGCCTCCCAAAGTGCTGGGATTGCAGGCGCTCTGTTTTGTTTACTGAGTTTTTCTTGGCTTCCCCAAACGAGGAAGGCAGGCAGACAGGAGCTGCCGCTCTGGGATGGATTCTTTTAAATCCTGTTCCCCAAAGGCCTGAAGGCTGAGGCTCCCTAGGGAGATGCCACCGCTCCTTCTTGGGGACGCAGGGCTGTCACTGGTGTCAGGCTGGAGCATAAATTAGGGCAACCTCTAGGTGACGATTTCGCGACACGTACCCAGCATCTTAAAAATGTACGCCATCAGCCAGCAAGCCCAGTTGCCCGACCAGAGGACTGCGTAAAAGTACCTGCTCCCAAGATGCTCACTGATTCAGCTTCGCCAGCTGAGAAAGTTCTAGACAGGTCGCACAGCGTCGTGAACAGACTTACCGCTCCTGGACTGTTTGCTTCAAAGTGCTTACGACGGCCCATTTTATGTGACGTGTATTTGACCACAATTAAAAATAGAAACGAAAAAAAAAAAAAAAAAAAAAAAAAAAAAAAAAGACGTTCTCTGCAGAGTGGTTTGTAAGAAAAAAAAACTGCGACCGTCCAATTTTCCATCACCGGGGGCCTCGTTAACCAAACGCTCGTGTGGCTGAGCAAAGCGTGGCTTAAAACGGGGACCCAACTGCAGCTCTGGGGCCAGAATTCTAAAATCCCCTTCTAACCCTCCAGGGGGGCGTTACTGTTCCATTTCACAGGCCGGGAAGCTGAGGCCCAGAGCAGTTCGGTGACTCGCCTCAGACTCACAACAGCTGGCCCCGGCTGGAGCTGGGATTTGAACCCGGGTCCCCACCCCCCCCCCCGGCTCCCGGGGTGCACGGATTCCACTATCTGGGTTTGCCCCGGTTAGTGGTACTTTGGGGGGGACCGGTTCACGGAGAGTTCAGGCTCCGCTGAGCAACCAAACAACACTCACATGTCTGTATCGATCGTTTTCTCAGATGAGAAGCTGAAGGTCAGAGAGGCCCCCAGCAAGGAGGGAGGACACACCCCCCCCAGCAGTGCTCAGACGTCAGAGGGAGGCAGTGTCTCTCCTTCCACCCTGTTGCTCTAGACAACCCCCCCACCCCCACCCCGCAAACCCCACTGCCGGCCAGGTCAAGGCGCCAAGCTTTCATAAAGAGCAAGCCCGGAGGGCTGCATGGAGGAAGTGTCTGATAGCTCCGAGCGCAAACCCAGCTCTCGGGCCTGGGCTGCCTCGCCTGTCAAATGGGTTCCAAGGGCCACCAGATAACAAGCCTCAGAAAAGAGGAACGGTGGCTGGACTCTGCTTGTCGCCCGTGAGGCCTCCAGCCCGGCCCGGGGCCCTTGCCACAAGACTCTCTGTAAGCAGAACTCGCATTCCAGCCTCCTCCTCCAGGGAGGCTCTTGGCTACTCATTAACCAGCAGGAAGAGCCTTGGGGACGAGGAAGGGGCTGGACCCAGGGGACTGCGCCCAGCCTGGGGTGGGGGGCGGGGAGGATGTGGACACCAGGTTGTCAAGCAGGGTCAAGCCCTCCCAGCTGCGGCACCCTGGGAGCCTCAGTTTCCCAGTCTGCGCAATGGGGATGACATCGGTGCCCACCCGACAGTCCGCGCACGCGTCTATAAGGTCCCCAAGCTGCATGCGCGGACGTGCTCAGTGCCTTTACCTGCAAACAACAACGAAAGCCTCCCCGCTCTCAGCGCCACGCTGCACCTGCTCTTAAAAAGTTCCACAAATGTCCGCCATCGTGGTCGTCGTCGGTGACGTTTGCAACGGTTGTGACCACGACTCTGGGGGCCCAGCTGCAGGGGCGGGGGGAGGCGCCCTGAGCTGAGAGGACCCAGCTGCCCGGATGTCACAGCCCGAAGAGCTCATCTCTGGCGGGGGGGAGGGGGCCCAGCGGCTGGTCACAGACCACGCTGGACGTGGGCCACACGCTGACTTTGCTCTTAGTCCTGGGTGTCACCGGCAGTCCCGAATCCCCCCCTCCCTGGACCCAGTGGGAGCTAAACTCGCCCCCCGTCGCGTTAGAAATTCCTGCCCGGGAAGCCGGGGCTTTGCAAATTCCAAAGCAGGGTCCCGCGGCGGGTCCCGGAATGGGCGTGCAAGGGCCAGGGCTGTCGTCTCACAAAATTGGGGACACACACCGCGTCCTGCTGTGACATGCGTTTCTCACCGAGGGCTGAGGGTTAAAAGCCACTACGGCGTCCACGATGAAAACACACCTTCGACCCCTTTGACGAGCAGCTATTAAGATCCCCGAACTGATTGAAAGAAGAGAGAAAGCTGATAGGAACACCTTCACGGTCAGCAGAATGTCACTTGGTGCCCGAGATTAGATAACGGGCTTGTACCGGTGCCGAGCAAATGTCCTGGGGCAGATAACCAGATAACCGCGCCCTGCCTGCCAGAGAACTTGGCCTTGCTCTTGAGAAAGACTTGTGGGATCGGGGCAAAGGGTCACGCACTGCCGTTTACCCCCCAGTGATTCAGCAAAACCGGAATATTCCCTGGCACTGTCTTTACGGAACGTGCAGGGCCTGGGGGTGGGGGTGGGGCGGAGACGCTGAGCCCCCCAGAGCCCCCAGCAAGACACACGGACGACCCCACCGGGAGGTCAGAGGCCACTTACATTCCGCAGGCTCCTCGGAAGGGGGCTGGGCTTCTGCTTCTGCGTCTATTGCAAAGCGGGCAAGCGGAGAAGAAAAAGAGACAGGTGGTCAGGGAGGCTCTGAGCGCACACAGGGCTGGAATCTTCTGCCCAGCAAACACACGTGCCGCCCCCCACCCCACGGGGACGGGGGCCAGGCTCACGCACATGCACAGACACGCGTGGCAACGCAGCCTCACACGCGTGCTTGTCTGGATGCTGCTCTCTGCCCTGCTGGGAACGCAGCGGCCGCCCTTGCTCAGGGGGGGAAGAGGTTCCGCCGTCTGGCTGCAAACGGGTGAGCCAGACCTCGGTGCCACCTCCGTCAGGGGCACCGGGACACGCCAAGGCTAGACGAGGGGGGCGGCCGTGGGAGGCCCCGGGAGCCCTGAAGAATCTCGGAGAACGTACGGCTCATCCGCTAGCCCAAGGCCCTGACAATTCCTGCACCAAGGAAATGTGTGCGGCTCTGCTGACCAAGCGAGCCGTCCCAGATGTGACTAACCCCAGCAACGTGGCTGGGGAAATCGGTGACCAGAGGCGGGTCACCCCGGCCAGGCAAACCAGCAGCAAAGCTTCTCGCCCCGGGGGCTGCGAGAGGTTTCTCCTGCCTTCCCGGAATGTCACAATGGAGACAACCAGGAAACGGTTTCCTCTCCGCTGGGATCTTCGATGTCAGTGACAAAATGGGTCAGGCTGGGGGGCAGGGCAGGGCAGGGCAGGTGCCTCCAGGAGGGCTGGGTCCTGTCCCCCCACTTCCCTCCACGCAGCTGCCAGAGCCAGCGAATGGGAGGGGTCCCTGTCCCCCAAAGGAGATGGCCTGGTTGCCCAGCTGGGACCCCCCATTCCCAGGGCTGGCTCCGCCTCCTAATTCTGGGTGGGCGGGCACGGGAGCCAGGCCTAGCCAATCAGAGGAGCTGTCCTGCGTGACTGGCTCAAAGACAGGCCAATGAGTGAGGACTGGGACTTCCGCTAGAAATATTGGAAGAAATGAAGGCTCTTTCTAGATTGACGTAGCGGGGTGGGGACGGGGTGGGGGGACACTACACTGGGGAGCAGCCAGGGCCCCCCCCCGTGGGGAATGCAGCAGGCACAGAGCGACACGGAGCCCGGAAACGGAGACAAAGAAGCTGAGTCCTGATAACATCTCTCGGCGGCACCTGGATCCCGCCATGCCTGAAGCACACCACGTACACGTTTTTCAGCGAAAGCACTTTTTTGTTCTTCCAGTTACTGTGAACCGATTTCTGCCGCTTGCAGCCCGACCCACACCCTGCCTTGAACTTGCCGTGGCATTGCACGCACGTCCCCGCTACCTGACACCCGTCCCATCAGAAAAGAGGAGGACAATGCAGACACCGCGACCCTCGAGGTCCCCAAGCCCCAGCATTCTGGCCACCCCTGCAGAGCTGCAAACTGAAGCACAATCGCCCCGAGGGCCCCTAAAGAGACAGGCTGCCGCCCTGCCCGGCCCCCCCAGCTGCCGGCTTAGGGACCCCAACTTGGGGACATGTTCGGCTCTTCCCAGCTGCGGGCGGACGGCGGCTCAGTATACAGCGGAAGCCGGCAAGGAGACCGCGGCCCCCGATTCGGGCAAACGCCCACGTGGCCGCGAGGATGAGCCGGTCTCTAAACGACCACGGCACCCGGTCCCAGCTCAGCGGTCCCATTGCTGTCCCCTCCGCCGGCCCTGCAGCCTGGAGCTGCCCCCCCCCCGCCCCCCGCCACGGGCAGCGTGCCAGCCCCAGCCCCGCGGCGGGCCCCGTCTGGCCACACGGCCCGCCGGCCACCCCGCTGTCCCCGGGGCCTGGCTGGCCCTGGGCTGTCCCCCTGATTCCCGTCCAACTTGGCTGCTTTGAAAAAGGCCTCCTGTGGCTTTTGGAGCGAGGACACGGGTCGGTAGTGAGTGGCTTCCCCGCCTGTGACCCTTCCAAGGCAGCGCTGGCCCGCGGTGCCAGGCTCGGCGGCTCCCAGCTGTGTCATCGGGGAGGAAGGGGGGGGAGTCACCTGCCTGCGTCCCCGCGATGGGACCAGGTTACTTGTCACCGTCGGGGACCCTCGCTCACAGCCGAGGTGACAACATACACTGCAAACAACACTCCAGGTCACAGACTTGGGGACGTGTCCGGCGGACTCTCTGTCCCCCCCTCCCTGCAGAAGGCGGAATCTTTTACGTGCAAAGGCGGCAAATCGACCCTCAGGCTCGAGCGTGCCGCCCGGAACACCTGTCCCCACGGGTGTCGCCCTGTGCAGTGGCTCGAGGCGTGCGTGGGGGGGGTCCCCAAAACTCAGCACCCCCCGACGGAGCCCCGGATCTCTCCCTCGCTCCAAGGCAGCAAAGGCAACGGAAGTGGGAGCTTGTGCGTCACCCTCCTGTCCCCCCCCGAGTCACCCCCATGAGCACACGGGAGCAGGAGTCCTTCCCACCTGCCCGGAACCACCCGGCAAAGTGCTGTAATGCGGGGTGGCACGTCCCCCAGCCCCCAGGGCCAGGCTGGCGGGGCTCGGGGGACACTGGGGAGTCCGGGGATGGGGCACATCGTGGAAATTTGAGCGTGTGCGTTTTTCTTTTCCGTCAAACACAGAGCCCGGCGTGGCCGCCCCGCACAGGCTGGGAGGGTGCGGGACGGAGGGAAGGGCTCGCCGGGGTCCCGCGAGAAGCCAGAGGCCGCGGCCTCCAAATGGCCTCCAGACACTCGTATCTGTGGGGTGACGGGTGAACGTGATTCCCAAGCCTGAACCCAGCGGGATGTCCCAGCCACGGGTCCCCATTTCAGGCTGGGTGCTCGGTGCACGGGGACACACAGGCCACATGGGACGCGGTGGCGGGAGAGGTTGGACGCTGGCCGAGAGCCAGACCGTGCAGGGCCTCCCATGCCTTGCTCAGGAGTTTGAACTGGACCGCACAAGGCACTAGGGAGCCACGGAAGGTTCTTGAGCAGGAGAGGAGCACGCGCGCCGAGAGCCGGCCCCCGGGAGGCGACCCCTGAAACCCGGTACAACTGTCCTATGAGCTGTGTGACAAAACCAGCATCTCTGACGCCCACACCGGCGTCAAGAGTTGAAGGCAGAGACATTAACGTTGTGCTTAACTGTGTCCCCGTGGAGGGGACTTTCACGTCACCAGGGAGCGGTGGGTGCGGCTGGGGGCCTGGGGGGAAGAGTCGCCCTGAAGAACAACGGCTCCTTCGATGGCTTTGTCTTCCCGCGTTGATAAATGCCCCGCGCGCGGGCCTCAGTCTCCCCATCCAGAAAGTGGGTGCGCAGAAAAGGAGAACTGGGTGACATCCCCCCCGCCGGGTCCCCGCGTCCCACATGCAACGGGCCACGCTCCGTGAGACCTGCCGTGGCGTCCCCGTCCTTGGCACGAACTGCCTTGGGTTGGTTGCTCATTAACCTCCTCCTGATACTGATCGCTTCTCCCTGCCTGAGCTCGGGGGGCTCTTTTAGCTCCCTCCGTCCGCCCTCCCGCGCTGGCACCGTGCCCGGCGCACACAGTAGGTGCTCAATGGATGCACAGCAGGGGCTGTCTGAGCTGGGGCAAGTCACGGTCCCGAGGGACCCTTCTCTGGGAGGGAGGCAGGAACATGCAGGGCTTCACGGCGGTGGCGGGAAGGGCACACGACACAGGGCATGCTCGGAGCCCGTCTCCGAATACTGAATGGGCTCGGGCTGCTCCCCTGCCCACCTCCGGGGCAAGTTCAAAGTCCCCGGGGCCGGGGAGAGGGGCGGGGAGCATTTCATTCACTGAGCTGGCAGCGCCCGGGGTGATCAGACAGGACACGCAGGGTCGTGGCGGCCACACAATGCTCCGTTGTTCCAACAGCCCACGCGGCACAACCGGGAACAGGACGGCGCTACTTTCGTCAGAAAACAACACTGAACGCCAGCCACCTTCTAAACAGATCCTAAGTAACCCCTGGGTGCAAGAGGAGATCAAAACTGCAAGTTCGAGAACGGACTCGAACTCAGAAAGTAACAGAGAGGAGTCGAGGTCCCCAGCCACAATTGAGGGATGTGCAGCCAAAGCCGTCTGTGGAGGAAAATGCGTAGCCTTATTAAAAAAACCACGATAGCTGACAGTCAGATGGATAGACTGAAGACGAACTGGGCATTTTAGTCTGGTGAAAGGATCACTTTTTAGTTTATACAGCTCTGGATTGCTTGAGGCGTATCATATTTGTAATTAAAAGTGAGTCCTTTGGAAGCTTCTCGTAAAGTCAACGTATGATCTAGAGCTACTATTATTCCGAGAGAAGTGGAAATATAGGTTCACAAAAAAGATCTGGACGTGAGTGCTCAGAGAAGCTCATTCTTGATGGCCCCAGGCTGGAAACAGCCCAAAGGTCTGTCCCCAGGAGGACAGAGAAACAAACTGGGGTGCAGCCACGCGACGTACCGCTACTTAGCAATAACAATGACACGCTCAACAGCGCGAACCGCTCCCGGACGCAAGAGGATATAACTGAACAAGCCCGTTTAGACGCGGCTCTAAGACTTGGCAAAAGTAATTTATATGCCAGGAGTCAGAAAGCGGTTGTCTGGGGAGGCGGGGGACGCAAGACACCTTTCTGGGGTGCTGGAGATGGGTGCTACGCCTTGGGGTGGGCGGCGGTTCCGCAGGTGTCTACAAATTTGTCAAAACTCATCGGACTGGAACAGAATCTTTGCATTTCGCCGCATGTAAATGATACCTCCGTTTCAAAACAATTTAAAAAAAAAAAAAAATCACACAAGAAAACTGAAAAAATACAGATTCCCAGGCTCTCCACCCCCTGGGGATTCTACTTTAGAAAATCTAGAATCTGAATTCGTTTAGTTTAGTTTAGTTTTTTTTCAAAAAAGTAGCTCAGGTTACCCTGATGCCTGATCACACCCAGTTAGGGCAGGCTGTGCGTCCCCCACTGCCCTGTCCCTGTCACCCCCCTGTCCCTGTCACCCCCTGTCCCTGTCACCCCCCATCCCTGTCACTATCTGTCCCTGTCACCCCCTGTCCCTGTCACCCCCGTGTCCCTGTCACCCCCCTGTCCCCGTCACCCTCATGCTTAGGGTCAGCCTGAGCTCAGGTTTCCAAAGGAAGCCTCTGACCAGGGAGGGGACAGGGAAAGCCTGCAGCCCCGTCCAGGACAGACACGCATCACCCTAGAGACACCAGGTCTGCGTGCTCCAGGGAGGTGACAGCCAGCAAAGCCAACTGCAACGTCACCTCGTCTGAGAAGCTCAAGTGCCTCCTGCCCACTTGCCACCCTCGGTGCACCCTCGGTCCCTCCTTGACTCTTCTTCCCAGCGCCCCACGGGTGACAATGTCCCTGCAGCTGCCACCAGCTCCTACCTCCGTCTGGGCGGAGCCAACATCCGACCCCAAATCCAGTGCCTGCCCAGCACCGCGCAACGTTCATTAACCGACGACAAGAGGCGCAGTAGCAAAAGCTCTCGTCCTCCCTTGGGGGCCACCCCTGGGCATTCCGAGGTTCACAGTCCCCTCCCCCCTGTCCCCCCAGAACCCACAAATTCAAACAAATGCTTTCACCAAGGCAAATGCGCAAACGAGAAGCTAGACGCAGCCGCCCCCAAAGTCTGACTTTTGCTCACAACCTTCTGCAGAGGCGGGGATCGGCCTCTACCTGCCGGGGTGGCCCTGGGGGGTCCCCAATTCCCACAGAGGCCCCCTCCAGCTGTGGCTGCAGTGCATTCTGGGGGGGCCTCGTCCTTTCTTTCCTGGCTCTTTTCTATACACTGGAATATGTTCAACAAGACGTGAGTGTCTGATCACCCGAGACCTTTGCAAAGACTTTCGGATGAAGACAGCTCCCAAAGCCTCTGACGGATCGACAGGGGGACAAGTTAGGTCCCCTGAGAAGGGACAGAGAGGAGAGCTGAACAGCTAGGGACAGAATCACGGTACACATAAACGGGTTCTGTGTCTCACCCTCCTGTCCCCTAAGGACCAGGACACTTTTGTCCCCAGGCCCCTGCCCGATTTCAACGCCCCCCGGGGACATCTGTGACCCGTGTCCAATCAAGGCAAAGTCGCTTCGCTGGCCCTCAGTTTGCCCGTCTGTAAAATGGGCACTGCCGCCTCCGCCCCCGCAGAAATCTGCAGAGCCGGGTCACGCAGGGGGAGGCGAGGGGACCATGGCGGGGGGGGGCCGGGGGAGGCTGAGCGGGGTCGGCACAAGTGCATCCGCCAAGGACGGGGGCCCGGGGAGTGCTCCTTGGCCCCAGCCACACACCGCAGTGACCCGGGCCCTCGTGACACCCTGTAATCAGTGTCTGCCCGGCCGAGCCCAGCTTTACAGCTTACCGCGGGCTTACTGGGCCTCATCCTCCCCAATCCGCTCAAGGACGTGGCCCAGGCGGCGCTGGCGTCCCCTGCTGCCCCGACAGCCAAGCCAGGGCTCGCGGAAACCAAGGGAATCGCTCAAGGTCACCTGCTCCACACCACGCGGCTTATACTCAGCTCCCTGGGGACACGCTCCGGGCACCCCCGTCCCACCCCGTGTCCGGTCAACCCCATGGCTAGCATGTCCCACCCATTGTACAGGTAGGGAAAGTGAGGCCGGGCAAGGGTGGCCAAGGTCAACTGCGGGGGGCAGGGGGGCTGAGCCGGGCCTAATCCCAGCAGTCCCACCCGCTGTGGGTGTTCGGCTGGGGCAGATGCCACCCCCTGGAGTCCCCCACCCCAATGCGATCCCTTCTTCCTCCTCCTCCTCCTCCTCCTCACGCCCACCCCTCGCGCACGCACCGGGTGACTCCCCGGGCGACAGGGAGGCAGGCGGTTGCTAAGCGCTCGCTTGCGCTGTCTCATAAAAATAAACTCCTTCTGGCTGCGACACTCCGGCCGGCATCCCCTCCCTTCCAGCCGGCGGAAAATTAACGAGAAATTTTCAGAAGATCTTGGTGACATTTCTTTGCACATCAGCTGTGCCGGAGCCGGGGCCAAGCCACCGGAGTCCCAACGCGGCCACGCGCCACCAGACCTCGGTCCCGAGACCCTGAGTCCCAGCATGGGGGGGCTGCTGAGCTGATTTAGCTCCCAGGGGTCAGGGTGGTGGTGGGGGGGGACAGGAAATGGGGGCCCCCCCCCGGCTGCCTCCCAGGCCTTCGGGGCTGCTCCTGGGGGAGCCAGAATCTGGCACAGACAGGACAGTGACCAAAATAGCCGGGCCGGTGGCCTTGCCTGGCACACACCTCCCCGGCGGGCCGGCTGCCCACGGGTCCCCCCGCGGGTCCAGGCTGAAGCTCGGGGGGCTGCAGGACGGGGTCCCCGGGATTCTCTCCGTGTGGCTTCCCCGGTGTCGGGGGGAGGGCGGGGACGAAACCTCCTGCCCCAAAGCGGAACCTTCAGCACACAGGGGACCGGCCTGCAGGCGGATGTGACCCGCTGCCCAGTGTCCCCGGCTGTCCCCCCTCACCGGGGGGCTCAGTCCCACCACGCGGGACTGGCGCGGCCACCTGCAAAGCCCGCACACGGGCAGCACCCTCGGAGCCACGCCGCACCTTGTCACCTGTGCCTGCCTACTCAGTGCCCGCGCTGGGCAACCGGCCGGGCCGGGCCGGGCCACCTCTTTCTTGGGGTGCCGGGGACAACCCTCTGGGATACAGCCGGGGACACCCCCCCTCCCGTCCCCAGGGCACAGCGACACAGCAGAGTCACACACGTGCACACGGCCAGGGGCTCGAGGACGCAGCCACACGCAGACGCGGCGACACACACGAGCGCACATGGGAGGACAGCGGCGCGCAGGTATCACAGACACGCGCGCACACACACGGGGGAAGAGCAGAGGGACACCGGGACACACATGTCCACGCTGCTGGGGACACAGCAGCCACCCTGGGGGACACGGGGACACGGGGACCCAGCGAGCCTGGGACACCTGCTCGCGCCAGGAGCCCCCCCGGCCCCCCTCGCCGCCCGGAGACAATAACAGCGTCGCGCGGCCGCATCCAGCGGGACCCCCGGCGCGGGGGGCTGGTGGGGGGAGGGGACCCCGGGGGTGGCGGCGGCGACGGGGACGGGGGCGCGGGGTGGGGACCCCCCGGTACCTGGGGTGGCCGCGGCGCTGCGCTCGGTCCCGCCGCGCGCTCGGGGTCCGGGGCGCTGGTGGCGCTGGTGGCGCTGGTGGCGCTGGTGGCGCTGGCGGTGGCGGCGCGGAGGAAGCGGCGACTCCGCGGCGGCTCCGGCCCGACCGCGCGCGTCTGTTGTCTGAGCCGGGAGCGCCCGGCGTCGCCCATCCTGCTGGGTGGAAAAGTACCAGCTCGGCCGGGCCGGGGGCGGGGCCTGGGCGGGCCGGGGCGGGGCCTGGGCGGGCCGGGGGCGGGGCCTGGGCGGGGCCTGGGCGGGC
>CM052874.1:529081-555187 GCA_028534055.1 Eulemur mongoz | reverse complement strand
GGGTCTCAGGGGCCACGACAAGGCCAGACGCTAAGCCCAAAGCAACTATTCAGCACCTGCTGTGTGCAGCCCCACGCTCGTTGGCACAACCCTCACGGCAGCCACCGGGCACGGGAGAGGGACCAGGCTGGGCCAGGCCTCGTCCTCGGAGGGGTTAACGTGGCCTCTTTGTCCCGCGGTTGCCATGGCGACAGTTCCTGTCCTTCAGGAAGCAGGGCGAGCAGCTTCCTGTTTTGAAGGAGGCCTGAGGGCCGTTGGCCCCCAATCCCGCCTGCCCGGAGCGGGGTCAGGAAGCCCAGGGCCGGGGCCACCCCTGCCGCCGGGTGTGTGTGGCCGAGGGGAGCCAACGGCCGGCCGGAAGAGGGTGGCCGTTTCCTCCGTGGACCTTGAATCCCACCCAGCGATAAAAACTCCCCGCCGCTGGCCCTGCCCGGCCCCAGACTCCTGCCCCCACCCTCTCGCCTCGCAGAGTGCAGGGCAAAGCCCACCTCCTCCAGGAAGCCTTCCAGGCTCGCACTTGAAACACTCCCCACCCCACCTGCGCAGCCGGGGGATCAGGCATAGCCGTGAGGTCAGGCCTAACTGCGGGGCAGCCCTGCTCCTGCCTCGATGGGTCTTCTCGTCTTGCCCTCGCTCCCCCCCCCCCCACCCAACCCCGACTCACCCGCCACGCAGGCAGGTCTGACCACGTCACTCCCTCTCCCTAAAACACTCTATGGCTCCCCGTCACCTGCGAGGCAAAAGTGCAAACGCTTCAGCCCACGGTCGGGCAGCTTCCCCCCATGTATATCCTGAGCTTTGCCCACGACACGCGTCTCGCCACGCCTGTCCCTCCGTCTTCCAGACCCCGGCTCCGGCTGTCCTCCGCGCTTGGAACGGCCACGCCTTCTCCTCCAGCTGGGAAATGCCGCTGGACCTTTAAAGCCAGCCCCAGCGTCACCTCCTGAGCTCGATTCTGCCCCACCGTGTCCCTGCCCGCTGTCCCCAGCCCTTCCCCCCTGCCACGCTGAGAGCTGTGTATGGAGGCAAAGAGACAGAACGAGAGAGGTCTCGATATTCCCATTTTGCAGACGAGAAAACTGAGGTGCACAGTGTGGCAATGGGCGGAGCTAAGACGCCGGCCACCCCGGCAGGTGTCCGGCTTAGATTTGTCCTCCCTGGAGCCAGGAAGGCAACTCGATTGCTTTTCAGGAAAGACGAGCTCTGGACGGTGGCGATGTCCCATGTCCCGTGGTGGTGCAGGGCGAGCGGTCCCAGGCTCGGGGGACCTCGGGGTCGGCAGCCGAGGAGACCGGGGGGGACAGGGTGATTTCTGTTCTAATAGCACGCCTTTGATCCCTGGCGACAAAAGTGACGCTTCGTGGAAAAGCACAGGAGGACTCGGCCACAGGGGTGGGGACTGCAAAGGTGGACGCCCAGGTGGCCCACGGTGGGAGACAGACCCTCGATTGTCACCCCGTGGGACGCAGAGCCCAGGCGAGACCTCCCCAGGCCTCCTGCTGGCCTCCCCCTGCCCCCACACACGCTCTGCTCCTTCCAGTATACCGATGGTGCTCAATGCGTGCTTACTAGCTGTGCATGCCTGGGCAGGTGCCTCAGCCTCTCTGTGCCGGGGCGGCGACACCGGCGTCCACCTCTCGGGCTTGTCGAGAGAGGCCTGGACGAGTCGATGTCGGCAAGACACTCACTGATGCAGAAAATAAGTACCCGGCAAACATGACGATTTGCAAACGGGGAAACTGAGGCACGCCCAAGTTAACGCGGCTCCCCGGGAGGCCTGGGGACACGGGGTGAGTGTCGCCTGCTCACCCAGCGCCCGGCCCGAAGCCTGGCCCGGAGCAGGCGCTCTGCGTTTTTGGGGGCACGAAGGAACTCGTGGGTGGGGACAGGAGGGCCTGGCCTGGGACGCTGGGCAGACACGGGAACCGGCAGACGGGCAGAGCGAGGTCTGGGCTGTCAGTCCTGAGTGTCCCCGACCCCCTCGTTTTGTCATCTGCAAAATGGGGACCCGGACACAAATCACTTGGTAGCGTCACGAGCAGCACGTCAAAGAGAGAGAGAGACAGAAAGAGGGAGAGAGGCCTCAGTCTTCCCATCTGCGAATTGGGGCCATGGCAACTCACTCGTAGGATTCTTGGGAAAAATACGTGCACTAAAGGCGCAAAACGGGAGTGATTGTGGTCACTGTCCCCGACACGGCCATGTCCTGTATAGGTATTTTGCAGTCACAGCCCCTGAATTCGGTGTTAGCTCCGTAAGTCCCATCCGCGACGGAGGTTGTAAAGCCACCGTCTTCCATACGACTCTTATTAGGAAAGAAAAGCAAACAAAGGAATGGAATGTCACTTCGCATCATGTGGCTTCAAGGTACAAGTTCAGGCCGGTGGCTTTTCCCAGCTGGCCTTGCTGCTGTATTTTTAAGGGGACGTTCTTAGCCGTGAGCCCCAAATCCGACAGCGGCAGAGAGGGCTTTAGCAGGGCGCTGAGGGCTCCTACCTGCGGTCCCTTCTTTGCACCAGGGCCACAAGTGACAAATTGCCGGTGGGTTAAACCAGCGCAGCCTCCGTCACCTGCTTCTCCCCGGGGTCCTAAATTATTTTGCTTTTATTGCTAATTCCCAGAAACGAGCTCTATTTAAAAACAAAACAAAACAAAACAAAAAAAAAAAAAAACGTATTTTCTTTTTGCATGAACTTTGCAAGCGACATAACTAGTTGCTCATTTAAACCCACGTTGAAACACGGATACGTGTCCCCTCTCTGCCACCTCCACGACCTCCTGCATGGATTAAAGTTTATGAAGAAGCGAAGTGACACAAAATTCAGCCACCGGTTTCCTGTTCCAAAGTCACAGTCTTTTTGCACAAAAGGCTGCTGGCTCAGGGACTTTTTGGGGGGCTCAGAGGGGGAAGGGACGTTCGCAAAGATGGAACTCGATTCTCGATTTTAAGGTGGGAGGAAAATTGTGTCCACCTGCGGCGCCACCTGCGCCAAGCCAGGCCCCGCCCCCCACCACCTCCTCCGACCGGGCCACGTGCTTTTCCACACCTGAGGTCGTGGCCCCAGCTGGTGGCTGCACCTGCAAACCCCTCTCCACGCCCCGGCGTGCTCTGAGCTCCTCCCCGGCCCAGCACCAGTCTGGGGGAAGCAGAACCATCCGCCCGTCTCCGGGGACAACCGGACCGTGAGCTCCTGGAGGGTTTGGGACCCGGGTCATCTGTCACCCAGCACCAGGCCAGGAACCGGGCGGGGGCGAATAACCAAGCGCTTCTCACCAACCAGGTCTGCAATTGCAATGTCACCTCCTCCGGGAAGCCCTCCCTGATCACCCATTCTCTGAACTCCAGCGCTTCTCCGACGCCAGCTCGCATCAGAAGGACCCAGGATTGGCTAAAACGCGGGGGTTTCTGATTCAGCGAGTCAACATCCGCACCCCCAACGATTCCCCCCGTGGGATCCCCGGCCCCACCTTGACAGCCCCGGGCGCTGCTGCCCCTCGGCCCTGGTTTCTGTCCCCCAAGCCACGCTTGGAAATGATATTTGTTGCCTTTTTTTTTTTTTTCAGGCGAGGATTCGGCGCTGTCTTGTGCAGTGCTCGGCACGAGCAACCGTCTCAGGACTGAACGAACGCCCAAAGCGGAAAATAAAACGGACGGCCGGGCCGTCGGGCGGGTGGATGGGACCAGGGAGCCCCCGGAAGCCCAACTCGCCGGGGTGCTCGTCCCTCGAGCCTCCGGCGCCCCGCAGTCCCCACGGCCACGGTCCCTTTAAATGCGCGCCGGGGACGCCTGGACCCTCGGCTCCCTCGATCCCGGACGGAGCAGGAGAAAAAAAAAAAAAAACGCTTCCTCTCGCCGGGAGCGGAGGAAACGTCTCGGAGGGGGCGGAGGCGACAGCGGCGCGGGCGGAGGCGGCGGCCAGAGCGCGGAGCCCGAGGACGCGGCGCGCTGTCCCCGCCGCGGTCCCCACCCCCGGAGCCCCGCGTCCCTGCGCTGTCCCCGCGCGCGCCCCACTGGCCCTGCGCGCTGCGCGGAGTCCGGCGGCGCCCGGGGTGTGGGGGGGGCGGGGGGGACACGCGGGCCCCGCGGGGCCACCATGGAGTGAGGCGACGCGGGGACTCGCGATCCGACCCCCGCACGCGGCGAGCCCCGCGCACCGACGGGCGGCCCCGGGCTCCGCGCGCCGGAAGATGCGCAGGGCAGGTAGGAGGCGACACGCGACACCCCCGGGCGACCCAGGCGTGCCCGGTGGTGGTGGTGGTGGTGGGGGGGGGGTCCCCAAGCAGCGCAGGCTGAGAACCGGGGGGGAGGGGAGGGGTCACTGGGGGGGGAGGGGGTGGCCTGTCCGGAACGCCCCGCCTTGGGGACGTCCCCGGAGCCCTGGCGAGGCCGCGCCCGTAGCCCGGTCCCACCGCGGTGTTGCAAAAGCGACGTGGTCGCGCGCGCCAGGAAGCCCTTGTCCCCCCCCTCCCCCATCGCGGTCCCCAGGGCAGGTCCCCATCTGGCTTCGTGGGGGACCCCCCCAGAGTTCTCCCCGACATCGGGGTCCTCGTGGTGCCTCGGTGCACGGTGGCCCCTGCCCGGAGGTTTGGAGCTTAAAGCCCCGAATTATATCATCTCCCCCCCCCCCCATAGCTGTCCCCTCTCCAAAAGCGCCCAGGCCTGGGGACCGAATGCCCAGGGGACGCTCTTTGGCGAGGCCACCCGTGCGCCCCAGCGCGCGTCACTTCAGGGATTCCGTGAGATCCGCCTGTGTCTGCAAAGGCGTCTCAGCGGTCCTTCCAGGGCAGGGCCACTTCCCAGATGCGGACAGGGACAGTCGCCCAGGGGCGGTGGCTTGGCACCGGGTCCCCGGGATTCCCAGTCCCATCCACGGGCGACGCAGAAACTTCCCTCCAAGCCCAGAGTTTGCCAACGACCAGATCCCAGCTGGCTTCATTTTGGTGCCAAGGAGCAATTCTGCTTTCTGGTTCTTGCAGATTGTAGCAGCAGGCAGAGTCCCCTGTCCCCGACCCCCCGACACCCCGGTCCAACGCCATCCTCCAGAACACACACACACACACACGTCCCTAAACAAACAGGAAGCCACCATGTTGGGTGTCTTGGAATCATATCCTGCTGGAGTTGGGGGTGGGGTGGGGAACGTGGGTGCGTTTTTTTTTTTTTTTTTTTTCTTTTTCGTTTTAAAATCTTTTTAATGGAAAAAAAAAAAAACGTCATCGTCTTAGAAGTGAGGTGCAAAGCAGCAGGCATTGGGTCCAACAAAGAACTTGGGAATGTGGCCGCCACCTCCCTGTGTCCCCGCCTCCCCTGTCCCCGGGGCCATGTTCTTGCTGGGCGGTGAGTGAGTGAGTGTGGGGGTCACAGAATTGGGGGGCAGGGGCACCAGAGGTGCCACTTTCTGGGAGTGGACGCGGCTGGCACAGGGTCCCCGAGGAAGAAGGTTGTCCCCTGTCTGTGCTGGCCCGGCCTGGGCAGAGCCCGGCTGGCTTTTTCCTCCGCTCCCAATAAAACTCGCTTTATAACAATGGGGACAGCGTTTCCAGCTTTGCGACGTTTTTTCCTGCATTTCAGGCTTGGCCCGGCCCTCCCTTCCCAGAGAATCAGAGTAAAATAAGATGGAGCGCGTCAGAATAAACGTAGAGGCAGGTTCGGGCCCAGGAAATCCTAACGGTGGCCGCTCCCGCGTTTAGCCATCCTGGGATTTAGCGCCGGGGTAAACCTGGTTTCTTTTTTGCAGCAGGGACGCGGCAGTGAGGATTTCTGGGCACCAGGCAGGGTCTGAATGTCCCGATCACCGTGGTGTGACGTTTCCCGTGCTCCGCGGGACTGATCTCAGAATCATAATAGACTTCGCTGTGTGACTTTGAAAAAGTTGCTTCACCTCTCTGTGCCTCCGTTTCTTTACCTGAAAGATGGGGATCATAGCACGTTGTCGTTGAGTTTTTTCAGATGAAATAGACTAAAACATATCGAGGTGCCTAGAATAGCGTCTGTCACGTAAGTCACCTAGAAACCTTAGCCCCAGTATTTGTTGGGGACTTACGATAAAGCGGGTACTGCTTTTGATTGTTTTCCTCGCGTCGACTTATTTCGTTCTCACGGTGACCTTATAGGTCAGTGCTATTCCTGTCCCCATTTTACAGATGGGGAAACTGAGGCACGGAGATTTTTATGCTGAGTGACTTGTGGAGGGGCTGAGACAAGATGGAAACACAGGCCGGGCGCGGGGGCTCACGCCTGTCATCCCAGCACTCGGGGAGGCCGAGGCGGGAGGATCGCTCGAGGTCAGGAGTTCGAGACCAGCCTGAGCCAGAGCGAGACCCCGTCTCTACTAGAAATAGAAAGAAATTAGCTGGACAATTAAAAAATATATAGAAAAAATGAGCCGGGCGTGGTGGCGCATGCCTGTAGTCCCCAGCTACTCGGGAGGCTGAGATAGGAGGACCGCTTGAGCCTGGGACTTGGAGGCCAGCCTGGGCAACATAGCAAGACCCCATCTCTACAAAAAAGCAAAAAAGAAAAATGAGCTGGGCGTGGTGGCACACGCCTGTAGTCCCAGCTACCCGGGAGGCTGAGATAGGAGGACTGCTTGAGCCCGGGACTTGGAGGCCAGCCTGGGCAACATAGCAAGACCCCATCTCTACAAAAAAGCAAAAAAGAAAAATGAGCCGAGCGTGGTGGCGCCTGCCTGTCGTCCCAGCTACTCGGGAGGCCGAGGCAGGAGGATCGCTTGAGCCCAGGAGTCTGAGGCTGCTGTGAGCGAGACTGACGCCACGGCACTCTAGCCCGGGTGACAGAGCCAGACTCTGTCTCAAAAAAAAAAAAAAACATGGAAACACAGATTGTCTAGCTTGTCATTTTACCGAGAAGGAAAGGGCACAGTGACACAGGTCACACAGCCAGCGCACGGCAGAGTGGGGACTAGAGCCCAGGTCTGCCCACTGCGTCTGGCGCTGTGTCCCGGTCGGCGCACTGTCGCGGATCACCGGGCCAGCTTCGCAGCGGCCTAATTAGAACTCATCAGCCTTGGCTTGGACGTCGCAGGCACCCGGGAATAAAAATTAAATTAAGATGCAATTGGAAGGTGAAATTGGAAGATAATTACTCTTGTAACATATGGCTACGAGCGTCCCCCGGTGAGGGGGCGGGGCGGGGGAGGATAGCGAACCGCGGCCGGAACAGACTTGGGGACCGAAGACCGGGGTGTCAGAGGACATCGTAAGAAAAGGTCACCGTGGGCCAGAGAAAACCGGACTGGCTGTTGGGTCCAGTCGTCTCACTCTGCAGATGGGGAAACTGAGGCTCAGAAAGGGGAAAGAACTTGGCCAAGGTCACAGCTCTGGTTAACGGCAGAGCGAGGAGTAGAGACCAGAGCTCCTGACTCCCTATCCAGTGCTCCTCGAAGGATTCCCTTTTTTTTTTTTAGTATCTTTTTTTTTTTTTTTGAGACAGAGTCTCGCTCTGTCACCCGGGCTAGAGTGCCGTGGCGTCAGCCTCGCTCACAGCAGCCTCAACCTCCTGGGCTCAAGCCATCCTCCTGCCTCGGCCTCCCGAGTAGCTGGGACGACAGGCATGCGCCACCACACCCGGCTCATTTTTCTTTTTTTCTTTTTTATAGAGATGGGGTCTTGCTATGTTGTCCAGGCTAGCCTCAAACTCCGGGGCTCAAGCCATCCTCCTGCCTCAGCCTCCTGAGTAGCTGGGACTACAGGCATGCGCCACCATCCCAGTTTAATTTTTTTCTATATATATTTTTAGTTGTGCTGCTCATTTCTTTCTATTTTTAGTAGAGACGGGGTCTCGCTCTTGCTCAGGCTGGTCTCGAACTCCTGGCCTCGAGCGATCCTCCCGCCTCGGCCTCCCAGAGTGCTGGGGTGACAGGCGTGAGCCACACCGCGCCCCGGCCCAGATGAAATCTTTAGGGGGAGCTCAGGGCATTCTGAGAGTTCGGGGACCCGTCCCCAGCGTCCCTTGCAGATGGTATGTCGGCGACCCTGGTTGGAAATAGAATTCATTGTATTTTTTTTTTCCTCCTCCTTCTTTTGTCTCTTTTTGTCCCTTAGATTCACCAAAACCGCCTCTCGCTCCCAAGCCCAAGACCGCCAGTCCGCTCACGCCGGGGACCGTCCCCAAGTTCCCTTCGTCCCCCAGGCCCGATAGCGTCCCCAGCCCGAACTCGATGTTCAGGGGACCGAAGCCGCCCATCGCCCCCAAGCCCAGGCTGGCCGGCGCCGGCGAGTGGAGAGCCGGCGGTGGGGACACGGGTGAGACCCTCGGCAGGTACAGCAACGGTCGGCTGCCCTGTGGGGACGGGGGGCTCCCCGGGGGACACCGGGCCATCCCGGAGTGCTCCGAGTCCGAGACGGACGAGGACTACATCGTGGTCCCCGGGTCCCCGCGGAGCGCGGAGACGGTGCCTCCGGAGGCCTCCCTGGAGGAGGAAGAGGAGCATGAGGAGGAAGGTGACGCGTGTGACATGGATGGGACAGGACCCGACGAGGACTCGGAAGCCCCAGAGGCCGGAGGGACCCCGCGCGGGGACGCTGAGGAAGGCGTAGACCGCGCTCCTGAAAACGGGGAGGACGGCTGTGACCGGGACATGGGGACAGAGGAGCAGGCGTCCCCAAGTGAGGAGGAACAGGACCTGGGGGACAGGGACGGAGATGGGGTCTTTCAGAGCGATGTCGTCCTGACGCAGGTGGACGCAGGGGACCCAGCTGTCCCTGGCGAGGAGCCCGGGTTCCCCGACAGCCCCGGGGAGGAAGAGGAGGACGGTGAGGAAGGCTATGGTGACGCCACTGAGGCAGCTGGGACAGAGGAGGATGCGGGTCCCGACAGGACCACTGAGGACACCAGACGGGACATGGCAGAGGCCAGCGTGGAGCCCCCCGAGAGTGACGAGGTGCCCCCGGCGGTCCCGGACACAGAGGTGGCCGCGGGCGACACAGAAACGTCAGAGGAGCTTGAAGCCACCGCGGCCGGTGGGGACCAGGTTGACGGGGACGAACCGCCCAGCTGCGATGATCAAACCCACCAGGAAGAAGCGGCCGGGGACACCCAGGACGCCGAGGACGGCTGCCACATCGTCCCCTTCGAGAGCGGCTGTCTCGATGACTTGGTGACGTCCCTCGCGGGGAGTCCCTACGCACTGCTGCCCACCGAGAGCACGTCCTTCTGCGGGGACAGCTGTGCCCTTTCTGGGCCAGCAAAGGGCTCAGTGTCGTCATCGGGGCGGGACCCGGAGGTCCCCGAGGCTGGCGCTGGGGACGGCCCCGCTGTCCCCGTCCCCGCAGTGCTGATGCCACAGGAAGAGGGTGGCCTGGACGACGCCCTCGTGGACCCCTACGTGCTGGGAGTCACTGCCGCAGGGGACCCGCTGGAAGCCACCCACTGTGACGCCGAGGGCGGCCCGGTCCCCAGTGACAGGAACAGCATGGTCACCAGGGCCCGGCCCCCGGCTGCGAAGGTGGCCGGCCACGTCCCTGAAACCATCCCCGAAGAATTGGGACCAGAGGCGGGCTCAGCCGCCACCGGCGTCCCCGGTGCCACCGAGGAGGCGAGAAAGCCAGCGTCGCCGCCGGATGGGAAGCTTCTAGAAGCCGGCAGGGCCCTGCCCGCGAAGCCCAGAGCCTTCACGCTGTTCCCGCGGTCGTTCTCCGTGGAAAGCCGCGAGGTCCCCGTGTCCCTGTACCGCGAGCCCGAGGGGTCCGGCTCGGACGAGCACAGGGGCAAGAGGCACGAGGACAGCCTGTCTCTGCCCTGCGTGATCGGCTCTTCTGGAAGCTTCTCCCAGAGGAACCACCTTGCGTCCAGCGGGACCTCGACGCCGTCCTCGGTGGCCGACATCCCGCCGCCCTTCGACCTGGCGTGCGTCACCAAGAGGCCTGTCACCAAGAGCACCCCGTCCCTGCTGCTCGAGGGGGACTCCCCGGACAGACACCCCAAGAAGAAGAAGTCGTCGTTCAAGCGGTTCCTGGCAATGACGTTCAAGAGGAGGACGGAGAGCAAAGGCCACGTGGATGTCCACGTGTCGTCCTCCAGGTCGTCCTCGGAGTCTAGCTACCATGGCCCGTCTCGGCTTCTAGAAATCGACCGTCGCAGCCTCAGCGGCTCCCCGCAGCTCAAGTGCCGGACCGGGCAGCTCCGGGCCTGCGAGTCCCCTTCGTCCCTCATCTTGTACAGGGACAGCAGGAGGAAGGGGGTCCCCTTCGGCCGCACGGTGTCCCGGGGGGAGTCCTTCGAGGACCGCTCGCGGCCACCCTTCCTGCCCCTGCCGCTGACCAAGCCACGCTCCATTTCCTTCCCCAACGCCGACACGTCGGACTACGAGAACATTCCGGCCCTGAGCTCGGACTACGAGAACATCCACATCCCGCCCCGCAGGCCGGCGAGGACGGGGACGTTCACGAAGGTGTTTGAAGACCAGAGCCGGGCGCTGGCCGCGGCCAACGAGAACGACGGCTACGTGGACATGAGCAGCTTCAACGCCTACGACGGCAAACAGCAGGGCGCAGACCGGGACGCGGAAAGGTACCGTGGGGCTGTCGCGCTCGGGGGAGGTGGCTTGGGGGTCGCGGGGGTGGGTGGGGTCGCTTTGCAGCCTCAGCCTCTGTGTCTTCCCAGAGATGTGCGGCTTTAAAGCTCTTTCAGCCTCAGTTGGCCTCATCTGCAAAATGGGTTCATGCCGCCTCGTGGCAGACTGTGTAAGAAAATCAGGAGATGTTCTGGGCAGAGCATTGTGTTTTTTTTCTTTTTTTCTTTTTGAGACAGAGTCTCGCTCTGTGGCCCGGGCTAGAGTGCCGTGGCGTCAGCCTCGCTCACAGCAGCCTCAGACTCCGGGGCTCAAGCAATCCTCCTGCCTCAGCCTCCCGAGTAGCTGGGACGACAGGCATGCGCCACCACGCCCGGCTCATTTTTCTTTTTTGCTTTTTTGTAGAGATGGGGTCTTGCTATGTTGTCCAGGCTGGCCTCAAACTCCAGGTCTCAAGCCATCCTCCTGCCTCAGCCTCCCAAGTCGCTGGGACGACAGGCATGCGCCACCACGCCCGGCTCATTTTTTCCTATATATATTTTTAGCTGTCCAGCTAATTTCTTTCTGTGTTTAGTAGAGACGGGGGTCTCGCTCTTGCTCAGGCTGGTCTCGACCTCCTGACCTCGAGCGATCCTCCCGCCTCGGCCTCCCCAAGTGCCGGGGTGACAGGCGTAAGCCACCGCCGCGTGCCCGGCCTGGAAGCATGATCTAAAAATCGCCAAATACAGCACAAACGCAGGCATTTGTACTTCCATCATTTGGGGGACATTTCTCATGCTTCCGGGGCTCGATGGCTTTGCGACTCTGCTCCGGGAGAGTCCCGGAGAGAGAAGGTTCTGGAATCCCGCCCAACTCGATCTCTTTCGCCAGCAGGGAAAATACCCTCAATGGAGATCGATACCTTCTTTTACTGCTTAAAGACACACTGATTTCCACAGGGAACTAGAAAAGACCGTGGATGTGAATTGTTTAAAGAGCTTACCGTGTGCCCCGAGCTAAATTTCTGAATGGAAGTGTTTAAAAAGTGCATCCAAGCTGGGGTTTTTTTTGTTTTTTGGTTTTTTTTTTTTTTTTTTTGGTGGCTCATTCACTTTGGACGTGAGAGGGAAATTTTGACGTGAGAGCGAAATTTTGACGTGAGAGGGAAATTTTGACGTGAGAGCGAAATTTTGACGTGAGAGGGAAATTTTGACGTGAGAGCGAAATTTTGACGTTATTGATCAGTCGTGGGGGGTTTTCTGACGCCGCCTTGCCAAGACTGAACGCTCGTTAATTGATCATCCCAACGGGATAATTGCAAAATCTCGCTGTCCCTTAGACCCCGTGGCTGCCCCTTAAAGATGGTGCGATCGGACTAGCGATTCTTTACACCTGATCGGAATTAATGCAAAGCCCCAAAACCGGTTGGGATCCGAAAGGGAATTAATCGGATTCTTTCTTCCCGGGTGCAAGAACTCAAACCAGGCTTGCACAGCTGTTGCTGCTGGGAATTCCTTGGGGACTCGCGGTCCTGAATAAATAAGGATTATTTGTGATTAGCATTAGCTGTCGCTGGGGTATTAATGCTGGGAAGTGTTTGCACGGTTTGTTCTGGAGTATTCTAGGTGGTTCCGCAGCCTGGCCCCCCCGCTTCTCCCTGCCCCTGTGGTCTGGGTGAGGCTGTTGGTTCGTTCTTTGTAGGATGAAAAGATTTTGTTTGTCAGAGCCAAGATAAATACCACCCCTGCCTCGGGGTGATCGAGTTTGATTTGGAGGCGGAGCTCGAGAGCTCCTTGCGTGAGTGACAATCAGCCCCCGTTGGCTCAGAGCCTGGTGGCACTTGTGAAAACAGGACCAAGCGCCGAAACAATAAACTCTCCGTGCTGAAACAGCCCTCAGAGGACGTGCGTCCAGACCTCCACCTTTAGCAGGTAGCTCCCCAGTCTGTGTTTTAAATCCGCCAGCCACGGGGAGCTCACTACCTCTCAGAACCGCCTCCTCTGTTGCTGGGTAGTCTGATGATTAGAAAGTTTTTCCTCGTCATCCCAGCTCTCTGGGAGGCCGAGGTGGGAGGATCGCTCGAGGTCAGGAGTTCGAGACCAGCCTGAGCAAGAGCGAGACCCCCGTCTCGACTAAAAGTAGAAAGAAGTTAGCTGGACAGCTAAAAATATATATAGAAAAAATGAGCCGGGTGTGGTGGCGCCTGTCGTCCCAGCAACTCGGGAGGCTGAGGCAGGAGGATGGCTTGAGCCCTGGAGTTTGAGGCCAGCCTGGACAACATAGCAAGACCCCATCTCTACAAAAAAGCAAAAAAGAAAAATGAGCCAGGCGTGGTGGCGCATGCCTGTCGTCCCAGCTACTCGGGAGGCTGAGGCAGGAGGATCGCTTGAGCCCAGGAGTCTGAGGCTGCTGTGAGCAAGGCTGACGCCATGGTACTGTAGCCTGGGCAACAGAGCGAGACTCTGTCTCAAAAAAAAAAAAAAATTTAAAATGTACAAAGTTTTTCTTTCTGATTGAGGCAAGCACTATCCCCCTCTAATACCTCCTCAAAGTAGCTCTTTGCTCTGTGTGATTCTGGCGGTCACTCCCTGACCTTTTGGTTTTATATATGATGTCCCTGGGGTTGCTTGTGCAGTGCGCAGCCTGCTCAACCGTACGCAAACGACCTGTTGCTTTGATTTTATACTTTGTGCGAAGAAAAAAGATCACTTCGTCCGGACTCACATGATATAGCAAGGGAGTAAAATATCTGAGAAAATGCTAATGCTGCTGGGTCTTGACTGCGTGGTTGTGCCGGGCACCTACAGCCCAGGAGTTGTAGGATCCTGAACCGTCCGACTTTGGATTTCCAAAGCGTGGTTGGTTGCCTCACTCCGCTGCTGTCTTGCCAAAGGCCGGGATGAATCTCCCATGCAAGACCCGCATGCTCTTGGACGTCCGTGAGGGAGCCAACTTTTCTTGCGTTTTCCTGCATGCAAAAGATGGGAACAAATGGGAGAGAAAAAAAAAAATTCCCCGCTCTGGGCTGGGGCAGGTCTGGGCAGGGGAGGTTTGCGACAGGCTGAGCGGTGCAAGGAATTGCCGCCGGGGTTGTGGGGCCCCTGCTTCTGTGCCTGAATGGGGTGCTTTGTGGATCAAAGAGGGGACAAGGCTGATTTGAGACCCGTGCGTGCTCGGGCTGCTTGGGGTCTCACCGGATGGGACATTGGGGAGGTGGCTCTGTCCTCCTCTGGCCGCTTGTCCTGTCCCCATCCCTTGCTTCACTGGGGAGATCAAGACAGAGAAGCCAAAATAAGTAGCAACAGCTTTAACAGAGGGGCGGGACGGGGCCTCAAGAAACCCCAAGGCCCAAGGTCCCCAAACTCGTTATGAGACTTTGGAAAAGGCTGGGCTGCGCACAGTAGGTTCATCTGCAAAATGGTGAGCTTGGAGCGGGTTCCGCGTGTCCTTTCTCTGTTACATGGCAGATCCTACGATGTCCCTGTTGTTTTTCTTTAAATCAGTCCATCTTTTTTTTTTTTTTTTTTACTTAAAATACAAAGGAAACTTCTCGTCACCACGGGGCGATGGAAAAACAGTATCGGTTGCCAGAAATAGAAGGCGATGGGGAAAATACGACGCGGAGACAAATAAAATAACGCGGGCGAAGTCGGGCTCCGAGGTTGTGGCTCGTCAGGGCCGTGAGCTGGAGGCCGGGCCTCTCTGCTAAGCAGGGAGAGGTGTTGGGACGCCCCGGTACCACGGGACTTTCTGCTTGGCGTAATCAGAAGGATCTAGAAGGATAGGGAAGGGAGGAACTCTCGCTCAGCGCGATGTGATTCAATGCTATTTAAGTCCAAGTTTTTTTTTTTTTTTTTTTTTTTCCACTGAAGTCCGTTTTCTATTTAAAGTGTCGCCATTTAAGAAACGGTGTGGCCGGGCGCGGTGGCTCACGCCTGTAATCCTAGCACTCTGGGGAGACCAGCCTGGGCAACACAGCAAGACCCCATTTCTAAATAAAATACAAAAAAAATCAGGCCAGGCGCAGTGGCTCCCGCCTGTCATCCCAGCACTCTGGGAGGCCGAGGTGGGAGGATCACTCGAGGTCAGGAGTTCGAGACCAGCCTGAGCAAGAGCGAGACCCCTGTCTCTGCTAAAAATAGAAAGAAATTATCTGGACAACTAAAAATATATATAGAAAAATTAGCCGGGCGTGGTGGCACATGCCTGTCGTCCCAGCTACTTGGGAGGCTGAGGCAGGAGGATCACTTGAGGCCCGGAGTTTGAGGCCAGCCTGGACAACATAGCAAGACCCCATCTCTACAAAAAAGAAAGAAAAATGAGCCGGGCATGGTGGCGCATGCCTGTCGTCCCAGCTACTCAGGAGGCTGAGGCAGGAGGATCGCTTGAACCCAGGAGTCTGAGGTTGCTGTGAGCGAGGTGGACGCCACTGCACTCTAGACGGGGCAACAGAGCAAGACCCTGTCTCAAAAAAAAAAAATGCATCCCAGAATCTAGCTCGAGGGTCCCCTTCTTTCTCTCCCCACCCGTCCACCAGCGTCTACCGCCAGCATCCTCTGCTGAAGCGATTCCCTGACTTTTATTATTTTTTTTTACAACCGCACACAGTTCTGTAGCAACAAATAACGCAGCATCGTAAAACAAAGGTGATTTGCAGCCTCGGTTGAAAATCCTCCAGGCAGAGCTACGGCAAAACTTCCTGCTGCCGACTAGCTCTGATGGTGCAGAGAGCTGTGTAGCCAGATTTTTGGAATAACCCAGCTCTGGCCTCCGCTGGTATCTTCCTATCTGCCCGTACGCCTAGAACCTTCCTCCTGTTCTATTACGTTTCTGACAAATGAACTCACACCGAGCTCCCATGAAGCTTCATTGGAAGGACCTACACATTCCGTCAAAATTATTGCAACCTCAGAAGCATCACGCCCAAACGCAGTTGACGGACGAGAAGCGTCAGTTTTTTTTTTGTTCGTTTTTTTTTTTTTTTTTTTTTTTTTGAGAAGCATCAGTTTTTTTTTTGTTCGGTTTTTTTTTTTTTTTGAGAAGCGTCAGTTTTTAATTTGCTGCCTTCCAAGAAGACCATCTGCAAGCTGTTTCTCGGAGCCATCGTTTTTAATTAAATGCAATAAAAAAAAAAATTTCCAGGGAAAGAACCCTAATAAAAAAATCGTGTCGGGGAACACACTTCTTGCAACATTTTAGAAGCGTGATAGGAAGACCCCCTCTCCCTGCCCACCGACTATTTTTTTTTTTTTTATTTGCAAAGCTGGAAATGTAGATGGCGTCCTGATTAAGCGTTAATCACAGTGTGGTTTTATTTTCCAAAAAAAAAAAAAAAAAAATCAGGGTTTCCTGAAAATAATTCTCGCTAATGGAAGGGAGTCTGGTTGGGTGAGTTCTAGGGGTGAAATGTCCCCTTCGGGTTGTCTTAAGCAGCTGAGCCTCAGAGGAGGAGCAGGGGCCTTTGTTCTGGCCTAAGTCTGGATAAGCCGCGAGGTGTTTGGGCCTCAGTTGTTCCCATCTGTGAAATGGGAACAAGTCTATCAGCCAGTAGATCCAGCCGAAGAAAGGGAAAAGTCGTCTCGACGTTCCTTGCGTTCCTTCGGGAGAGACCTGCTTGTCACATGCCAGGTGCCACTCTCTGAGCTTCAGGTACAGCAGGGACACACAGACGGGGTGGGGGAGGGGTCCTTACCCCGGCGGAGCTCATATGCTGTTGCAGAAATGCAGAGGTAAACTGAGTCATAAACACGATGATTCCAGTTTGTGCAAAAGAAGAAAGAAAAAAAAAAAAAAAAAGAGCCACGTGCCGGAAAGTGACCGGTGGGAGGGACGTTTTAGACAGGGCGGTCGGGGACGGCTCCTCTGGGTGGTGGCATTTGAGGGGGACTTCGGGGACGGGCGCACGTTCTCAGCGGGAAAGGTGTTCCAGGCGGAGGGAACAGCAGAGATGAAGGCCCTGTGTCCTGAGGCTGGAGGTGTCTGGGGTTTGTGCAAAGGCGGAAGATGGATGTAACTTCTGCGGCCCCTGTCGTTTGGTGGCAGTTCCAGCCATGGCGGTAGCGCGGGGGCTCGGAGCGGAATAACCCAGCGCTCTGGCTAGTCTGGAACGTTCCAGGGTTGGGGTTTACTGTTGGTATGGGGCACAGCAGGAGGGGCGTGAGCTCCTGCCTGGCTCTGACCCGTAGCTTCTCCTCCGATCCCAGCCTCAGTTTCCTCATCTGTACAAATGGGTACGCTGGTCTCTTCACCGCTGAGCTATCATGAGGGATCATGTATGTACAAGGGCTTTGTTGGGTTTTCCAAAATAAGACTTATCAGTCTCGTACTCTGCTGCCGGGAGCTGAGGCTCGTAGACTCTGCTGCAGGTGTGGCTTTATTAAGCTCTTACTGTATGCCAGGCACTGTTTTAGACCCTTTATTTGTACCTGAGTTAATCTTAAAACCACCCTGACACGGCCGGGCGCGAGGGGCTCACGCCTGTCATCCCAGCACTCTGGGAGGCCGAGGCGGGAGGATCGCTCGAGGTCAGGAGTTCGAGACCAGCCTGAGCAAGGGCAAGACCTCGTCTCTGCTAAAAATAGAAAGAAATTATATGGACAGCTAAAAATATAGATAGAAAAAATTAGCCGGGCATGGTGATGCATGCCTGTCGTCCCAGCTACTCGGGAGGCTGAGGCAGGAGGATGGCTTTAACCCCTGAGTTTGAGGCCAGCTTGGACAACATAGCAAGACCCCATCTCTACAAAAAAGGAAAAAAAGAAAAATGAGCCGGGCATGGTGGCACATGCCTGTTGTCCCAGCTACTCGGGAGGCTGAGGCAGGAGGATCGCTTGAGCCCAGGAGTCTGAGGTTGCTGTGAGCGAGGCTGACGCCACGGCACTCTAGCCCGGGCAACAGAGTGAGACTCTGTCTCAAAAAAAAAAAAAACCAAAAAAAAAACACCCTGACATATAGAGACATAGATTTTTTTTTTTTTTTTTTTAAATCTATACCCAGCAGATCTGGAAAGAGGTTAACTTAAGGAGCCAAGGTCACCCAAGTGAACTGAAATTTAAACCCAGGCAGTTTTCAGTCCTGATGTTCTCAAGTAGGCTGTGAGGTTCCTTCTCACTTTTTATGCATCATTGCGTTGGATCTGCTAAACATCCCGTTTTTTTTTTAAATAGAAGAGGAGACAGAGGTTCAGAGTGGTGACGTAACTTATAAGCCAGAAATAGTGAATTAAACCAGGCAGTTTTCAGTCCTGATGTTCTCAAGTAGGCTGTGAGGTTCCTTCTCACTTTTTGTGCATCATTGCATTGAATCTGCTAAACATCCTGTTTGTTTTTTTTTTTTTTTAAATAGAAGAGGAGACAGAGGTTCAGAGTGGTGATGTAACTTGTAAGCCAGAAATAGTGAATTAAACCAGGCAGTTTTCAGTCCTGATGCTGTCAAGCTGTGAGGTTCCTTCGCACTTTTTGTGCATCATTGCGTTGAATCTGCTAAACATCCCGTTTTTTTTTTTTTTTAAATAGAAGAGGACACTGAGGTTCAGAGTGGTGACGTAACTCGTAAGCCAGTAATAGTGAATGGAGCTAGGACCGGATGATACCTGTAGGGAGGGTTCTTCCCTCTTTCTGGCTCACCCCCTTAAGAGCATCTTAGCTAGAACTGTCACCCGCCAGGTGTCAAATTAAGGACGTACAGTCGGGCGTGAATGTTCAGAATGGAAATGTCCTTGTTATGCGTTGGCGGAGTTGGACGGCTGACAGTGACTGTCTTGTTGCTTAGATCCACATGGCCAGGGAGTGCTGTGGAAAAAAAAAACGCACAGAGAAATAACAGCACACGCTCGTGCAGTAAGAAAAGGACGATGTTATGCAAAAACGTTAATATTTCCTTGCACCGCCTGGCTACCCCCGGGAACAGCTCTGGGGAAGTTTATTGCCCGTGGTTATGATTCTCCAGGTCAACAGGACAGAAAAGTCGTTAATGATTTCTGAGTAATGAATTAACGTGTTCCGTTCGGTTCCCCGAGAACGCCCCGAGACGGTCCAGCCTTCCAGGGATGCAGCCTTGGGTCGGGGAATTCGGATCTTGCAGCTGAGAAGCGTTGGATTTTCCTCAGTTGGAGCAGCCGGGGCTCTTTGGCCGTTTTCCCCGCAGGGCCGAATGTCTCAAGCCACGAGATTGTTTTTCTGGGCTGCTGTGGCCGGTCTCCATGTAAACAAAGCCATTCTCTCCGTGCTGTGGGGTTGGTTGACGGCCCCTGGATCAAAGCCCGAGGGGAAATTTCTCCAAGGTCAAGACCTGACCCCAGAAGTTGAAATTTCAGGCTGTTCTTGCAGGATTTGGATTAAGAAAACAAGACCCGCTTTCCGTTACGACGGGGCTGGTTTTGCAAAGAAAATCATCCGTGCAACCCCAGCTTAGAGGGCCAAGGATTTGTGACTATAATTCTCTTTCCTAAGTTCTCATTTTTAACGCTCTATTAGGACGTCCATGAACGAGATCATCGTGATGAATAGAAATATCGAAAATTGGGGGTTGTGCCTTGTCGTACGGCCCAACGAGGGGCCATTGATTGTGTGACGCGGTGTCCCATCGGGGCTTGAGAGTGTGTTCTCCAGAGTCAGAAGGCTGAGTTCAGATCCCAGCCCTGCCACTTGGCTCGCTGTGTGTCTTTAGGAAAGTTGCTTGGCGTCTCTGTTTCAGCTGCCTTTTCGGTGAAACACGGGAAAGAACAGTGGCTGCCCGGTGTAAATGCTCAAAGATACATTTTAGCCGTTGGTAACAATGTGGCCATTTTGGCTGTTGTTAACAGTGTAGCCCTGTCCTATCTGTGACGTTCGAGACAGGCACGTGTGACTCCGCCCCCACAGTCTGAGCAATGCAGTTTGAAAACCCCACCCTCACCTCGAATAATCTGGGCCTTCCTTTAAAGAGCTATCTGTCTGTTGGGGACAGGAGCGGTGGCTCACGCCTGTCATCCCAGCACTCTGGGAGGCTGAGGCGGGAGGATCGCTCGAGGTCAGGAGTTCGAGACCAGCCTGAACAAGAGCGAGACCCCGTCTCTACTAAAAATAGAAAGAAATTAGCCAAACAACTAAAAATATGTAGAAAAAATGAGCCGGGCGTGGTGGCGCATGCCTGTAGTCCCAGCTACTCGGGAGGCTGAGGCAGGAGGATGGCTTGAGCTCCGGAGTCTGAGGCCAGCCTGGACAACATAGCAAGACCCCATCTCTACAAAAAAGAAAAATGAGCCGGGCATGGTGGCACATGCCTGTCATCCCAGCTACTCTGGAGGCCGAGGCAGGAGGATCGCTTGAGCCCAGGAGTCTGAGGTTGCTGTGAGTGAGGCTGACGCCACGGCACTCCAGCCCGGGCGACAGAGCGAGACTCTGTCTCAAAAAAAATAATAAAAAAAAAAAAAGATTCTGAGCCACAGGAGGGATTCCTGGAGAGAGGAAAGAGGTGAACACGCTTCGTTAAGGAGCAAGTTTTATTTTATTTTATTTTTTTTTAGGATAAGATTTCAGACGAGATAACCGGAAAACTCACCGCTCCCCCCCCCCCTGCCCCCAGGGAGGGCATGGATGTAACTGACAATTGTCCTTTCAGCTCTTACCTAGAAAGGACACGGGTGGGGGAGGGGCTCTCAGCGGTGCCACCCCACCCCAAAGGAAGGCTGTCCCCAAACAGTTGCGTGAAAGGGGGCCTGTCCCCAGAACACCCCCTTCCTGCCTGCTTCCCGCAGGATCCTGGTGGTTCCCTCATGATTGCTTGTTCCTGGGAGCTTAGAAGTCCCCCCGCTTGCCTGCCCTCCAAGTGTCTGGGGTCCCGGACCCCGACTTTTGCCACCCCCTCTTGCCAGAGAGGATGCAGGCGGCTGCTAAAATCCAGATGTTTGGCCTCTGTCTCCGCTCGGCCCAGCGTTGGGCCGGAGAGCGAAGTCCGGGCTGTGCTTTTGTGCCCGCCTGGGCGGCTGCAGCTTAGTGTCGCCGTGTCTGGAAAGCGCCAAGCTGTCCTCAGAGCAACTCGGTCGTGCTCCCGGCCAGAACCTTCCAGCAAATGCTGCACGAAGGCCACAGAGAGCTTCTCTTGAGACTTCAGGATCTCCAAACCACAGCCACGTCCTGCAGCCCCGCAACACGTGGCCAGCTGGCTGGGGGCTGCAAGTGGTATCATTGGGGACCAGGAACTTCCAAGTGTCACCTCCTCCCTCCCGGGTCACCAGAGCCCAGGCACAGGTGTCTAACCGCCCACCTGTGACACCCCGGGACTACAGGCATGCGCCACCACGCCCGGCTAGTTTTTCTTTTTTTCTTTTTTGTAGAGATGGGGTCTTGCTATGTTGTCCAGGCTGGCCTCAGACTCCAGGGCTCAAGCGATCCTCCTGCCTCAGCCTCCCAAGTAGCTGGGACTACAGGCATGCGCCACCACGCCTGGCTCATTTTTTCTATATACATTTTTACCTGTCCAGCTAATTTCTTTCTATTAGTAGAGACGGGGGTCTCACTCTTGCTCAGGCTGGTCTCGAACTCCTGACCTCGAGCGATCCTCCCGCCTCGGCCTCCCCGAGTGCTGGGGTGACAGGCGTGAGCCACCGCGCCCGGCCCTTTCTCGTTCTTCATTTTAAAAATCCTCAACGTCGAAGGCTCGCTAGTTCTTCAAGAAAAAAAAGAGCATCTAAATTAAGCTGCTTTTTAAAAATTTTTCTCTGTCGTGTGTGACATTTTGCTGGATTGATTATTTTTTTCGTTTTAGACCGTGGCTCTGGATCAAAGCGGTGGTCCCCATCGTGCACTTAGCGCGGTATTTGGCACGCAGCAGGGTCTCCATAAATAGCTGGATTGCACGGGGACCGGGGCGGGGGCGGTGGCACGGGGACCCTCCGGGGGACTGTGCGGCTTGGAGAGGGTCCTGTGGGTTTGCTAGAAGTGCGGTTTGGGCGCAGGAGGAGGGAGCCGGGTCCTGAGGCCGATGTCCTTTCCTCCAGGGTCTTTTCCTTTGAGCCTTGAAATCTGTCACCAGGCTCCCTCTGTCCCGGCTGCAGATAGCTCTCGGCCCCGGGCCCCCTCCCCCCGCGGCGGGTGTCCCATCTGGACGCCAGGCAGCCCCCGATGGGGGACCTGCCGGGTCCCCCCTGCCCCCACCGCTGAGGAAGTCACAGCCAGCCCCTCCGCCACCCGCTGGGTGTGTCCTGTAGACAAAGCCCAGGTCTGGTAGCTGCCACACTGGGCACCTTGGGGTCTCGCCCTCAGGGCTTTCGGTTCTCACCGGCTGCAGCCCTCTAGGTCGGAAAGAAGGGATTCCCGTGCCCACCTGACAGGTGGGGAAACTGAGGCTCAGAAGGGAGAAGAGGGTCGCACAGCTAGAGGAGCTGGGATTTGAACTCGCATTCGAATAGGCCGGGCGCGGGGGCTCACGCCTGTCACCCCGGCACTCTGGGAGGCCGAGGCGGGAGGATCGCTCGAGGTCAGGAGTTCGAGACCAGCCTGAGCAAGAGCGAGACCCCCGTCTCTGCTAAAAATAGAAAGAAATTAGCTGGACAGCTAAAAATATATAGAAAAAATGAGCCGGGCGTGGTGGCGCATGCCTGTCGTCCCAGCTACTCGGGAGGCTGAGGCAGGAGGATGGCTTGAGACCTGGAGTCTGAGGCCAGCCTGGACAACATAGCAAGACCCCATCTCTACAAAAAAGAAAAAAAGAAAAACGAGCCGGGCGTGGTGGCGCATGCCTGTCGTCCCAGCTACTCGGGAGGCTGAGGCAGGAGGATCGCTTGAGCCCAGGAGGTTGAGGTTGCTGTGAGCTGTGACGATGCCACGGCACTCTAGCCCGGGCCACAGAGTGGCACTTAATACATGTCCACTCACTAAATCGTCACAACGACCTAGAAAGGTCAGTGCTATTATTGTCCCCATTTTACAGATGAGAAAACTGAGGCACAGACACCTTTTCCAAGGCCGCCCAGCTGGCTCCTTGGCCGTGTCCTTCCCTCTAGAGCCCCACGTGCTGTGTCCGTGTCTACGGTGCCAGGGCGCAGAGATGGGTGAGCGAGGCCTGGGCAGACGCCTCCCCTCCTGTCCGAGCCTCAGTTTACCCGTCTGTGGCTTGCGGGCGTTGGCCAGTCCAGCTCTGGCAAAGGGCAAAGGGTAAAGGGCGGTGTTTCTCTGGGAGCCCCGGGCCAGCCATTGTGTGCCGGGCTGTGTGGCCTTCAGGGTGTGTCCCTGTCCCCTCCCCGGGGGAGGGGAGGAAGTGTCGTGTTTACAGGAAATGCAGGACAAGGCTTGGGAGGTGGCGGGTGGAGGAGGGGACAGCTGGCCACCGCGAGCCCTGGAGACAGATCTGGGCTCTGGGGGTCCCAGGGTGGGGGTCCCCCTCTTCCCAGGCCACCCGGCTTGTCCCCAAGCCTCTTCCCTCCAAAACTGCCGCACCCCAAAAGCCTCATGGCACCCAGGACAGCTGAACCCCCCCCCACCCCCGCCCAGGGACACGGAAATCGGACCTGCCTTCTGGTCCCTCCCTGAGGACCTCACGTCCCCCACCTGCTAAGCGGGTGACGTGCTGTCCCCCAAGCACCCTGTCCGGGTCGGGAAAGGCAAAGTGCAGAGGGCCAGGCCAGCCCCTCCCAGCCTTGGTCCTCTCCGCTCTGTCCCCCGCCCCCGGGGATCTACAGAGCGCGTCGTGCCTCAGTTTCCCCCATCCTCGCCACGGCCGGCCGGCGTCCTCCGCCTCTCTCCTGTCCTCTCCTGGTCAACCTCCGTTCTCCAAACGCCAGACGGGGATACGGGCTGCATCGGGCGCCCCAGGGACTCCGTGGCGCCTCGGGTGGGGGTGGGGGGCAGCGCTGATTGTCACCTGCGTCCCCCATCTGTGCCTGTTCTCTGTCTGTGCAGGGACGTTCATCCCGGCAGGACGCAGGGGGTCGGGAAGGATTCGTGAAGGCCCCTGGCCACGCGGTGACACGAAAAAACGCCGGGTGCCCCGTCTCCCATGGCGACTGTTAGTGGCCGTGCTCGTGTGCAAGGCAGGAGGTGGGACAGGGGGTCGGTTTTCAGCCCCCGACACGCGCAAACCGTGGGCCACCCGCGCGCAGCTCCTGGTGGCTTCGGGCGTGGGATGGGATCACCGCGTCACAGTGTCCGCCGTGAACCTCCGGCCCCCGCATTGTCCCCGGGTGCCCGGCGGTGGCAGTGGCGGTTCAGCCCAAGGCGCCGAGCACCTTGGGGACGGTGCCATCGCTGTGTCCTGTGTGCAGACCTTGAGCCGAGGGGCCGGGGGTAAAGTCAGGTCGATCAGCTGGGACAAGACGGAGAAGCCGGGGACAATCGGTCAGCGCGTTTGCTGTGCACCTACTGTGCGCCGGCCACTGTGCACCTACTATGCAGAAGTCCCTGTGCACCTACTATGTGCCGGTCCCTGTGCACCTACTATGAGTCGGCCCCTGCGCACCTACTATGCGCTGGTCACTGTGCACCTAGTATGTGCAAGTCCCTGCGCACCCACTATGCGTCAGTCCCTGTGCACCTACTATGTGCCGGTCACTGTGCACCCACTATGCGTCAGTCCCTGTGCACCTACTATGAGTCGGCCCCTGCGCACCTACTATGTGCTGGTCACTGTGCACCTACTATGCAGAAGTCCCTGTGCACCTACTATGAGTCGGCCCCTGCGTACCTACTATGCGCTGGTCACTGTGCACCTAGTATGTGCAAGTCCCTGCGCACCCACTATGCGTCAGTCCCTGTGCACCTACTATGTGCCGGTCACTGTGCACCTGCTATGCAGCAGTCCCTGTGCACCTACTATGAGTCAGCCCCTGCGCACCTACTATGCGCCAGTCACTGTGCACCTACTATGTGCAAGTCCCTGTGCACCCACTATGCGTCAGTCCCTGTGCACCTACTATGTGCCAGTCACTGTGCACCTGCTATGCAGAAGTCCCCGCGCACCTACTATGGGCTGGTCCCTGTGCACCTACTAAGAGTCAGTCCCTGCGCACCTACTATGCACCGGTCACTGTGCACCTACTATGTGCAAGTCCCTGCGCGCCCACTATGCGTCAGTCCCTGTGTACCTACTATGTGTCGGTCACTGTGCACCTGCTATGCACACGTCACCGCGCACCTACTATGGGCCAGTCACTGTGCACCTACTATGTGCAAGTCCCTGCGCGCCCACTATGTGTCAGTTCCTGTGTACCTACTATGTGCCGGTCACTGTGCATCTGCTATGCACACGTCACCGCGCACCTACTATGGGCCGGTCACTGTGTACCTACTGTGCACCGGTCCCTGTGCACCTACTATGAGTCGGCCCCTGCGCACCTACTATGTGCCGGTCACTGCACACCTACTATGCGCCGGTCGCTGTGCACCTATTATGCGCCGGTCGCGTGGACGCAGAAACGTCCAGCAAGCCCGTCAGTGCTGTCTTCCCGGGACTCGTGGGGAAGGAGGCCACTCAAGTGTCACGCAGCCGGCTCGCGGGGGACGTGGGACTGGAACCCAGGTGTCTGGAGACTTTCGGGAGTAAACACGGTGGCCTCGGGCAGCCGGATTCCAAGATGTGCCTCCTTCCCAGAGATGGCACAAAAGTCTCTCCTTGGATCGTGTTTCCGGGAACCAATGCGAGGTTCTGCGTCGGTTGACCCTGGGTGTGTGATGTGTTGTCTCCGGCAGGGACAAGATGGAGTGTCACTTCAGCTGTCAGCGGACACACTAGGCAGGCAGCTCATGGCAGAGCTGGGGATCCCCCCCCACAAGCCGTGGGGTGCACGCAGCCCGGTCTCAACGCGCAGCTTCCTGTCCCTGGGTGGTTTGTGCTTTGACCCATTTTGCAGATGGGGAAACTGAGGCCCGTGGGGACAGTCCCGTGGCCCAGTGGGTTAGCGGTGAATCCGGGACCTCCCCCCTTCCCAGTCCTGCTCTTCCGCTGATTGGGATACGGCCGCCAGCCTGTCTGCTCCGTCTCAAACTGTGCAGCCCCCAGAAAGCTCAGCCCCGAACCCCTTGTCCCCTCCCTGCTGGCTTCAGAAAGGTCCCCACCACCTGTCTCAGAGCAGCTGGACGCCACCGCCGCCGCCTCCGCCGGTTCCTTCTGCAGTCTGACCTCGATCACACATATTGCCGCACCCTCGAGGGCGGGATTTGGGGCCAAGAGAGAGTCCCCGGGGTTGGGGGGGGGGAGAAAAACATGCCTTTTTAATGAGCTGTCAGGCGCGTTTGGCTGCGTTCGGGGCTGTGGCTCGCAGGGAGTGTGACATAAAGTGGAATTAAACGGTCAGAGCTGGACAGCGCCGGGCCGGGTCACACAGTGCTTGTCCCCCGCCCCGACGAGGGTGCACGTGACTGTTCAGGCTTCGGAAAGGGCCTGGGCTCGTTTGCAGGGTCGTTTAAGGTGATAAGCTCTGGGCAGCTTGAATTTATGATGCTCTTAAAGGACAAGTGGACTCAGACGGTTGCTTGGAAACCAGTCTGATGGGGGGGGAGGGGACAGAGCTTGGCCCTTCTCCAAGCTCTTCTGGGCTGGCTCAGAAAGGACCTACTGTGCGCCAGGCGGGGGCTGGTTTTACCGTCATGTTGGCTGCTTGGAAACCAGTCTGATGGGGGGA
>CM052874.1:503107-528581 GCA_028534055.1 Eulemur mongoz | reverse complement strand
CCCTCCTCCCTCCTCCCCCTCCTCCCTGCAAAGGCCCTGGGGTAGGAACAAGCTCAGCATGTTCAGACACCGCGGAGTGGAGCGTGTGCTTCTAGAAGGCAGGGTCCCTCGTGCCTGTCCCCAGAGCCGTAGCCAGGGTGGCTGTCTGTTGGCCACGCGAGGCCGATGGTGGCCTTGGAACCCGGCCATGTGCCAGCGTGGTGTCACGGTGTGGCTCACGGGGGACAACGTGGGCGCCCCATCCTGCTGGGCCTCCCACGCTGGTGGCAGGACGGGGGTGGCCTCGCCAGGGTGTCACTGACTCCCCGCGCTCGTTCTGCCCACAGACTATCTGAACAACCTGTGCCCGGACTCGGCCGAGTACGACAGGACGCAGGGTGAGTCTGTCACGAATCCGGGGCGAGGGACACGGCCCCGTCTGGCCCCTGTCCCCGAGCAGTTTCCGGGCAGGGGACACGGCCCCGTCCCCGCCGGCCGGGTGTGTCCTGTAGCCTTCAGGTCTCCCGGGGTGACTCCCCTTCCTCTCCGCGTTGGGGACCCCCCTGGGGGGGGCAGGGGATGCTGGCGTGTGGCCAGAGGGTGAGGGGCCCCCCCAGAATGTGGCCACAGGAAGTGGGGGGCCCAGTCGTAAAGCTCCCCACGGTTTTCTGTCTCCTCCCAGTTCCACGTGGCTGTCCCCGTGTGTCCCCTGCCCGGGCCGTTCCTTCTGGAACACACTCAGTTTACACTCGGGGAAACTGAGGCAGAGGGGGGGCTCACGTACTGTGAAGGTCCCTTAGAGAGCTGGGGCGTGTGACGTGGCACTACAGTGGAAAACATCGGTGCCACCCCTTGTCCCCTGCCACCAAAAGTCCCTGCCGTGGCGAGGGGGCCGCGGCGTGGAGGGCAGGGGACCGAGGAGGTGAGCAGAGAGGGGACAGGTGGGCACAGTGGGACCTAGGCGGCTCTCCCCCGACGGCCCGGCTGTCTGCTCTGTGTCCGTCCCCAGGCGCCCTGAGCCTCCTCTCCAAGGTGACAGACCGTGCCAACGACAGCATGGAGCAGGGGGTGAGTGTGGCCCCTTGGGGGCGGGTTCTAGAACCTTCGGTACCCTGCCCCGCTTTGATGTGTCTCCCGGGAGCTGCAGGCAGGCACCTCTCTGCAGAGAGCCTGGGTTCTGGCCCCGACCCCTGCCGTGTGACCCAGTGACCCTCTGCTAGACAATAGGCTTCTTCGAGGACAGCAAACACAAATTCACATCCCAGCCCCTCCTCCCGTGGTTACCATGGTTACTTGCCTCCACACACTCCCTGCTCCCTTTCTCTGTCAATGCGAGAGAGCGCTGTGTTAAGAATGATTCTGAGGCTCAGTCCCAGCTCGGCGGGGCAAGCGGTCACATCTCGTGCCGGCGTGGAACTCTGTGTTAAGAATGATTCTGAGGCTCAGTCCCAGGTTGGCGGGGAACGTGGTCACGTCCCGTGCTCGCGTGGAACTCTGTGTTAAGAATGATTCTGAGGCTCAGTCCCAGCTCGGCGGGGAACATGGTCACATCTCGTGCCGGCGTGGAACTCTGTGTTAAGAATGATTCTGAGGCTCAGTCCCAGCTCGGCGGGGAACACGGTCACATCCCGGGCCGGCGTGGAAGGGACTTTTCATCTTCCCAAACTGAAACTAGACACCATCCCCACCTCCTCCCGGCCCCTGCCAACCCCCGTTCTGCTCGCGGAATAGCCTGTATTTTCTAGAACAATTTCAAAGCTCTAGAAACACGTTCAGGAACGAAACAGAGTTCGCGTGTATCTTGTACATGGTTTCGTTTATCAGTAACATATTGGCGTGCTACGTTTATTACGCGCAAGAACCGATATTGATACGGTGTTATTAATGGAAGAGCATGTAGCTTATTGAGATTTCCTTAGTTTTCTGGGATAGTTTCTTGGACTTTCCTCGTGTTTGGCGACCTTGACGGCTTTGAAGCACGCGCTCAGGTATATGGCAGGATGTCCCTGTCCTGGGCACGTGTGATGTTTTTCTCTAGACCCCCCCCCCCCACCTGCTTCCCTTCCCTAAATCATTCTCCGCAGCCCACACCTGAGCGGGGAATTCTGTCTCCTCTCCTTGAGGGCCGAGGATCCGCCGAGACGATTGAGAATTTTTCTGCTGCGGAGATTTTTGTCTTTTCTTCCTCATTGATTAACGTATGCGATCATTAGATAGAAATAAATGATCGATACCCATAGAGACCATGGAGATTTATTGCATACTGGGGGTTCTAATCCCACACCGCTTGCTTTTTTTTTTTTTTTCCCACATCATTTCTTTCTATTTTTAGTAGAGACGGGGTCTCGCTCTTGCTCAGGTTGGTCTCGAACTCCTGACCTCGAGCGATCCTCCCGCCTCGGCCTCCCAGAGTGCTGGGATGACAGGCGTGAGCCACCGCGCCCGGCTCATTTTTCTTTTTTGTAGAGATGGGGTCTTGCTATGTTGCCCAGGCTGGCCTCCAACTCCCAGGCTCAAGCCATCCTCCTGCCTCAGCCTCCCGAGTAGCTGGGATTACAGGCATGCGCCACCACGCCCGGTTCATTTTTTATATGTATTTTTAGTTGTCCGGCTAATTTCTATGTTTAGTAGAGACGGGGGTCTCGCTCTTGCTCAGGCTGGTCTCGAACTCCTGACCTCGAGCGATCCTCCCGCCTCGGCCTCCCAGAGCACTGGGATGACACACACTTGCTTTTCTAACCGTGACACTCCAAGGAGCTTGGATCCAATCTCTTGCCAGGTGATGCATGTTCCTGGCTACTGGTCCCCACCTGGCCTGCAGGTGAGGAGGGCCGGAGTCCAACCTTGGGCACAGAGAGGCCAAGTGGCCGACCCCATGGCACACAGAATCATGGTGTTGTCAGGCCCCAGATCCGGAGGGACTAGCCTAATGGCGGACAGCCCACAACCTTGGCGTCCTGCAGACCCGAGCTCGCGTCCTGGTCCTGCCACTTAGAAGAGGGCAGATTTGGCCCGGGCGCGGTGGCTCCCGCCTGTCATCCCGGCACTCTGGGAGGCCGAGGCGGGAGGATCGCTCGAGGTCAGGAGTTCGAGACCAGCCTGAGCCAGAGCGAGACCCCGTCTCTACTAGAAATAGAAAGAAATGAGCTGGACAGCTAAAAATATATATGGAAAAATTGAGCCGGGCATGGTGGCGCATGCCTGTAGTCCCAGCTACTTCCACAGTCCCAGCTACTCGGGAGGCTGAGGCAGGAGGATCCCTTGAGCCCAGGAGTCTGAGGCTGCTGTGAGCGAGGCTGACGCCACGGCACTCTAGCCCGGGCGACAGAGCCAGACTCTGTCTCAAAAAAAAAAAAAAAAAAAAAAGACAGAGGAGGTCAGCTTTGGAGCAGGACTTCCTGGCAGTGCCGTTGCTTACGGAGGGGACAAGAGCCCCTGGAAGGGGCCCTGACGCTCTCCCTCCTGGCCCACGCCCACCCACAGGAGAACCTGCGGAAGTTGGTCCACATTGAACATAGCGTTCGGGGACAAGGGGACCTGCTGCAGCCGGGAAGGGTGAGTGCCACCGCGGGCAGGGGCAGAGGGTGGGAGGGTGGCCACGCAGGCCGGTGGGCACGGACCCTCTGGGCCTCCCCTGGGGCTGTGTGCCCCCCCGCGTCTCTGGTCTCAGGGCAGTGACAGCCACGGTCCCAGTTGGCATTTGTCCTCTACGCTTGCTGGAGAAACAGCAAACGGTCTCTCCAGAGCACGGCTGTAGGAAACGTCTTCGAAATAACACTCTTCAAGTAGCAGATAACTCTCCTTTAAAGTTCCAAATGGAAAACATAAAATCAGCTCAGGAATAATGTTCGTGACCGGTTACGGCTCACGCAGGACAGGAGGCAAAGGAACGAAAGAAAGATTGTGTGCGGGGGGGATTTTACTCGGAAGTAGCAAGGGGTCTCGCTAGTCTGGCCTTCTGTGAGAATCATACTGAGTGTTCTGGCCAGGATCGTGAGTTCGGGAAATATTTATTGAATAGCTGTTTGCGTGCCCCAGAATTAACGGGGCCATAGCAGTTGTTCGCAGCTCTTCCGCTGCTCTAGCAAACCTTCAGAGGCTCTGTTCTGAATCGCCTCCCTGGTGCAAGCCGCGGTGGGAGTCTTGGGTTTTGCCCACTCTGTGGCCAGAACAGCATCTGGGCCTTGGGCGCCTTGGTGTGACATGAGGTGACACTCCCGAGAGGCCAGGGCTGCCTGTGTTCACTGCCACCCTAGCGAGAGCAGATCGTCATCGTGAAAGACAGAATCCCCAGCACCATCACCCCAGATGTTGAAATCCCGAAATATCACAGTCCCGCAAAATGGAATTCTGGAAACGATAATCTAGGAAAGTCTTGAAAAGAATTTCTTTATCTTTTATTTATTTTATTTTATTTTATTTTTTTGAGACAAGAGTCTGGCTCTGTCGCCCGGGCTAGAGTGCCGTGGCGTCTGCCTCGCTCACAGCAACCTCAGACTCCTGGGCTCAAGCGATCCTCCTGCCTGAGCCTCCCGAGCAGCTGGGACTACAGGCATGCGCCACCATGCCCGGCTAATTTTTCTTTTTTTCTTTTTTGTAGAGATGGGGTCTTGCTATGTTGTCCAGGCTGGCCTCAAACTCTGGGGCTCAAGCGATCCTCCTGCCTCAGCCTCCCGAGTAGCTGGGACTAGAGGAATAGCTGAGACTGTAGGAGAAGCTGGGACCGTAGGAGTAGCTGGGACTAGAGGAGTAACTGGGACTAGAGGAGTAGCTGGGACGACAGGCATGCGCCACCACACCCGGCTCTTTTTTTCTATATATTTTTAGTTGTCCAGCTATTTCTTTCTATTTTTAGTAGAGACGGGGTCTCGCTCTTGCTCTGGCTGGTCTCGAACTCCTGACCTCGAGCGATCCTCCCGCCTCGGCCTCCCAGAGTGCCGGGATGACAGGCGTGAGCCCCCGCGCCCGGCCGGGATTTTAGCCTTAAAGCAGATTCGATTCTCCGTGCGGGGAGCATCTCTCACGAGCTGGGATTCACCCGTGAGCTGCTCTCTGGTTCTCGGGGAGGCGTCACGGTTTGAGTGTCCCACTCCGGGGTCCCAGTGCCCTTCTCTGGGACAGCGGGGAGCATCGGCCGGTCCCTGAGGTCTGCCTGTCTCCCCACAGGAGTTCCTGAAGGAGGGGACGCTGATGAAGGTGACAGGGAGAAACAGACGCCCTCGGCACCTGTTTCTGGTAAGTCCCTGGAGTCGTGGGGGAAGGAGATTCGGCTCTGGGTCAGCAGCCACCACGAGGGTCCCCGCGTTTGGGACAGTCACTGAGGACCCCCGACTGCTCTGGGTCCCCTGCGGGGGTCCCTGGAAAATGGAGGTGTCTGTGCCCCGCTCTGGAGCTCGGGGACCCTCCCTGTGCAGAAGCCGGGCGCAGCCCTCTGGGGCGAGCACGGGGCTGATGGGGTGTCCCCTCCGCAGATGAACGACGTGCTCCTGTACACGTACCCCCAGAAGGACGGGAAGTACCGGCTCAAGAGCTCGTTGGCCGTGGCCAGCATGAAGGTCATTTGCGGGCTTGGAGGGACAGGGACACCCCGGCGGGGCGGGGAGGGGACAGGGTCCTGCTTCTAGGGGCACCCAGAGCAGCTGGCGGCAGCAGCTGTTGAAGTGTCACGGCAGATTTGTGCTGCAGGTGGTTCAGGAGAAAGGAGGGAGACGGAGGGCTTCCTGGAGGAGGGGGCCTGAGTCCTTAGAGTGGGTGATATTTGGTCAGAAGGGGGAGGGAGAGAGGGAGGGGCGCCCTGTGAGGAGAAGACAGGCAGGTGTTTGGGAAATTTGGGTTCATCTATATCCTAGCCATGCAGACGGGGAAACTGAGGCAGAGAGCAGCAGCCGGGCGCACCTGGCACCTTCGTCCCCTTTGCCACCAGGAGAAGCAGCTGGTCTGTGCGTGTCTCGTCCTGAACGTGCTGTTGGTTTTCCAGGTCAGCCGCCCCGTGACGGAGAAAGTGCCCTACGCCCTCCGGATCGAGACCCCCGAGTCCTGCCTGATGCTGTCCGCCAGGTACCGGGAGGCTGAGGGAGGGGACATGGCAGGGACGTGAGGGTGGGACGTTTGGAGTGACAGGAGCTGGCCGCGTCGTTTTTATCTGAGAGCCTTCTGGATCAAAAGGGTTCATTCCTCTTCAGCGTTTTGGAACCATTTTTGGGGTCGCAACCCCTTTTGAGAATCTAAGCAAAAACCATGCTTGTGCCTGTCATCCCAGCACGCTGGGAGGCCGAGGCGGGAGGATCGCTCGAGGTCAGGAGTTCGAGACCAGCCTGAGCAAGAGCGAGACCCTGTCTCTACTAAAAATAGAAAGAAATTAGCTGCACAATTAAAAATATATATAGAAAAAATGAGCTGGGCATGGTGGCGCATGCTTGTAATCCCAGCTACTCGGGGAGGCTGAGGCAGGAGGATCGCTTGAGCCCAGGAGTCTGAGGTTGCTGTGAGCGAGGCTGACACCATGGCACTGTAGCCTGGGCGACAGAGCGAGACTCTGTCTCCGAAAAAAAAAAGAAAAAAAACAGGAAAAAAAAAAAACAGGAAAAATAAACAGGAAAAAAAAAAACGGGGGAAAAAAAAACGGAGGAAAAAAAAAAACAGAGGAAAAAAAAACCAGAAAAAAAACAGAGGAAAAAAAACAGAGGAAAAAAAAACAGAGTGGGGAAAAAACAGAGGGAAAAACAACAGAAAAAAAGAGAAAAAAAAAAAACAACAGAGGAAAAAAAAAACCAGGAAAAAAAAAACGAAAAAAAAAAAACTATGGCTTCTCTCCCCAGAAAAATGCACGTACTCATATAAAATATTATATATGACTTTAGAGATTTCTAAGATCCATTGCTTAGATATAACAATTACAGTGTCTCATGTTTGCAAAACTCTTCGTGCACGATGGGGTCTTTTTAGCGATACAAACGGTCAAGGCAAGGAAAAAAAAAAACATCCCGTGCGCCATAGTTGATAAAGTCGTCTCCCTTTACACTTTGGTGTCTAAAAGGTGAGAGAGAAAAAAATAACAGGTGAGCGTTCAGCATTAGTCCATTTGTACTGCTCTAACAAAAAGCCACCAAATGCTGGCTTATAGACACCAGAAAGTTCTTGCAGTCTGGAAGGCTGGGAAGTCTGAGATCCAGGTGCCACCAGATTCAATGTCCTGGCTCACAGTGGCCTCTTCTTGCTGTCACCACCTCGCGTGGTAGACGGGGAGGGGGTCTCTCCGGGGCCTCTTGTATAAGGGACCTAATCTCATCGAGGACGGCCCACCCTCATGACCTGATCATGTGGCCACGTCACGGGCCACGTCATGGGCCATGGCACAAACTATTAAAGCCCTTGACGTGTCGGGAGGACCCTGCTTTTTGGGGACAGAGTTGGGAATTGGTTCTGATGCAGAACCGTGACCGCTGTAGTCATGGAGAGCGGTTGTGAGGACAGTCACAGCCATCGGACCCCTGCCGGGTCCCGGGCACCCCCTCGATCCTCATCACCCGCCTCGGACGGGGCACTTCTAGCTCCTTCCGTGCGTGGGAGGGGGCAGAACTGGGGCCCCGGCCCGTCCCGGGACTGTGGGACCCAGAGCTCTTCTCCACTTTGATCTCCTGCCTGGGGCGGTGGAAGCAGCCTTAGAGATTCACAGGCAGTGAGGGAGGGCTTCCTGGAGGAGGTGACGTCTGGGCCTCGCCTCTCTTGATAGAATCAGAGGCTGGAGGAGGCCCAGGGTACAGTTTCTGTTTGCCCGGCTGTGACATGAAGGTGGTGACGGGCCACGCTGGGGCCTTCAGGTGGGGCTACCGTGTCCCCCCAGGCAGGGACGCCGGCCTCCAAGAGCCACCGTCACTGCCAGGCCTGTCACCCTCCTGCCAGCTGAGACCCTCCCTTCACAGCGAGCTCCCAGGGGACCGGGGCAGCACCCCTTCCTCTCCTCCTAGGGACGCGGCATCTGGCTGCGTGTCAACGCCGCTTGGGCCTCGGTCCCCAACCTCCCTCCCCGGCCAAACGGGTCCCTTGTGGCGGCTTTCCCGGGGACGCTGCCACGCGTGTGCAGGGGCGAGGGTGACACCTCGTGGACACTGTGGGAATCTCCAGGCAGGGCGACTGTCCCCACGCGGGAAGGGGGGGGAAGGGGGAGGAGGGGGAGGGGGAGGGGGAGGGGGAGGCGGCGGAGTCGCGTGTGCGCATGTGCGTGCTCGCCCCCGCCGCCTGCGCTGACCACGGCGGCCGCGCCCCGCAGCTCCTGCGCGGAGAGAGACGACTGGTACGGTTGCCTGGGCCGAGCACTGCCCGAGGACTGCAAGGCGCAGGCGCTGGCCGCGTTCCAGCACAGCGTGGAGGTGAGCGGGCGGGCGGGCGTCCCCGCGGCCACCCCGACTCCCAGGAGGGCGCGTGGCTTCTGTCTTCGGGGTGCTGGGGTCCCCTTCTCCACGGCCCCCCTGCCATGCGTGCACCCCAGGGCACCCCAGGTGCACGGCCCCCAGGTCAGCGTCCTGGGGGAGGCGGGAGGGGCTCTGAGCACTAGCGTGTCCCCTCCCCCGCCGCCACCCTGCATGTCCCCCTCCCCCCCGCTGCCACCGTGCAGAGGACCCCGCCGGGCAGGGCTACCCGCGCCCCGGATCGGGCCGGTGTAGACGCCGCCCACCCGCGTTGCCGCAGATCCGGGAGAGGCTGGGGGTCAGCCTGGGCGAGAGGCCGCCCACCCTGGTGGCCGTCACGCACGTCCTGATGTGCATGAACTGCGGCTGCGACTTCTCTCTGACCCTGCGGCGCCACCACTGCCACGCGTGCGGCAAGGTGAGTCGCCGGGGCTGGGGGCGCGGGGACTGTCCCCGCCCAGGGGGGCTGCGGGGTGGCGTTCACCCAGCCCCCAGAGCTGGGGGGGGGATGGCCAGTCCCCGCGGGGTGACATCCTCCAGCCCCGGCTCCAAGTCCCAGGCCCCGTTCGGCGCCAGGCCACCTTTGCAATGCAAAAGCGTGACATCCACGTGGTCACCCTCCTGAGAGAAGAAAGGGTGGCTTGGTGGCCAAGGGCCACGGGGTCATCAGAAAAACCAGACACGCGTGACGCAGCCGGCACTGGGGACATGGCACAGTCCCGGGACTAAAGCCCCGGGGGCTCCCTGGAGGAGGAGTTGCGGGGGAGGGGGGGCAGGGAAGGAGGAAGAGGGTGGGCCGCGCCCAGGGACACGTGTCCCCCGGCCTGGTCGCCACAGATCGTGTGTCGGAATTGTTCGCGAAACAAGTACCCGCTCAAGTACCTCAAGTACCGGCTGGCCAAGGTGTGCGACGGCTGCTTCGCGGAGCTGCAGAAGCGCGGCGGGAACGTCCCCGGCCTGATGCGGGGTGAGCTCGGGGACACTGTCGTCGCCTTCTGGGGGGCTTCTCCCCGGGTGTCATTCGTGCCTGAAACCACCTGTCCCGGGCGGGAGGGAGCGACTGCAGGGCGGGAGGGCTGGAGCAGAGCATGGTGTGATGGCCGGAGCAGCGGCAGCCCTCGAGGTCACCGAGGCGCAGACTCACGCCACCAGGGCACTGTCCCCCAAATGCAGGTTCTGGGCAAGGCGGATTAGTGTTCCCAGAACAAGGGCTCTGGGGACAGTTAAATGTAGGCATCATCGTCTCTGGGAAGGGGACAGAAGAGACAGGGGCACTCCCGAGGTCTGTACTGAGTGTCCTGCAGGCCTGTGTTCTCTGTCACCCGTTGGGGACCGAGGGTGTAAGACGGACAGCAGAGAGGAGTCGTGGGTCAGGGGATATGGGGTCCTCGGGAGGCTGAGACTTGGGGCTGCGGGGGGACAGGCTTTGCCCACCCAGGGGAGCAGGTACGTCTGGGGGCTCTCACCCGGTCCCTGTCCCCCTGTCTCTGTCACCCGCAGAGCGCCCGGTGAGCATGAGCTTCCCGCTGTCCACGCCCCGCTTCTCCTCCGTCTTCCACAGCATCAGCCCCGCCACCTTCAAGAAGCAGAAGAAGGTCCCTTCGGCCCTGACTGAGGTGAGGTGGCCGGGGGGCGGGGAGGGCCAGGGGGCGGTCGGAAGGTCCAAGGTTCTCCTTTCCGGGTGGGGTCAGACTGCCCTGTCCCGCCCGCCCTGACGGAGAGCATCCCTAACGAGACATTCTGGCTTCAAGGACTGGCTCGCCACCAAAGGACAGTGCCTTGCCTGTCCTCGCTGGTCCTTAATTAAGGACAAGCCAGTCCCCTGGGCGTGGCTGAGAAGACCCCTGCGTGGTGGCAGAGGGCGGGCCTGGGATGGTCACGGATGGCGCTACAAGCCGCCGTCTGTCCCCTCCTCTCTGCCTGTCCCCTCCTCCTCTTTCTCTCCTGCTCTGTAGCCAGACCCGTCACCCAGGGCTTTTGCAGAGGTCACCGGGGCTGTACCATTCTGTCACGGTTGGGACCCCAAACGGGTCACAGGCCACGGGATGCCGCAGGAAACCTCAGCATTGGCCAAACGCAATTCTGTCCCGCAAACAGGAGCAGATTATATACATTTACTTTTTTATTTATATATTTTTTTGTTTTCTGAGACAGAGTCTGGCTCTGTCACCTGGGCTAGAGTGCCGTGGCGTCAGCCTCGCTCACAGCAACCTCAGACTCCTGGGCTCAAGCGATCCTCCTGCCTCGGCCTCCCGAGTAGCTGGGACGACAGGCATGCGCCACCACACCCGGCTCATTTTTCTTTTTTTCTTTTTTGTAGAGATGGGGTCTTGCTATGTTGTCCAGGCTGGCCTCAAACTCCAGGGCTCAAGCGATCCTCCTGCCTCAGCCTCCCGAGTAGCTGGGACGACAGGCATGTGCCACCACGCCCGGCTCATTTTTCTATATATATTTTTAGCTGTCCAGCTAATTTCTTTCTATTTTTAGCAGAGACGGGGTCTCACTCTTGCTCAGGCTGGTCTCGAACTCCTGACCTCGAGCGATCCTCCCGCCTCGGCCTCCCCGAGTGCCGGGATGACAGGCGTGAGCCACCGCGCCGCGCCTGGCCTACGTTGTCACTCTGGCTCTGTCTGAACCGCAGCCCCCCCCCGGGTGGCCCTGACCCCGCTCTGCGTCCCTCCCGCCAGGTGGCCGCGTCGGGCGAGGGCTCCGCCATCAGCGGGTATCTCAGCCGGTGCAAGAAAGGCCGGAGACACTGGAAGAAGCTCTGGTTCGTCATCAAAGGCAAAGTCCTCTACACCTACGTGGCCAGGGAGGTAGGCGCATCTCCGAGCCCGGGCAGGACCTCGAGCTCCTGTCCTTCCTCTTGGTGGCCACCTGGGCTCCGCGCCGTCACCTGAGTCACCTGCAGGGCTGTGCGCGTCCTGGGTGCCAGGGGCGGCCGGTTCCGTGGCAGCCACGCCTTTGCCGAGCAAGGCCACATGCCCTGAGTGTCGCTGTGCAAACACACACACACAGCCACGTGTCGCTGCCAAATCTAAGGGACCTGCAGTTTCTCTGTGCGGACGAGACTGTCCCCCCATGCTGGCCCGCGGGACAGAGAGGTTGAAGGATCACGGGTGCCGTGTCTGGGTCCGGCCAGGCACGTCACAAAAGAAAGCCGCCCCCTCCGTGCTGTCCCCTTTGGTTGCCTGGGACAAAAATCGGACAGCTTGGAGGAAGCCGCTTTTTCTGTCTCCGTTTATTTTCTGAAAAATCCGGTAATGCTTCTAAGACGTAAAACCGAGATGTCTGTTTTTATGCGACATCGTACTTTTGGGGGACAGAGTGTCGGAAACCAAGGTGGCTTCCGGAAGAGACAGATGGGGAGTCGTGGTCGTGTAGCGGGCGGGGGGTGACTGTCTGTCGCCGACCCAGGCTGAGCCTGCTGGGGAACGTGAATGACTTCAGTCCCCGGTCCCCAGCATCCGGTGGCTTCCACGGGCCAAATTCACCATGACAATGGGACTTCGGGGTGCTGTGACCAGCCGCAGAGGGTGGGCGCTTTGGTCCCCCACTCTGTGTCGGACACGGCCAATCCTGGTCCCCGACCGCAGCTGTGTGACAAGCTTTCCCTCTTGGGGACATAAAGCTTCCCCCCCTGGAAGGACTAGCAGCCGTGAAGGTTGCGGGCTGCTCTGTCCTCGGGGAAGACACAGACCTGGCACCCTCGGTGGCCTGAGTGACTTGGGGACCACAGGACCCGTGCCCTCGTGGAGGGGGGACCCTTCACTCAGGGGCCCACAGGTAGGGCTTTCTGCACCGTGGGGAAGTCTTGTTTTTCCAGAACAAATGGAAATGCAATGTGATTCGCTTCTGCAGCCCAAGGCAGCTGCGTCCAAAGTTAGGCATTTCTGTAGCTGCGGTCCCCAAGCCCCGGGCTGCTGGGGATCATTACGGATCGGTGGCCTTGTTAGGAACCGGGCCACACAGCAGGAGGTGAGCCGCGGGGACAGGCCAGCGGAGCTTCGTCTGTGTTTCCAGCCGCTCAGAACTTCGCTGGCATCACCACCCAGGTCCGCCTCCGGTCGGGTCGGCGGGGCCCTGCGATGCTCAGAGGAACGTGGACCCCACTGTCAACCGTGCATGTCGGGGATCTAGGTGGTGGCTCCTCATGAGAATTTTTTTTTGAGACAAGAGTCTTCGCTCTGTCGCCCGGGCTAGAGTGCCGTGGCGTCAGCCTCGCTCACAGCAACCTCAGACTCCTGGGCTCAAGCGATCCTCCTGCCTCAGCCTCCCGAGTAGCTGGGACTATAGGAGTAGCTGGGACTGGGGGAGTAGCTGGGACTGTAGGAGTAGCTGGAACTAGAGGAGTAGCTGGAACTAGAGGAGTAGCTGGGACTGTGGGAGTAGCTGGGACTAGAGGAGCAGCTGGGACTGCGGGAGTAGCTGGGACTAGAGGAGTAGCTGGGACTGCGGGAGCAGCTGGGACTGTGGGAGTAGCTGGGACTGTGGGAGTAGCTGGGACTGTAGGAGTAGCTGGGACTAGAGGAGTAGCTGGGACTAGAGGAGCAGCTGGGACTGTGGGAGTAGCTGGGACTGTGGGAGTAGCTGGGACTAGAGGAGTAGCTGGGACTGTAGGAGTAGCTGGGACTAGAGTAGCTGGGACTGTGGGAGTAGCTGGGACTAGAGGAGTAGCTGGGACTGCGGGAGTAGCTGGGACTGGAGGAGTAGCTGGGACTGCGGGAGTAGCTGGGACTAGAGGAGTAGCTGGGACTGGAGGAGTAGCTGGGACTGGAGGAGTAGCTGGGACTGCGGGAGTAGCTGGGACTGTGGGAGTAGCTGGGACTGGAGGAGTAGCTGGGACTGCAGGCATGCGCCACCACGCCCGGCTAATTTTTTTTTTTCTGTATATATTTTTTAGCTGTCCAGCTAATTTCTTTCTTTGTTTAGTAGAGACGGGGGTCTCGCTCTTGCTCAGGCTGGTCTCGAACTCCCGACCTCCAGCGATCCTCCCGCCTCGGCCTCCCCGAGCGCTGGGGTGACAGGCGTTGAGCCCCCACCGCGCCCGGCCACCGTGCCGTGCCTGACGCCGGTCCTTCCCTCTGCAGGACAGAGTGGCGCTGGAGACCCTGCCCCTGCTGGGCTTCACCATCGCCCCCGAGAAGGAAAAAGCGGGCAGCGAAGTGGGTCCCACGTTCCACCTTTACCACAAGAAAACCCTGTTTTACAGCTTCAAAGCGGAGGACGCCAAGTCCGCTCAGAGGTACGGAAATAACGCGTGCTGGGCCTCAGTCCCTTGGCCAGGAGGAGACACGGGGTTCCCAGGGCTTTGGCTGCCGTCCTGTCCCTTCGGGTCCCTCTGGGCCACAGCACGACGGTGGCACTGCCACTTCCGAGTGGTGACAACTTTTCAGACTGTCACGATTCGCCCACACGGGCCGGGCTCGATTCCGTCAACCTTTGCACGATCTTCCAGGCCTTCTGCTAAATCTAGAACACGTTTGGGGGGGAAAAAGGCACGACTGTGACACGGTCTTTGACGTCCAGCTGAGCGTCACCGAGTCCGGTCGCTTTAAGATTCTGTGAGCGGAGTGACAGGCACACCTGTGACACCGGGGTGTCCCCTCCTCTCTCTTCTGTCCCCACAGGTGGATCGAGGCCATGGAGGACGCCAGCGTGTTATAGCAGTCCCGGAGCTCGTGGACTCGGAATGAACTCTTGGGTTGATACGTGGAATCTTCTAGAAGCCAATCCGTGTGTCAGCTCGTGTGGACGCACGTGTGGCATCGGCGTGGGGGGCTTCGTGTTTCTTGCTGTCACCCCCTGACTCCCCCCCCACACCCCCCTTCTCGAGCGGAGCCTTCCAGAAATATTTATGGTCCCCTCCTTTCCTGTCTCCGTTTTTTTTTCTTTTTCCCCTCCCCCCCCCCCATCAACTTTTTCCTTCCCCTGCTGGGAGTTCCAGTTTGGCGACACGACGATGTGGAAACTGCTAGAAAAATACCTCCAGGAACGCAGGCGTTTGGGTGGAAACAAGCGTGGACTCGCGGTAGAGCGTCCCATCCTCCCTGATGTCACCAGCGGTGACATGACAAAAACCAGCGACTGTCACCTGCTCTCCACGAAAGCACTTTACTGTTCCGCTGAGCTGCGACCTCCAATTTCGTGGTTTCCAAGGGATCTGCTTGCATCAATGGCAGATGGAATCTTCTAGACTAATTGGCCAGCAAGTCGTCCAACCAGGGCGTACGTAGAACTAGGTTTGCAGCATGGAAGCCCACCGGACGGGGAGGAGAGATGTTCCCCTCTGGTTGAGCTTGTCACCGGAACGGTGACATAACTTATTCGAGGAAGGGGACACCCTCCTTCCCAGGGTCCCCAACCCGGCACCCGGATCTGTCCCCCGACCCCAGAGGGTCACCGCAGACCCTCTGAAGGGTCAGGGTCTGCTTTGCCTCCCTGCGCGCCTTCCTCTGTGTAGCCCACTCGAGCTGTTGACGACGAGCGCTGGAATTTATCCGTATTTTAGACACGCCGCTAGCCCTGGGCTGTTACTGAAGCCTTTTTATTTTTTGAAAGAGGTAAAAAAATAAATAAAAGAGAGAAAGAAGACAAGATGTACTAGGGAGGTGAATGCGTGGTCGTGACAGATGGCTTTGGACACGGTGACGGAGCCACTCGGGAATGGCGTGGAGGCCGGGCGCGGTGGCTCACGCCTGTCACCCCAGTGCTCTGGGAGGCCGAGGCGGGAGGATCACTCGAGGTCAGGAGTTCGAGACCAGCCTGAGCAAGAGTGAGACCCCGTCTCTGCTAAAGACAGAAAGAAATTATCTGGACAACTAAAAATATATATAGAAAAAAATGAGCCGGGCGTGGTGGCGCATGCCTGTCGTCCCAGCTACTCCTCTAGTCCTAGCAACTCGGGAGGATGAGGCAGGAGGATGGCTTGAGCCCCGGAGTTTGAGGCCAGCCTGGACAACATAGCAAGACCCCATCTCTACAAAAAAGAAAAAAGGAAAAATGAGCTGGGCATGGTGGCGCATGCCTGTAGTCCCAGCTACTGGGGAGGCCGAGGCAGGAGGATCGCTTGAGCCCAGGAGTCTGAGGTTGCTGTGAGCGAGGCTGACACCACGGCACTCTAGCCCGGGCGACAGAGCGAGACTCTGTCTCAAAACAAACAAACAAAAAAAAGAGTGGCTTAAAGACACCGTCTGGGCACAGGCACCTGGGGGTGACGTCACCTCCGGCGTTGTCACCTCCGGCTGATGCCAGTTAAGCTGGACAGTTTTCTACACAAAGCAGAGGGGACTGGGGAGGGGGACATTTCTTGTGACTCTCACCACAATCAAAAACAACCCTCATTGTCTGATATCCTGTCCCCTAAAAAAAAAAAAAAAAAAAAAGGCATTGGCTTGACCAAGCTTTTGTGGAAAAAAAAAAAAACCCATCATCTCGAGGACTTATTTACATTAAATATTTTCGGGGGAAAATTTCCTTCCGGTTTTTCAGCTCCTTTTAAAAAAATTTTTGCATTAAACGTATCGATGATTTAGACTGCGTGACTAGACAGGTCTTTATTTGTTGATTTTCGAGGGGCTCAATTCCAACGGAATCAGTGTCATCATCGGACGGATTGAAATGGGCCTCTTGAGTCTTTAAAAAAAAGCAGAGCTGGACTTCGGTCCCAGGCGGGGGACAGTGTCCCCACCAGTTTCTGAGCTGGATCGAAATCTGTGTCTGAAAGTCATTTGAAAGCCTCTTACTCTATAACAGCCTATTTTTGATGCTCTGTGACTCTCAGCTACCCTAGTCCCACCCCATACAAACGAGTGACCCGTCCTTCCCCTGCCCTGGCAGGAAATAAGTTTATTCTCTGGGGACTTGGGGACAAAGAAACAGATGGCTGAGACCAGGAATAAGACACTTCGCCGAAAACAAGACAAGCTAAGAGAGTCTCCCTGCTCACCGGTGGAACTCTCTCCCCCTCTACCTTCGAACCCTTGAGATTAAGAGCTCCTAGTTGGGTAACATTTAAAAATATTTAAAAGACAAAAACCATCCTTCAGAGCAATCCGTACTCTAAAAATAACGGAGCAGGAGCTGGTGAAATTGTCCTGAGAATGTAATTTTCCATGACAGTCTCAAAAGGGTTCATGCCTCCCCCCAAAAGATCAAGACCACTGTTCTAAGATATCTGAGCCAATTGCAATTTGGAAATGACACGTTTTTCAGACCCAGGAAGCCACAGAGACGACAGGAGTGTGAATCTCAGTAAAAGCGGTTCAGGAGGGGGCCAGGGGAATGCCCTCTCCATGTCCCCGTGTCCCTGCCCCACTAATCCACCACGGGGACAACTGTCTTTCTCTTTTCTTGGGAAGGACAAGGGCCATGTATATAGAAGTTGAGGCGTCTCCAAGTAGCCTGATAGACTGTGATGGAGTTTGACTTTGACAGAAGGCTGGAGGTGGGTATGTGGTTTTCTTCCTCTTGGAGTCCTCAAGGGCCGGGCGCGGTGGCTCACGCCTGTCATCCCAGCACTCTGGGGAGACCAGCCTGGACAACATAGCAAGACCCCGTCTCTAAATAAAATACAAAAAAAAAATCAGGCCGGGCGCAGTGGCTCACGCCTGTCACCCCAGTGCTCTGGGAGGCTGGGGCTAGGGGATGGCTTGAGGCCAGGCGTTTAAAACTAGACTGAGCAACACAGCAAGACCCAGACTCTACAAAAAATGAAGAAATTAGCAGCGCAGGGTGGCACGCACCTAGAGTCCTAGCTACTTGGGAGGCTGACGTGGAAGGATGGTTTGTGCCCAGGAGTTTGAGGTTGCCGTGAGCTCTCTAGCCAGGGCACAGAAAGATCCTATCTCAAAAAACAAACAAACAACAAAAAAAAAAAACGGGGAAAAAAAGGTGAAACAAGTTTTTTTTGTTGTTGTTATTGTCCAATCGGTCTTGTTAAAAAAAAACAAAAACGTTTTTTTTTCCTTTTGTTTTGTTATGCATGTTTGGAATTAGATCAGTGATTCAGGCCCTGAGTATGCATCAGAATTAACCTATGATGCTCAGTGAAAGTACTGCAGAAGCATGGGGGCCTGGCAGTTCTGATGTACACCCCCAGGTCAGTAACTCGTTATTTTAAAAGCTGACAAAAACAATGTTAAAAGTACTGCGAATGTAAATGTGCATGTTTCTCATTAACAGGAAGGTAAAAGAAAGTACAGCTAGTATAATACAACATGTATTTTGGGGGGACTATAAAACCCATCAAGTTTTAAAAGCCACTTAAAGCGTTCTCACTAAAAAGACTTCTGGTCAAAAAACCCTGGAGTAAAAAAAAAAAACGGCACGAAAACAGTGCTGACCTCAGCTTGTAAAGGGCTGTCGCGCAGAGATAGTGCACACAATTTGTGTGCGTGTGTACACACGCATCTCTTCTCAGGGGAAGAAAAGCTGTTGAGCCGATCAAGGTTATGAACCCTCGCTACTGCTTTTAACATTAAGAAACTAACCTTTAACTGAAAACTTAACATTATCATCAAGGTGGCAAACTCAGCTGGTTTAGTGCATAAATTTTTAATGTCAAAAGGACTAGATCGGACCCCTAGATTAACTTATTGCACCTGTGACATTGGGCCGATCACTTAACTCACACGGGCACCTCAGGAAAACGGAAGTTAACAAGGCTTGGTTCACAGAGCTACTGAGTGTTGCATGCAAGAAATTAGCCAACTCCAAGCCATCACAGAAACGTGAATTACGGTTCCGTATTTATTTAAAAATCTAGTGCAGTTGAAATGTTTCAAGAAAACCTCATTGATACGGGAATTTTTGCACTATCTCCAGAAGCATTATTGAACGTTCAAAAATTAATTTGTGGGCCGGGCGCGGTGGCTCACGCCTGTAATCCTAGCACTCTGGGAGGCCGAGGCGGGTGGATCGCTCGAGGTCAGGAGTTCGAGACCAGCCTGAGCAAGAGTGAGACCCCGTCTCTACTAAAAATAGAAAGAAATTATATGGAAAACTAAAATATATATATACAAAAAAAATTAGCCGGGCATGGTGGCGCATGCCTGTAGTCCCAGCTACTCGGGAGGCTGAGGCAGTAGGATCGCCTGAGCCCAGGAGTCTGAGGTTGCTGTGAGCTAGACTGACGTCACGGCACTCACTCTAGCCCGGGCAACAGAGTGAGACTCTGTCTCAAAAAAAAATAAAAAAATAAAAAATAAAAAATAAAAAAATAAAAATAAAAATTAATTTGTGGAAGAGAGTACACAACCACGTTTTCTGCAAGAAGTTACCATCAAAATAGTTACTGTCGGTGCATCGCTTGAGCTGTTCCTCACCCACCTCACCTACAAAATAGGGCACATCTTCCTGCCATCAAAAGATTTGACCATATCATCTCTTGGGGCCACTCCCAGGTTGAAGATCTGTGGCTCCCACATTACAAACGCATCTGTTCTCCCCACTTGGCAAAGTGAGAACAAGGAGGAAGGGGAAACAGGTGTGTTTAAAAACATTCCTTATCACCTAGAAAACATCATAGGATTACGGACAAAATACTAAAAGCTGGGGTCACCTTGATAAAAGCCCAAATTGCTGGGTTTAAAAAAAAAAAAAAAAGAAAGAAACGCATTCATCTTGGGAGTCAGTATTTACTCCTAGTAATTGAAGGAAAACAAAAATCAACGAGTCCAGGATCTGTGGCCCAAAAAGCATCGCGACCCAGCAGAGTACAGCCTAAATGCTTCCGAGCACCCAGGATGCAGAAAGCAGCGACTGCACCTTCCGGGGCAAGTCAAAAAACCATAAAAGAAAAAAAAACAAAAAACGCTACACCTTCCGGGGGCAAGTCAAAAAACCATAAAAGAAAAACAAAACAAACAAACAAAAAAAAAAAACGCTGCACCTTCCGGGGCAAGTCAAAAAACCATAAAAGAAAAACAAAACAAACAAAAAAAAAAAAAACGCTGCACCTTCCGGGGCAAGTCAAAAAACCATAAAAGAAAAACAAAACAAACAAAAAAAAAAACGCTGCACCTTCCGGGGCAAGTCAAAAAAACCATAAAAGACAAAAAAAAAAACAAAAACGCTGCACCTTCCGGGGCAAGTCAAAAAACCATAAAAGAAAAACAAAACAAACAAACAAAAAAAAATCGCTGCACCTTCCGGGGCAAGTCAAAAAACCTTAAAAGAAAAACAAACAAAAAAAAACGCTGCACCTTCCGGGGCAAGTCAAAAAAACCATAAAAGACAAAAAAAAAAACAAAAACGCTGCACCTTCCGGGGCAAGTCAAAAAAAACATAAAAGAAAAAAAAAAACAAAAAACGCTGCACCTTCCGGGGCAAGTCAAAAAAACCATAAAAGAAAAAAAAAACAAAACCGCTGCACCTTCCGGGGCAAGTCAAAAAACCATAAAAGAAAAAAAAAAAAGTAAGGAAAATCTACAACCCGAGAGTCGTAGGATCAAGAGAAGCCGTTTTTTTTTTTGTTGTTGTTTGTTTTTTTTTTTTTTTTTTTACAGAAATACCAACGACCCTGCAGGAAGCTGCTTCGCACAGACCCGGGCGTTACCTGTTAGCCGGGTGCACCTGTCGAGAGCGAGGGGCGTGGAATCGCGCTCGGCCCCGGCCCCGCACGTGCGCCCCTTAACAAACCACACATAAGACGTTCGGGAACGTTTCAACGCTCTCTAAGCCGGGGAAAAAACGACGCCGCGGCGGGCAAAGCGCGATAAATTCCGACGCCCGCCGGACGCACCGCCGCCCGCTTCCGACCTCCGAGTCCGCCGCGCAGGGAGCGAGCGGGCGGCCCCGCGGCTGCGACCGACCGGCGACACCCGGCTGGGCGGAGGACGATGGCGCCAACGCGGACGCGGTCCCCTCAGGGGCGGCGCGCGGTGCCCGGATGACGTGCCCGCGCTCCCGAGCCCCGCCGCCCTTGACCCCCGGACGACCCCGGCGCCCGCGCCACGCCGGCCGCGGCGGGCCCGGCCACCGGCGCCACCGCCCGCCACCGCCACCGCCCGCCACCGCCGGCCGGAGGGCCCGAGCGGCGGCCGCGCGTTCCGGTGCGCGCGCGCGCCTCAGCCAATCGCTGGCTCGCCCGCCCCCCCGCCGCCGCGGCGAGGCTGGCGCTGGGAAGAGGAAGAAGAACCTTCGCCGCCCTCCTCCTCCTCCTCCTCCTCCTCCTCCTCCTCCTCCTCCTCCTCCCAGCGCGCGGGCGGCGGCGGCGGCGGCGGCGGCACCGGGGTCACGAACTCTGACCTTTCACTGACAAAAACAATAACAAACGCCCCCTTCCCCGCGACCCCGGCGGCGCCTCCTCCCCGGGCCCGGCCCCGCTCCCAGCGCGGCGGCGTCTCGTCGCCTGTCGCCTGTCGCCCGCCGCCGCCGCCGCCGCCGTCGCCGGGAGCCCGGCGTCCCCGCGCGCCCTGCCCTCCGCGCCGGGGGCCGCGCGCCGCAGACACGGGACCCGCTTCGAGGCCGCTTTGGCGCCAAATCCTGAGGTAAAATGGAAACGGGGTCGCGGCGGCGGTCGCGGCGGTCGCGGAGGGGGCGGGCCGGGCGCGCGGACATGGAGGCGCCGCGGCGGCGGCGACGGCGACGGCGGCGGCTGAACCCGACCCTTTTACCTTTGCCACGGGGCGGCGGCGGCGGCGCTTTGCATAGTGGGCCGGGCCGCTCCCCTCCCGTCCCCTCCCCGCCCGCGGCCGCGCGAGGCGACGGTCCCCCCTGCCCGGCCCGGCGACGCGGGGGTGGGGGCGGACGGCGGCGGGGGGGGGGGGCGATGGCCGCGGCCCCGCCTCGCAGCTGGCGCCCCGCCAGCGCCGCCATCTTGTGCTCGCCGGGGACGGCGCCGGGCGGGCTCCTCCCCGCGCCCCTGCCGCCCGCTCGTCTCTCCCCGCCTCGCCCTGCGCCCTCCTGCCGTCCCCTCCTCCCCTCTCCCCGGCTCCTCGGCCCCCTCCGCTTCCCGGTCGCCGTTGGCGGCCGCCGCGGCCCAACCGCCGTTTTTTTTTTTTTTTATTTTTATTTTTTTTGTTTTTTTTTCCCCCCCCCCCAGGGAGAGGAGGAAGGCGGGGGCGGGGCGGGGGCGCGACCTTGTGAGCGACGGCTGCGCCGGCCAATGGCTGCCCACTAGGAGGGCCGGGCCTCCGTGGCGCCGCCCCCTGGGTCTCCGCTGATTGGCTGGCGCGCGCGAGGGGGCGGGGCGCTCGCGCCGCTGGGAGGCGCCGGCCCCGGTGGGGCGGGAGCAGAGCTCGGGGCGCGGCGTGAGGGGCCGGGGCGGCGGGGGCGGGACTCTGGGGGGGGGACGCAGCGGGGCGCCCCGCACCTGGCGGCCAGGTGGGGGGTCGGGAGTGCGGTGGGGCGGCGGTAAAGGGAGGGGACGGGGCGTTTGGAATCCGCGGTCTCGTGAGAAGAGCGTTCCGGACGCGGGACGCCAGGCGGGGGCTCCGGCCTCAGTTTCGGGGCGCCCCCTGCCCCCCACCCCGGGGTCGCGCCTCCCTGCCCGGGGCCGGCTCGGGGGTCTCTCTCCGCTCGGACAACGGAGTCGAGGCTGCGTCGCGAGGCCCCCCCCAGTGGTTTTCAGACGGCGTCGGCGTTAGAGACGGGAGCGGGAAGCTGGGGGGCCCGAGAGGGCGCAGTTTTGGGGGGATTTATGCCGTTTTGGGGCCGTGGGCGCATCCCGAGAACCAGCTGCCCCTCCCCCCCTGGACTGGGGGGGGCTCGGGGCGAACCCGCAAAGACGATTTCGGAGCGTGGCGAATTGGATGCAAGAAACCGGATGCTGTGCAGGGGCCGGTGTAGACGGGGACGGTCAGGGGTGCCGGGACCGAGGAACTCGCGGCGACCCAGGCGACACGCGGGGAGGCCGCGGAGGGACGGTGCTCGGTGGCGCCGAGTCAGGCCCGGGGTGGCCGGAGAGTGGCCGGAGCTGATGCATTTGTTCCTTCCATCGTCACATCTCCCCCATCTCCAGGCCCCAGTCTGTGCAATGTGGCCACGGTGACAGCGAACATGTCTGCGATGTGACAGTGATAGTCCGGGAAAATACGGCCACCCCGGGAATGGCTGGTGAACACGTGACTTGCAGGGGGCGGGGGGGACCCAGAAAGTCACTTTACTGCCCAGATTCAAATCCTGTCTCGGCCTCTCCTGTCCCTCCTCCATTCATCCGATATTTGCCGAGTCTCGTGAATGCCCCCAGGTGCCCCGTGCCAGGCTGGGACGGCAAAGATGTAACTTCCGACGCTGACCGTCAAATATGCGTGGATGTGATTCTCTGCGTGTGAATTCTGTGCTCTTTTTCTCCTGTCTTTCTATAGCGTTCTAGGTCTGCGCAGGCGCACACGCACGATGTTGTCGGCGGAAGCTGGATAGTGTTATTATGGGGTAGCACGACCTTCGCTAGCCGTGCGAATTTGTGCAAGTTACTTTGCCCTTCCTGGCCTCGGTATCCCCTTATCAACAGTGGCCGAACCTGCCTTCTAGAATGGAGGATTAAATGCATGTAAATAAAGAGCTTAGAAAAGTGCATGACACATATAGCGAATGGTCAATAAATAATTGGAGGCCGGGCGCGGTGGCTCCCGCCTGTCATTCCCAGCACTCTGGGAGGCCGAGGCGGGAGGATCGCTCGAGGTCAGGAGTTCGAGACCAGCCTGAGCAAGAGCGAGACCCCCGTCTCTACTAAAAATAGAAAGAAATGATCTGGACAGCTAAAAATATATATAGAAAAAAGGAGCTGGGCGTGGTGGCGCATGCCTGTCGTCCCAGCTCCTCGGGAGGCTGAGGCAGGAGGATCGCTTGAGCCCAGGAGTTTGAGGCCAGCCTGGACAACATAGCAAGACCCCATCTCTACAAAAAAGAAAAATGAGCCGGGCGTGGTGGTGCATGCCTGTCATCCCAGCTACTCGGGAGGCTGAGGCAGGAGGATCGCTTGAGCCCAGGAGTCTGAGGCTGCTGTGAGCGAGGCTGACGCCACGGCACTCTAGCCTGGGCGACAGAGCCAGACTTTGTCTCCAAAAAAAAGAGCTCAGAAAAGTGCCTGATACATAGTGAATACTCAGTAAATAATTGGAATAGTTATTGTCATCACGAAGCACCGGTGACATAGTGTCTATATCACATAGACATCGGGCTCATTAAGTGATACAAACAATGACATTTTTGGGCAGCAGGGTATAGGAACAGAAACAACGGATTTAGGACACCGGAATTCTTGTTTCGACTCTTTGTTTTCAGCCAGTCACTTGGGATCCGTGCCAAAATGTGTTTAGGGAAGAAAGTAGTGGAACCGAGTAGTATTCACGAAAAAGTGCAGGGTGCTTTACAGTTTGCAAATCTCTTTTACGCTCATTACATTGTTTAGAGCTCGTGCAAAAGGTGGAGGCCCTCGTCTTGCTCCCTGCTGCATAACCTTTCCAAGGGTTAGGGTTAGGGCATTGTTTTCTTGTCCCTGTACCTCTAGCTCCCTGTGCTTTAGACACCCCGGCCTACCTTGAACTTGAACTTCCTTGAACTTGAACTTCCTCCACAGTGTGGCTTATCTTCTACCTTATCATATGCTGTTCCCCCCCCGGCCTGGAACACTCAGCTGTCTGCCCCCCTTTCCCCTCTTCCTCCGCCTCCCCCATTCCCCAGTTCCCTTCTCGCCTCACTTCTGTAGATCTTGGCTCAGATACCACTTCCTCAGGGAAGTCCTCCCTGATTGCCTTTGCTCGCCCAGATCGGATTCTTTTACTTTCGTAATGTGTTTCTTTCCTTTATAACCTGCGTCTGACTTTGAAATCACACAGTCCATTACGGGATGATTGGATTAATGTCTGTCCTCCTGAGCACACCCTAAGCTTTTTGAGAGCAGGAATCGGTTTGTGCTCACCAGTGTGTATCTAGCGCTCAGCAGAGCGCCCGGCACTGTTTGTCGAGTAAATGAATTGGTAGTAATTTATGATATCACGGATAACTAAGGGCTGCTCGTCGACGAGGACCTTTTTATGTGGGCTTGTTTGGCAATTAATTCACACCGCACCGCCAGCAGTAAAACGTCTGTTGGGTGTTTGGATGAATTTAGGAACTTAAGATGTCTGGTCTTATTTGCGTGAATTTAAAATGTCTGTTACAGTATTTGGATGAATTTAGGAATTTAGGATGAACAGATCTGCCACTGCCTATGGACGTAAATATGGATAAGATGACCCATTTGGATTCTTTTTTCCCCACTACGTTGATTTTTTTGTTTGTTTGTTTTTATTTGTTTTTGGTGGGTTTTTTTTTGTTGTTTGGTGTTTTTTTTTTTTTGTTTGTTTGTTTTTGTTTTGTTTTGTTTTGTTTGACAGAATCTGGCTCTGTTGTCCAGGGCTAGAGTGCCGTGGCGTCAGCCTCGCTCACAGCAGCCTCAGACTCCTGGGCTCAAGCGATCCTCCTGCCTCAGCCTCCCGAGTAGCTGGGACAACAGGCATGCGCCACCACGCCCGGCTCATTTTTTCTATATACATGTTTTTAGTTGTCCAGCTAATTCTCTTCTATTCTTTTGGTAGAGACGGGGTCTCGCTCTTGCTCAGGCTGGTCTCGAACTCCTGACCTCCAGCCATCCTCCCACCTCGGCCTCCCAGAGTAGCTGGGATGACAGGCGTGAGCCACCGCGCCCGGCCTCACCATGTTGATTTGTTTATTTCTTTTTAAAGAAAAGAGATAGGTAATTTATCAATTCATTGAATTACAAGTTTAATTACATGAAAGCTAATAAGTTGATACGTCAAGAATTAAATAGCCCACAGATAATCCTGTCATTTACTTCAGCTGAAGAAACAAAGCGCCAAGCTGACATGACTTTCTTTTTTTTTTTTGAGACAGAGTCTCACTCTGTTGCCCAGGCTAGAGTGAGTGCCGTGGCGTCAGCCTCGCTCACAGCAACCTCAAACTCCTGAGCTCAAGGGATCCTCCTGTCTCAGCCTCCCGAGTAGCTGGGACTACAGGCATGCACCACCATGCCCGGCTAATTTTTTCTATATATATATTTTAGCTGTCCATATAATTTCTTTCTATTTTTAGTAGAGATGGGGTCTCGCTCTTGCTCAGGCTGGTCTCGAACTCCTGAGCTC
>CM052874.1:460868-477016 GCA_028534055.1 Eulemur mongoz | reverse complement strand
GGGGTGACAGGCGTGAGCCACCGCGCCCGGCCTGGCTTCCGTGATTTGTAACTTTCCAACCCGGAAGTGTTGTCAGTTTCACAGTGAAGACAAAGAGCCGGCCGGGGGCAGTTAGGGCGGGTCTGTCTCCGCATCTCTGTCTGTGTCTCCCCCCACCCATCCCCCACCCCCCTGGGGACCGCTGTGCCGCCCACACGGAGCCGCCTGCCTCTCTGTGCTCCTCCCGGGGGCCGTTCTGCGCTTTCGCTGGCTTCCCGGATCCTCTCGTCCTGCCTGCCTTTCCTGTGGCCTTTTCTTTTCTTTTTTTTTTTTGAGATAGAGCCTCGCTCTGTCGCCCGGGCTAGAATGCCGTGGCGTCAGCCTCGCTCACAGCAGCCTCAGACTCCTGGGCTCCAGCGATCCTCCTGCCTCGGCCTCCCGAGTAGCTGGGACGACAGGCATGCGCCACCACACCCGGCTCATTTTTCTTTTTTTCTTTTTTGTAGAGATGGGGTCTTGCTATGTTGTCCAGGCTGGACTCAAACTCCAGGGCTCAAGCGATCTTCCTGCCTCAGCCTCCCGAGTAGCTGGGACTACAGGCATGCGCCACCACGCCCGGCTCATTTTTTTTTTTTTCTTCTATATATATTTTTAGCTGTCCATCTAATTTCTTTCTATTTTTAGTAGAGACGGGGTCTCGCTCTTGCCCAGGCTGGTCTCGAACTCCTGACCTCGAGCGATCCTCCCGCCTCGGCCTCCCAGAGTGCTGGGGTGACAGGCGTGAGCCACCGCGCCCAGCCTCCTGTGGCCTTTTCTCTGAGGGTCACGTCCCTCGCGTCCCGGACTCGCTCGGAGCCTCTGACTGCGGGTCCCTGTCCCCTCCCATCAGATAGGTCAGGGAAAGTCGCCCAAAGTCAGGAATGAGTTAAAAACATCCCGGCCCCACGTTCGGGCTCCGCCTTTCACGAGGCTCAGAGTCCTCGTTGGCGGCTTGTGACACTCTCGGCTTAGGGAGGGGCGGCCAGCCCCGGGCAAGGACGGGCACACGGCTCGGGGAAGTGGAGCAGACACTGTCGCTGCGTGGTCAAGGGGGCTGTTTTCCAGAAGCATCTCAGACGGTGCTGGACTCAGACACGCACACGCTGGAGTTGGTGGGGACCGTCGCGCGCCAGCGTAGGACGGGACAGGGAGAGATTTGGAAAGACCAAGTCACCGAAGCAAGTCACGCGTTCCCAGTTCCTCCTGGAAGGCGTCTAAGGAAGCCGCGTGCCACCGCCCCCCTGCGTGTGACGTCTCTGTGTGGGGACCGGGGGCCGCGTCCTTTCCCGTCTGAGCCCTGCCGTGTGCGGTTTGTGTCTCTCTCGTTTTTGGGTTTTGTGTTTAATTTCAGGCGGAGTCGCCTGTAAGATGTCCTGTACCCGCCCCGCGAGGGGGACCGTGTGTGTGTGTGTGTGTGTGTGTGTGAGCTTCTCAGTGTCGCTGTTGAACCTGGGCCTTGTCCTGTGGCTTTTGGAAATGTCATAGCGTTGATGTCACTGTCCCCAGGCAGCCAGCCGCTCGCCGGGACAGGCCTGGCTGGGGTCCCGACCTCTGACGTCCGGACAGAGCAAAGGTTCTGACGCGGTGACGTTTCTGTGTGTTGTCTAAGCCCAGACCAGGGCCGGGAAGCCGGAGGCCGGTTTGTCCCCAAATTTCCAAAACCCGGTGGGACTCTCTAACCCGCTTCTCGCTCAGCCTGACGGGGAGGAGCTTGGGGTTGGTGGAGCTGTCACCGTCCCGCATGTCCAGAGCTCTGTCACTGGGTCCCCAGATGGGCACGGTCACAGGCTCAGAACGGGCCCCGTCGGGGGGGGGGGGGGGGACTCAGGTCCCAGGCGGTGACCGTTTCCTGAGCTCGCTCTGGGCTCGGTCGGCCGTGTCTGGGGACACTGCTCTGTGACCCAGCGGGACCTCTTGTCCCCCCAGCGCCCTGAGACCCGAACACCCCCCATTAATCGGGCTTTGGGCCAAGACGCCGCGCTCGCTTGGGGGCCGGGGTCTGGGAGGCGGGACCGCCGGTGACCGCAGACATTCGCCACCCGCAGGTCACTGGTTTTGGTTTCAATAAGCTCACAAAGTGCTCAGAAATGACCTCGTGAGACCGCAGTACTCAGTGCCTTCTGTGACAGGGTGGGTCCCTCCCTCGGCCTGCAGCTCCTCCCGGCCTCCCCGACCTCGACCGCTCAGCCTCCCCGACCAGCCTCCCCGGCCCGGCTGTCCTGACAATCTAGTTAAAATAGTCTCTAAGTGGATCTTTAACATAAAAGTTTGCCTTCAGGTGTATTTATCATCTTCACAGCAATCTAGAAACTACTCAACTGGGAGCTGAGCACAAAGGCCTCCCGGTCGGGGGTCGGGGGTCAAGAGAAACGTCAGACGTTTTTACCGCCCAGAAGCCGGTAACTTCCGCGTCTCCATATTCATACATACAGCATAGGGAAAAAAAAAAACAAAAAACGTTCAGCATTTACGCGTTGCCTGTGTTCAAGTTTAATGTTTGCATAACATTTGGAAATAGCAGCAGACTTAACAGTTAAAAATGGCTTTTCTTTAGGAAAGTATAATCAGTTGTTGTCATTTCAACGACCACAGCACGCAGGGACCCAAACGTGGCCTCCGCCGGCGACTCACGTGCTGGGATATTTTTCTACAGCCTCCGCCTCCCCCCGACGACCCCGTAAACCAGTGTTGGAACAGTTTTTTAACCGAAAAGCTGCACATTTTTCACAGTACAGAGACTGTAGTTTTTACCCGTAGTCTGGACCTCTGTTAAAAATGTCGCCCTTTTAAAAGGCGACCGTCACCCAGGGAAATCCGGGTGTTTGTTGTCAGATTTTTCTTGGGACCGTTTTCTGTCGCCTCCGCCCTTCCCGGTATAGAAAATATTTGTTTCTCCCATTTACGTTTTAAAATTCTAGGTTCAGAACCTGTCGGAAGCCGTAGCTTCCTGTGACTTTCTCCTCCTCCTCCGCCACCCGCCCCGTGAGATCACTTTATATGTGATGGCATTAAAAAAAAAAAAAAAAAAAAAAAAAAAAAAAAACAAAAAAAACGGCATGTTGTTTTTAAACTGAATTTTATATCTAATCCATGTCTTCGGTCTGGAAGGGGGACGTGCATTGTCGTGTCTGTACATAGCGTGTCGCGGTGCATGAACTGGCCGTGTGCATTTCACTCGATGCTGTCTCCATGTGGCATTACTGTCGTGGCTGAATTACTACTACCTACCTGAGGTTTATACTATTAAAAGTGAGTTAAAGACGAACGCGGATCCCGCTTGTCATTTCTCTCCGTAGCGGTGACGCCTGGGTCCCCCCCGGATGCCCCCGGGGAGCCTGGTGGCAGGTGTGTGAGGTGCCCCGGTGTCTGTGTCCCTGCAGCTCGTGCCCCGGCCGCGGCGGCCGAGGGGGGTCTGGCCCTTGACGGGGGCCCACGGGCCGTACGTAGAAAAGTCCCGGCAGGACGAGCGACACCGGCCGGGAAGGGCGTTTGCTCTCGAGGGTAAAAGTGTCTTCTTGCAGTTTCAGAAGTTGGGCCTCGCGTCATCTGACCTCTCGTGTCCCAGGTGAGGAGGGGCTCACGGCAACTCAGCGGCCGCCGGAGCAGCAGAGAGGGGACGGCGGGGCCGACGGCGGCCACTTCAGAAGAGCAGGAATCAAGCACGTGTCAACTGCAGAGTCCTCAGGGCCACCTTCGTCTCTGCTAATCTCCTCCCGTTTCTGTGCGTTTCAAAGCCGCCTTTTATCTCTACCCGGCGACACACGAAGAGACCCCAGCTGGGGCGACAAGAGACCGAAGGCGCTGAGAGCTTCCTGGTGGCCAAGTAGAAAAGTCCAGCCGGCTGGTGGCACCGTCAGGACTTCGGTTGGCTGCGTGGGAGCAGCGGGAACCGGGGACAGCGTCCCCTCCCTGCCCTCCGAGTGCCAAACTTCAGTTCCACACCGTTCAGCGAGCCTGTCCCCGCAGGGACAGCTGTGACCGCTGCGAAATCAGCCCAACACACCCACCAGCTTCCCGCCCAGCACCCTGGAGCCGCCCCCCGAGCGCAGGTCTGCGCGAGACCCCCACAGCCCGGGACGTGAGCGAGCGTCACACGCACAAGGATTTGAAACCCGCCCGAGCTAACGTGACTCCCTGGCAAAGCACGCTGCGGTTTCACACGTCACGAGCTGCCTCTGCGCCCACGTGACAGGTGGACAAGCCAGGTAAGGGACCCCGGGGAGCCTCGGGGCTCGGCCGGGACCCTGCTGCCCCTCTGTGACTCCCGTGTCCCCCATCCCCCTCTGCCCCGCGCAGGCCAGGCTCCCTGGCCGAGGGTCCCTGGCATCTGTCGTCTGGCGGGTCCTGCCCTTTCGACTCGTGGAACCTGCTCTTCAGGGGACCGTAGAGGGCGCCATTTCCGGGAGCCGAAACCAGCTGCCTACAGGGAGGGACCCGCTGGGAAGACGCTCGGTGACAGATACATCTCGGTGACAGATATATCTCGGTAACAAAGGCATCGCTCCCTCTTCCAAGCCTCCGTGAGCCGCGACTGTGGGAGTGACCAGGCCGTGGGGCCCGGCGGGGGCCCGTCCCTGAGGGGGCCCGGCCTGCTGTCCCCAGGGCCCCTCCGTCTCCAGCCCGTGGCCGCGGTGTCAAAGGTGAGCGAACACTGCGGCGTTGCCTTTGAACTTCTGACAACCACCCCGAGGACCCGGCTGGAGGAGCGTCTACACGGCCGGCCCCACGGGACCCCGGCGGCCCCGCGTTCCCCAGAGGAGGGTCTGGAGGAAGATTCGAACCCAGCGGGGACCAGGAAGACGGTCGCAGGCCCAAGACGGGTGTCAACACGCTGTGGCCCGACACCGTCCCGGCCAGGAGCCCCGGCTTGGGGCCGCCCGAGTGAGTGACAAGCACGTTACGTCCCAGTCCCTGGATCTAAGAGGAACAGAAGAAGAAAAAAAAACGAACTACGACAAAAAAAAACAACAGTGTTTTCCTGAGCCACAGAGCAGACAGAGTCACCCGGCAGCTCGGTGGAGGACACCGTCTCCCCATGTCCTGCGCCACCACCGTGTGTGACGGGCACCTTTGATTGCAAGGGGGTTGCCGGAGTCGCCTCTCCGGGAACACAGCGGTCCCGTCCCCGGGGCCTCAGTCCCGGGCGCCGGCCCGGAGCGCGGCGCGGTACTTGCCGGTCATCTCCGGGGGCAGCGGCACGAGCCCGGGGCAGGGGACCTGGCCCTCGACCTCGCACATGCACTGGCGCAGGCAGTACTTGCGGGGCCCGAAGTTGGCCGGGTGGGACAGCTGCTGCCGCTCCTGCTGCTCTCTCTGGAGGGTCTCCCTGCGGAGGGGGACACACGGCCGCGGAGTGTCAGGACGGGGGGGACGTCTCGGCCTGGGGAGCCCTTCGGAGAGCCGGGGGGACCCGGGGCTCCTCGCACCCAAAGTCCTCCCCATCTGCACGGGGACCTGGAGCAGAGGGGGGACTGCAGCCCCCCAGGCCACAGGGCCAGACACCTGCCAACTCCAAACCGAGATGTCCCCGGGGAGAAACCTTGGCCGCTTTCCAGCCCCGCGTGACCCCCGCCTGCCCCCCCCCGCAACCCCCCCCCCCAGGCTGAGCAGTTTGCGGTCCCCAGCCCCGGCCGGCCACTCACTCGCTCTTCCCCAGGATCTTCCTGACGTGCTCCACGATCTCCTGGTTGCTCTTGGTCTCCACGTCCACCAGGACCTGCTCCCCGGAGTCTGCGGGGGGGGGGGGGGGGGGGGGGGGGGGGCGGGGGCGGGAAACTCGGGGTGAGCAGCGGCCGGGGCCGCACACAAGCACGCTCCGCTGAGCTTTTAGAGGCGGAAACATTTTTTTTTTCCCCCCCACAATAAAATGCGTGCATTATTTGTCTGCATACCCCATAACCCACCCTTCCTTCCTCCTCTCTTTATAGACACGAGCAGACGCAAAAAACTTTTTTTTTAGCTCTGCTGCAAAAGCAGATTGTGCTGAGGGAGAGACAGCCCATGTTCATGGATAGACTGGACCTTGGTCACGTGGCCAATTCCCCCCACGCTGATCCATAGATCTGATCCAGTGATCTGATCCATAGATCTGATCCAGTGATCTGATCCAGTGATCTGATCCATAGATCTGATCCAGTCCCTGTGCAGATCCCAGCAGGTATTTATTTCTCTCCAAGCTGACAAGTTGGGCCTGAGATTCGTACAGAAAATGCTAACGACCCCAAACAGCCGCACGGTTTTGAAAAGCAAAAAAATGGGAGAAAATGTTCAACTTTCCAACTCAAATTAACCAGACGTTGAAAGGCCCGTGGTCAGCACTAACGTAAGGACAGACACACGACACAGCAGAACTAGCCCAGACGCAAACTCTTTATCTGTATGGGCGACTGATTTTTTCAGCAAAGACGCTACCCTAAAAGTCAATAAACACAGTCCTTTTTTAATAAATGGTGCTGGGACAACTGGCTAGTCGCAGGCACATAAGTGAATTTAGACCTTTACTCCACAAGATAAAGCAAAAAGAAAAAAAGCAGACAAAACCTCAAAATGCATCAGAGACCTAAATGTGAGAGCTAAAACTTTAAAAAAAAAACTAGAAGAGAACATTGGAGAAAAATCTTCATCACCTTACCTAGGCAAAGATATTTTTAGATATGACATTAAAAAAACCCCCAAAGTTCAATAAATTGAACTTTTAATCGAAATCCAACATTTTGCAGTTTAAAAAGACATGCTAAGCCACAGTCTGGGGGAAAATATTTATGATGGATACATCTAATAAAGGATTTGTGTCCACAATATATAAAGAACTCTCACAACTCAATAGGATAAACAATCCAATTAAAAAAAAATGGGTAAAATATTTGAAAAAAACACGCAACAATCCAATTAAAAGAAAAATAGGCAAAATATTTGAATAAACCTGTAATCCAAAAAAATTGCAATGGCTGATAATCATGAAAAGATGTTCAATATTAGTCATCAGGGAAATGCAAATTAAAAGCACAATAAGATATTACAGTGGCTTTTTTCTTTTTTGAGACAGGGTCTTGCTCTTCCCCACCCCGTGAGTGGGTATCACCATGGCTCACTGCAGCCTCGAACTCCTGACCTCAAGCGATCCTCCTGCCTCGGCCTCCCAGAGTGCTGGGATCACAGGCCTGAGCCGCCACGCCCGGCCCAAAATTTTAAAAAATGGTCCCTATCAGGTGCTCGTGAGAAAGCAGAATAACTAGGAACTATCACACACTGCTGGCGGAAATGCAAAATATTATTACTGCCACTGTAGCCAGTGAACTAAGACTAATAAATACTAAATAAATAAACTGTAAAAGAAACACAACTGTCTCTATTTGCAGATGACAATGATATATAGAAAGTCCTGAGCAATCTAGAAAATAAAAACCACACGAAATAGTCAGCGAATTTAGCAAAATTTTCAAGACACGACCTTACCACAAAATTTTGTCCACATACAAAAATCAACGGTCCTTCTAACCACCAGACAACTGGAAAATAAAACGTTTTAAAATACTATTTACAGCAGTCACAGAACATACGCAATGTTGTTAAAAACCTCCAATCTCCACAAAATGATCTCTAACGCGATTCCCAGGGAATCCCGATCAAAACTCCCAGCGAGCTTTGTTCTAGAAACTGCCAAACAGATACTAAAGTTTCTATGGAAAATGCAAAGGACCAAAATAGCCAAAGTGACAGCCCAATACAGTAGGACTCACACTTCCCCATTTCAATGCTTAACCAAGATTAACACTGTCTAGTTCCAGAAACTTCTCATCCTCCCAAACAGAAAACCTTATCCCTACCCTGCAATCTCTAGTCCCCTTGGCCCTGGGCAGCCGCTCTCTAGCTGTGGACTTACGTATTCCAGATACTTCACACAAAGATGACAAGGACACTCGGGGTGGGGGTAGGGGGGGAAGTAATCTCTCAAACGTGCCACGACACACAACCAGACAGCCCAAACTTAAAAGATGAAAATGAACCCCAATCCCTCCCCCACTTAATACAAGAGAACAACTCAAAGTCCGTCACAGGCCTAAACGTAACATCTGAAACTATGGTATCTCTCAAGGGAACACAGGGGACATTCTTGGAGGCCTTGGGGTGGCCAGAGACTTCCTGGACGGGACACGAAAAGCATCAAACATAAAACAAAAAGACAGGTAATGTGGAATTCATCCAAACGACAACTTCTGTTCAAAAGACACCGTTAAAGACAAACTTGTTACAAAAATAAGTGGACCAGCCGGGACAACACAGCAAGACCCCATCTCTACAAAAAATTTAAAAAGAGGGAGAGATGTACGTGGTATCTCTCAAGGGAACACAGGGCACATTCTTTAAGGCCTTGGGGTGGCCAGAAAAGCATCAAACATAAGAGAAAAAGACGGGCAACATGGAATTCACCCAAATGACAACTTCTCTTCAAAAGACACCATTAAAGACAAACTTGTCACAAAAATAAGTGGACCAGCCAGGACAATATAGCAAGACCCCATCTCTACAAAAAATTTAAAAAGAAAGAGAACCGTACGTGGCCAACAGCTCATGAAAGGCACATCACAGAGAAATGCGGATAAAAACTTTGGTTAGGACGGATGACATTCAAAACACTTAAGGCCGTGGGAAAAATACGGTCCCCAGACAGGGCCCATGTCCTGATCCCCCAGAACTTGGGGACACACAGCAAAAGGGACTTGAAGATGTGACTGAAGCTACGGACCTCGACGTGGGGAGGTTATTCTGGATAATCCGGTCGGCCCGATTCGATCACGGGGGTCGTGAAAATCGGAACCTGCCCGGGCTGCGGTCAGAGGTGACGCTGGCCAGGCAGGACGGCCACACGCAGCACGTGGCTGGCTTTGCAGACGGAGGGGCAAGGTGACCAGAGAAAGAGCGCGTGCTCGAGGACCCGAGGGGTCTAGACAGAAGTGGATTCTCTCTGGCGCCCCCCCCGGAAAGGCAGGCCGTGTGGACGCCCGCGGAACCACGAGAGGGTGTGTCTCGTATTCAGCCACCGATCGTCACAGCCCTGGGACACCCTCGTCACTCACCCAGGTAGAAGCGCAAGAAGGGAGACGGCGTCATGTTCTTGAACATCATGATCTGCACCCAGGGGTTCTTGTACTGGATCTGTGGGACGTTGAAGAACACGAACTTCCTGCCAGAGGGAAGAGACGCCACCCGTGAGAAAAAGAGTTTTTTAACCTAAATTTGTTTGTTTGCACGTGCGGGTTTTTCTAGGGACAAGGCCTAGAGTTTCGTCACATTCTCTGGGGACCTTGCTCCCCACAAAAAGGCGGAGAAAAAAACAGCTCAGAGGCATCTTTCCTGCGTGTGTTCTCACGGGGGCGGGGGGGGGGTTGGGACCCCCCCGGGGGAGTCATTTGAGGGGACAGAAATCCCTATCCCGACCTGCCCTGCACATAGCCTGAAACTCACCAACACGGAAAAAAAAAAAGAAGAAAAAAAAAAAAAACGAAGAAAAAAAAAAAAACGAAGAAAAAAAAAATGAAGGAAAAACAAACAAACCACGAAACGACAAGGGCTGGGCTCACGCCCGTCATCCCAGCACTTTGGGGGGCCCAAGGTGGGAGGATCGAGCGAGACCAGGAATCCGGGGTCACAGTGAGCTACGATGGCACCACCGCGCCCCTGCCAGGGTGACAGAGCGCCCCTGCCAGGGTGACAGAGCGAGACTATTAATTATCTTGATTTGCGCGGATACGCGGGGCACATGTGTGCGCAGAAAGTTCCCGGGGCTGCATCGTTCCGGTGGGCACCGCCTCTAGGCTCTGCCAGGATTTTAAAATAAACGAAGTTATGGAAATACGCAAGGTGGGGGGGGGCGGATATTTTCGTGATCTGAGAGGAGGGGAACACGTTCAAACCGAGGAGTTTTTAAAACAGAACCGTTAACTCTGGCTAACGTTAAAACCTTTGCGCGGCAAAAAATGTCCCCAAAACAAATTTGACATTCGGCAAACCAAAAGCAAAATGTGTGCAAAACATAAAAACGAAAGGCTTTTCTCCTCTGTGAAATGGGCAAAAAATAAATAAATAAATAACCGGGGGGGAAAAAAAAAAAAACAGGAAAAAAAAAAAAATACCAAACAAAAAAAAAACCCAAAGGGCTAATTCCCTCAATAAAGAGTGGTACATGTCATTCATCCAACCGATGGCATCTCACAACAACAGGCAAAGGCCACCGACAGGTGGCTCATAGAGCGAGCTACCCGGACGGCCCAGCCTCGTATGAAGAGGTTCTCAACTTCTTCCCAATAAAGTCGTGTCAATTAAAACGATTCCTTTTCACCTCTTAGGTCATTACAGATTTTAAGTGATAGAAATGAGCAGACACTTCTTTTTAAGAACATGAATTGGCCGGGCGCGGTGGCTCATGCCTGTCATCCCAGCACTCTGGGAGGCCGAGGCGGGAGGATCGCTCGAGGTCAGGAGTTCGAGACCAGCCTGAGCAAGAGTGAGACCCCGTCTCTACTAAACATAGAAAGAAATTAGCTGGACAGCTAAAAATATATATATATAAAAATGAGCCAGACGTGGTGGTGCATGCCTGTAGTCCCAGCTACCCGGGAGGCTGAGGCCGGAGGATGGCTTGAGCCCAGGAGTTTGAGGCCAGCATGGACAACATAGCAAGACCCCATCTCTACAAAAAAGAAAAATAAGCAGGACATGGTGGCGCATGCCTGTAGTCCCAGCTACTTGGGAGGCTGAGGCAGGAGGATCGCTTGAGCCCAGAAGTCTGAGGCTGCTGTGAGCGAGGCTGACGCCACGGCACTCTAGCCCCGGCGACAGAGTGAGAAAAAAACGAGTCAATTCAAACTCTTCCCCTGCCACCACCTGCCAATCCTTGAGTCCCCGCTGTGCTCCGGGCTCACGGAGTCCCTCTACTGGGGCACAGCTGACATGACGTGACATGACCCCGCGTCCCGGCCAGTCCTAATCAGCCTCCCTCGCCCCCAGCCGCAAAGCCCAGCTCAGCACCCGCTTCCCCCCCGGGGAGGGCAGCTCGGACCACCCAGTCGCTTGCGCCCCCCGCGCCCCCCGCGCCTCCCCTCCCCCCGGGGGTGGGGAACAACGCAGCTTCTGCAGGGACCCCAAGACAGGGAATCCCCGAGAAGCATCCAGAACCCTGCGGGAGGGGACCCCGCCGATGCCAGCAGCTGTCGCTTCTCCCCTATCACCCCCACATCAGCCCTGCACGGGGCGGGGGGGGGTCTCTCCTTCCGGGACCCCGAGGAGCAGCAGCCCCGCCCCCCCCGAAGCCGGGGTGCGGAAGAGCCGGGATCCGAGCCGGTGCTGGGGTCCCGGGGCCGGGGAGGGGTCCCTGTCCTCCGCACCCCGCCCGTCCCGACTGCCCTGCTGTCCCCGTCCCCCGCAAGTCCCCGCGTCGCCTGTCACCAGGCCGCAGGGGCCCCGCCCCGGGCCGCCCCGCCCCCACCGCGGCCTCGCGGGCTCCCGCACCGACCTGGCGCCCTCGCCCAGCTCCCCGTGCGAGTTGTAATTCACCGTCATGACCTTCACCGAGTCCTTGAACACCACGTCGCCCTGGCTCAGGTACTGCAGGGTGCGGCGGATGGGGAAGCGGCCCTTCATGGGCATGGCGGCGGCGGCGACACGAGGTGGCCCCGCGGGCCACGAGCACGGCAGCGCCGGACGGCGAGCGGGCGGACTCGGCAGCCCGGGACGCCGGAGGCCACTTCCGGCGCGCCGGAATCCACTTCCGGCGCGCAGGCGCCCGGAAGACGCTCTACGGCGCGCAGGCGTCCGGGAGACGCTTCCCGGAGGGCAGCGCGCGTGCGCGCGCGCGCGCGCGCCGCGGAGCACCCTGGGACTCGTAGTCCTAGCCCGCGGCCCAGCCCTGCGCATGCGCCTTGGCTTCGGTATGCCCTTCCGCGGGAAGGGTTGGCTTTGCAGTCAGGCTCTGTAAATGTCGTCGTTCCCGCTCCTGCGGTGTTGGGTCTAAGAATACTGAGTTATAGAAATGCCCCGTGTATTTCTGGAGACAAGATTTGATTTTAGAAGTCAATAAGGCTTTGCCTTAAGGAAAAGATAAATGTGTTAGTTCAAAAGCTGCCTCCTCGCAGGAGGGCGTCTTGCTGGTCAGTAGAAGCTGCATCGCAAGGAGACAGCTGTAAACTGGGCCTTTGGTTCTCACCTGTTTTGAAAGACGAGGCAGGCCTCCCTTAGGACCAAAGGTTGCCGGTGCTGCTGACAGGTGGACCCACGGAGATGAGAGCTAATCAGATAGATATGCTATTGCCCAAGCCGGGCCCAGATGGAACCATGCGGTTAAAGTAATTAACACAAAGCACAGCCCATGTTGACTTCTGGGATCATCTCTGTCTCCAAGAACACAATCACCGGAGCCAAGATGTCTCTGTTTGTTGCTAAAGTAATAGCCTTATCATAAAACTTAGAAGTTTGCCCCAAGACGATTTTATAACCCATTGTTCCCCTGGTTAGAGTTAGTTAAAGGATCTGTAGTAGCCTTTTAGGAGACTTTGACCCTAAAGCAAACTGCCTGTTAGTATGCAAATCCCATTGCCCTTGGCAACCGGAGCCTGTATGTACCCTACATAATACCTGTGTGGAGTTTCAGTCGGGGAGATATTTGATGCGGGTAAAATATTTCCATCCGGATACCCTCCTTTATCTATTTTCATAAACTTTCAGTTTATATAAACTATATCTTTGGCTCTGTGTATTATTATTGCCATTACTTTGTATTTTTATTTCTGTTTCCTACTATATTTTTCATCCTTTGCGATGACCCCTGCCTGAGAGACCTGATCGGAAGAAAAACCTCTTTGCAGGGAGCGTAGCTAAGTCCCTGCAAACTGGCGTAGTCAACTGAGAGACTTGATCAGAACAAAGAGAAAAGGACCTCTTTGCGGGGAGCGTAGCTAACTCCCCGCACTACGGGAAATTTTTTTTTTTTTTTTTTTTTTTTTTTGAGACAGAGTCTCGCTTTGTTGCCCGGGCTAGAGTGAGTGCCGTGGCGTCAGCCTAGCTCACAGCAACCTCAGACTCCTCGGCTTAAGCGATCCTCCTGCCTCAGCCTCCCGAGTAGCTGGGACTACAGGCATGCGCCACTATGCCCGGCTAATTTTTTCTATATAGATTTTTAGTTGTCCATATAATGTCTTTCTATTTTTAGTAGAGACGGGTCTCGAGCTTGCTCAGGCTGGTCTCGAACTCCTGACCTCGAGCGATCCACCCGCCTCGGCCTCCCAGAGTGCTGGGATGACAGGCGTGAGCCCCCGCGCCCGGCCGAAAATATTTTTAAATAGGCTCCGACTGAAGGAGACGAGGTTACAATAGGGAATAATCAGGAGAGCTGAAGTGTGGAGGCGAAGTCAGCTGATGATTTTGCTGTTCAAGTTCAAACAAGTGAATTTCTCTCTCTCCGCGTCTGCAGTGTGGAAATAAAGCGCTTGAACGCCGCCATTTCTAACGCTGACGTTAAAACGAACTGATTTTCAAAGGGGAAAAAAAAGACGGTTTGGGATCTGCCCCTTCCGAGTTCAGCCACGTAGCGGCGCCACACTTCGGTTTTCTCATCCGCAAACTGTGGACGAGATGCGTTTGTGAATTCCTCTTCCGGATCTGAGAAAAGTTTTATTTTCTCCTCTCTTTTGGAGGATCATTTTTGCCAGATACAGAATTCTAGATTGGTGGGGTGGGGTGATTGGTGCTGCGCAAGGACCCAAGACTGGGTAGTAAAAATGTCAAGTCCCTTCAAGCGGGAGGAAAAAAAAAAAAAAAATCCAATCGGGGAAAAAAAAAAAAACTCCAATGGGGGGGGGAAAAAAAAACTCCAATCGGGGGGAAAAAAAAAAATCCAATCGGAAAAAAAAAAAAAAACCCAAAAACAGGAAAAACAGCAAACGCGTGCTGGCTCTTCCCGTTCCATTCCCATTTTATTATGGAAGCTTAGTGGAAACGCGTTGCAGGTGCGCACGCGCTCGGCGCGCGCTCCCGCCCTGACCCTCGCGCATGCGCCCTGGTTCTCGCTGCGCCCCGGTCCGGTCCGTGCGCATCAAGCGCGCCCAGCCCTCCTGCTCCCCGGCCGTGCCCTGCAGGTGACCTGCCCCAGCCCCGGCCGTGACCCGGCCGTGACCTCCCCGCGCACGCGCTCAGCCCGCGCCCCCCTGCTGCCGGGCCAGCGCGCGCCGCAGCTCGCGCAGGTTCTCGGTCAGCACGTCCACCTCGTCCAGGCGGCCGCCCTGCTTGGCGTCGAAGATGTAGGCCTTGATGTTGTCGATCTGCTGCAGCAGCAGCTCCTCCTCTATGCGCTCCTCCTCCCCCTGCTCCTCCCGCTCCTCCTCCTCCCGCTGCTGCTGCTCCGCGTCCGCGGCCATGTCGCCGTCGCCGTCCGCCTCGAACGGGTTGGTGCCCGCGGGCTCCTCGAACGGGTTGGCGCCGCGAGCCGGGGGGCTGCGGGGCGTCCGCGGGGGGCGTCCGTCCTCCCCCTCGTCCTCGTCCTCGTCCTCGTCCTCGAAGGGGTTGCGCGCTGCGGCATCGGGCCGAGCGAACGGGTTCCCCGCCTCTTCCTCCTCCTCCTCCTCCTCAAAGGGGTTGTACTCTTTCGGGGCGCGCACCGCAGAGCTGCGGGGAGTCCCCGCCTCCTCCTGCTCCTCCGCGGGGCCGGGGGCGTCATCCTCGGCGAAGGGGTTCAGGCAGGGCGCCCCGTCTTGGCGTGCCAGGCCGAGCGCGGGGGCCCCGTCTGGGCGTGCCGGGCCGAGCGCGGGGGCCCCGTCTGGGCGTGCCGGGCCGAGCGCGGGGGCCCCGTCTGGGCGTGCCGGGCCGAGCGCGGGGGCCCCGTCTGGGCGTGCCGGGCCGAGCGCGGGCGCCCCGTCTGGGCGTGCCGGGCCGAGCGCGGGGGCCCCGTCTGGGCGAGCCGGGCCGAGCGCGGGTTCCGGAAGCGCGCGGGGCTCCGGGGGGCAGCCCAGGTCCAGGGCGTGCGCCAGGGGGGCGCGGGGCTCCCCGGGGGGCTCCAGCCGGAAGGGCCGGGCTTCCCGGAAGTCCAGCGAGCGCGTGCGCGCGTGCAGGGCCACCGTGGCCGCGCGGACCTGCTCCCGCTCCCGCTCCCGCTCGCGCTCGCGCAGCCGCTGCAGCTGCTGGCGCTGCAGCTCGTCCTCCTCGGCCTGCCGGCGCGACAGCTCGATGGCCCTGTCCGTCTGCTGCTGGTCGTACGCGTCCTGCAGCTGCCGCAGGTTCTCGCGCAGCGTGCGCACCTCGTCGGCGCGGCCCGCGGCCCGGGCCTGGCGCACGAACGACGCGATGTTGCGGATCTGCTGCAGCAGCGGGTCCGCGTCCTCGCCCTGCGCCTGCGGCCCCGACTGCGGCAGCCACCCCTCCGCCTTCCTCGGCATCGCCGCCGCCGCAGCCGGGGGGACCCTGCGCGCCGACGCCACCTCCCCGTTGGCCGCCCGGCCCGCCGCGCCGCTCGGCCTCTCCTCCAGCCTTCGCTGCGACTCCAGGGCGGCCTGCGGGGACACGGAAACCGGAGGGGAGGGACAGGTCACCAGGCCGGTGGCAGCCCGTGCTGTCAGCCGCCCCCCACCGCGGTCCCTCGGTCCCCGTGCCACTGGCGTTCCAAAACCCCTTAGAGGCGGGCAGCCAGCTGCAGACACCCAGCGCGCTCTCGCGGGGGCCGTGGGAACGGTGCCCGACGTTAAAATATAAAATAACGGATCACGAGAAGGGGATCAGGCTTTCTCAACCTCAGACTCACTGGCTGGACGTTCTGTCCCTTAAAACTCTGAGGTTTGTCACCCTCATCTATAGGAGAGCCTCCTGTGATGGAAATACGCCTATTATTTTGTGTTTAATATTGGACATATTCCAGGCCTGGCGCGGTGGCTCACGCCTGTCACCCCAGCACTCTGGGAGGCCGAGGCGGGAGGATCGCTTGAGGTCAGGAGTTCGAGACCAGCCTGAGCAAGAGCGAGACCCCGTCTCTACTAAAAATAGAAATTAGCCGGACAGCTAAAAATATATATAGAAAAAATGAGCCGGGCGTGGTGGCGCATGCCTGTCGTCCCAGCTACTCCTGTAGTCTCAGCTACTCCTATAGTCCC
>CM052874.1:428438-460768 GCA_028534055.1 Eulemur mongoz | reverse complement strand
TCTGCAAAGAACTTCCTAGTTTCCTGGTCCTTTGCAACTTCCGCCAGAGGGACAATTGACTGTCTCCGTGGGGCTGCAGGCCGGGGAGAACCGGCAGAACCTGTGACAGAGAAACAGGACCTCGGGAGAGAAACAGTCACTCCGGTTTCCACAGAGCACAGAGAGGCTGGGACAGAACAGAAGACAGAGACACTTGAGACTGTGACTCGCTCCGGCCTCGCGGGACCTCCCGGGTGCCAGCAGCCTCTGCGTGAGCCTCGCGATGTCGGACCCCGGGCCCCGGCTTCGCTCACCTGTCTCTCCTTTGCCCTCTTCCTGTCCATTTCCTCCTTCCTCTTCCTCTTCAGCTCCTCAAACTGCTCTTTGGTTGGCAGCGACATCAAACCGAGCAGCTTTTCCTGGCGGGGGGGTGGGGGGTGGGGGGTCACAGAAAGTTTTACATTTGGAGCCTTTTAAGAAAAACAAACGAACCTGGAGCCCCTGGATGAGAGTCTGGGTAAGCTGAGCTACTCTGTCCTCAGAGGGTGACACTTACAGACGGCAGCGGGGCAGGAATGAGCCCTCACGCTGGGCCGGAGGGCCAACCTGTAAACAGCCCTGTGTTCTCCTTAACGCAAGGATCAACGTCAGACATCCCGGTTTCCTGCCTGACTCCGCGTGTGTCTCCAGGGGCCTCTCCGTGAGGGCCTGTCCCTGACCTCCGTCCCCGACCTCCGTCCCAGCCCTCCCTGTCCCCCTGCCCTGCTTTCTGTTCTACCGTAGCTTGTCACCATCTTCCACACCACACGTTTGAGTTTATTGTCTGTCGCCCTGTCTAGAACGTGAGCTTTATGAGAACAGCAATGTCTGTCTTTTTCATGCGCTGTGGGACACCCAACACCTAGAGGGCGGCACGGGACGTAGTAGGTGCTCAACTAACCACGGCTGAATGGCGTCACGGATCCAAAGGCGACAAGGCCGTCTTTCCTGCACTAGTGTTAGGAACTAACCCGACAGGGCTCGGTGTGTTCGATCCCTTCGTCAGGGAGCCCCGGGGGGGGGGGGGGCTCACTGTGGCCCTCTCAGAAGGGGCTTCTAGAAGTAGAAAGACACAACTCGGATCTAAGCTCCGATCTAGGTTTAGGATGCCGTGAACAGTCAGCCGTGTCCTCCCAACCCACGGCCCGCGAGGCCCCTTGGGAGCTTATCCTACGGAAGAAACACCATCACGGCAACACTTATAACCGCAAAAAATTAGAGTCTACCTAGCGCCCAGCTAACAGGCATTAGCAACAGAAAGATGACAGGTACAGTCAAAGCAATCTTCTGTAGCGTTCAAATGACAGCTGTTGAAGCTCCGTGTCAAAACATGCTCGTGACATAAAATACGGTGAGGCCAACGTGCACTCGTCATAAGTACTGGACACAAAAAAATGCAAATGGGATTAAAAAAAAAGAAGAAAATCTACCCCCGGCCGGGTGCGGTGGCTCACGCCTGTCATCCCAGCACTCAGGGAGGCCGAGGCAGGAGGATCGCTCGAGGTCGGGAGTTCGAGACCAGCCTGAGCAAGAGCGAGACCCCGTCTCTACTAAAAATAGAAAGAAATTAGCCGGACAGCTAAAAATATATATAGAAAAAATGAGCCGGGCGTGGTGGCGCATGCCTGTAGTCCCAGCTACTCGGGAGGCTGAGGTGGGAGGATGGCTTGAGCCCTGGAGTTGGAGGCCAGCCTGGGCAACATAGCAAGACCCCATCTCTACAAAAAAGAAAAAAAGAAAAATGAGCCGGGCGTGGTGGTGCATGCCTGTAGTCCCAGCTACTCGGGAGGCTGAGGCAGGAGGATGGCTTGAGCCCCGGAGTTGGAGGCCAGCCTGGGCAACATAGCAAGACCCCATCTCTACAAAAAAGAAAAAAAGAAAAATGAGCCGGGCGTGGTGGCGCATGCCTGTCGTCCCAGCTACTCGGGAGGCTGAGGCAGGAGGATCGCTTGAGCCCAGGAGTCTGAGGTTGCTGTGAGCTAGGCTGACGCCACGGCACTCCAGCCCGGGTGACAGAGCCAGACTCTGTCTCAAAAAAAATCTGCCCCCATGATGAGTTCTTGTACTGGGGACATAAGATTATAAGTAGTTCCAGTTTTCCCTGAAATCCAGACTCTTCTTTGATCTGGATTAGAGAAAAAGACATCATGCATTCGTGATCTTAAAAAATAATAAACATATAAAAAAACATAAGCCGTTGGCAGGAATCTGCCTTCGGGGACACGGAAGAGCAGACCGAGGGCAACACTTACGCCCCCGGGGACAGCTTTACCTGCACGAAAAGTGTCGCCGAGTATCTGATCATCCTCTGCAGCCGCAAGGTGTTTGAGTGCGGTGGAGGGTCCTGGTTCAAGCCCAAGGTCAGGATCTTCTTGCTGAATTGGAACAAACACATGAATGTCACGAGCCCCGCCAGGCACGGAAACAAGGGTGGACAGTCTCTGGGGTCGCCGGGCGTGCGTGCCAGGAGACTGGGTGGAGATGAGGAACTGTCGCCACTGAAGTGTCCTCGAAGGCAAAGCCCGTTTCTGGCCGGGCGTGCGGTGGCTCGCGCCTGTCATCCCAGCACCCTGGGAGGCCGAGGCGGGAGGATCGCTCGAGGTCAGGAGGTCGAGACCAGCCTGAGCAAGAGTGAGACCCCGTCTCTACTAAAAATACAAAGAGATGATCTCGAAAACTAAAAATATATAGAAAAAATGAGCCGGGCATGGTGGCACATGCCTGTCGTCCCAGCTACTCCTCTAGTCCCAGCTACTCCCACAGTCCCAGCTACTCCTCTAGTCCCAGCTACTCCCACAGTCCCAGCTACGCCCGCAGTCCCAGCTACTCCCGCAGTCCCAGCTACTCCCGCAGTCCCAGCTGCTCCTGTAGTCCCAGCTACTCCCACAGTCCCAGCTACTCCTACAGTCCCAGCTACTCTAGTCCCAGCTACTCCTACAGTCCCAGCTGCTCCTCTAGTCCCAGCTACTCCCACAGTCCCAGCTATTCCTACAGTCCCAGCTACTCCTCTAGTCCCAGCTACTCCTACAGTCCCAGCTGCTCCTCTAGTCCCAGCTACTCCCGCAGTCCCAGCTACTCCTACAGTCCCAGCTACTCCTCTAGTCCCAGCTACTCCTACAGTCCCAGCTACTCCTCTAGTCCCAGCTACTCGGGAGGCTGAAGCAGGAGGATCGCTTGAGCCCAGGAGTTTGAGGTTGCTGTGAGCGAGGCTGAGGCCACAGCACTCTAGCCTGGGTAACAGAGTGAGACTCTGTCTCCAAAAAAAAATAAAAAAGTGACAGAGCTGTATCAAGAGTCAGAGCTGGCGCCTTCCTCAACCTCCCCCCCCACCGTCACCAGGACTCGCGGGGGGCCACCGCCTGGTCCCCGCCACCGCAGCATCAGAACGGCACCTTCTCCGCTCTCCCCGCAGGGCAGGCGCCACCGCGTGGCCCTTACCTGAGCGCGTCTATCAGCTCGTACACTTTCTGCACTTCCACGCGGAGGTCGTTGGCGTGTTCCAGACTGTACGTCGTCTCCCCGGCGCTGAGGACAAAATCACAGGGACGTCTGGTGTGAGTTTCGCTGCACCGAATGGGGCGCAGAGTGTAGCCGGACGCAAACGGTTTACGGCCCCGCGGAGGCGAACACGATTAATTCTCTCAGAATCCGGGGCCATTCGGACCCTCAGATCTAACACAGGGTCCGTTCCTTGGAATCAACGAATCACCTGGACGCCGCTTTCCATCTGGGGACACCGCAGGGACAAGGCTCGAGCCCAGGACCCTGAGGACGAGCGACTGAACTTACTCTGGCCTCCCCTGCCTAAGTAATGTCGCTATAGCCATGGCGATGTGGAAAGCGGTTTACTGAACCAGTTGGTTCCGTTACGTTAGAACAGAAAGCCGCGTGGTTTTTCTCACTCAAAGACGACCCGTGAAGGAAAGAAACGACCGGAGATTTGACCGAGAGACCCCCAGCGGCCATCGTGTCAACTGCCCCCATGCTCCTCAATTGTCTCAGGGACAGTTGCGCCTGATGTGACAAAACCACGTGACCCCAACTCAGGGTGGAGCCGGGGACGTTAGCGAAGGCCACAGGTGGCTTAGCCCAAGCCTCTGGGGGAACAGAAGCAGTTAGTGTTATGACCAATGTTGTCGTTGTTCGTTTACAAGTCCGTCACCCCCTACAGGCTGCCCAATTCCAAGTGTGAGGATTCTGGTTTTCCATTTTTATAGCCTACGGGCTGAGAGGAACATTCTGGAAGCTCTCGGGGCTGTTCGTCCAGCCTCAGCGATGGGTGGGAGAAAGAACCCGAGGTGGGAAAATACTCGATAAGGCGGCTTCATCGTACCTCGCTGGACCGTTCACAAAAAGAACATCGGACTGTCAATCACAAGACAGGCTTTCTCGGCCAGGCGAGACGGTGGCTCACGCCTGTCACCCCGGCACTCGGGGAGGCCGAGGCGGGAGGATCGCTCGAGGTCAGGAGTTCGAGACCAGCCTGAGCAAGAGCGAGACCCCGTCTCTACTAAACATAGAAAGAAATTACATGGACAGCTAAAAATATATATAGAAAAAATGAGCCGGGCATGGTGGCGCATGTCTGTAGTCCCAGCTACTCGGGAGGCTGAGGCAGGAGGATCGCTGGAGCCCAGGAGTCTGAGGCTGCTGTGAGCGAGGCTGACGCCACAGCACTCTAGCCTGGGCAACAGAGTGAGACTCTGTCTCAAAAAAAAAAAAAAAAAAGACAGGCTTTCTCACGAGATCTCTGAGTCACGTGGAAAATTAACACGGTCGGCCAAAACGTGAAATTGGAGTCCTCTGATCTCCATCAGATCAACCAATTTTATGTCTCTCGAAGCGCCTCTCGTGTCTGGAATCATTTACGATTTGTTTATTGATTATGGTCTGTGCTACCACAAAAATGAAGCTCCCAGGGCCGGGCGCGGTGGCTCCCGCCTGTCATCCCGGCACTCTGGGAGGCCGAGGCGGGAGGATCGCTCGAGGTCAGGAGTTCGAGACCAGCCTGAGCAAGAGCAAGACCCCGGCTCTACTAAAAAAAAATGGAAAGAAAATAACCAGACAACTAAAAATAGATAGAAAAAATGAGCCGGGCGTGGTGGCGCGTGCCTGTAGTCCCAGCTACTCCTCTAGTCCCAGCTACTCCTGCAGTCCCAGCTACTCCTCTAGTCCCAGCTACTCCTGCAGTCCCAGCTACTCCTCCAGTCCCAGCTACTCCCGCAGTCCCAGCTACTCCCACAGTCCCAGCTACTCCCACAGTCCCAGCTACTCCTCTAGTCCCAGCTACTCCCGCAGTCCCAGCTACTCCTCTAGTCCCAGCTACTCCCGCAGTCCCAGCTACTCCTCTAGTCCCAGTGACTCGAGAGGGCGAGGCAGGAGGATCGCTTGAGCCCAGGAGTCTGAGGCTGCTGTGAGTGAGGCTGATGCCACAGCACTCTAGCCCGGGCGACAGAGCGAGACTCTGTCTCCAAAAAAAAAACGAAAAAAAAAAAAAAAAAAAAGAACCAGACAGTGGGCTAGATTTGGTCTATGGGCAGAAGTGTGCCAAGGCCATGTCTGTTCCGAGCGCTGACACCCCAGTGCCACCCTGAAGTGGCACGATCGTGAGACCCAGTGTCCCACCTCCACTCCTTCCCCATGCCGCACCCGGCCGCAGGACCTCGCGCCCGAGCCCCTTCCCGAACCTGCTCGGTGGGAAAAGCCAGGCTCACCCGAGCATGGCTGCGTATTTTCACAAGCTCACGGGACGGTAACGTGTACCCCACCGAGAGACCGACGTGAAGACTCTCTCCAGCTGGTCCCAGGAGAAAGCCGCGGCTGCGGTTAACAATTTTCATTTTTGTCTACCACAGCGTGACCCTCGAATGTCCAAAAGCGCCACCGGGTTGGAGAAACAGACAGGAATCGCTTACTTTAACGATGCCGCCATCCTCATGTATTCTGGAGCTTCTTGGTCAACTTTCTCCATGCAGAGCCGTAATTTCTAGTAACGAAAAAACAGGAGGTAAGTGATGTTCTCGAGACCTACAAGAGCCGACCCAGAAACTGGGCTTCGCCAACAGAGATGCATTGAAAATGCTCATTTTTCTAAAAATTTTGTTTTTATTGTGGTTATCAATTTCCTCATGGATAGACCTTCTTTGCAAACAGAAAACCTTGCAGGAGGGAAAGAAAGTGGGGTTGGAGCTTTTGACCGGGTATTTCTTTCCTTTTTTTTTTTTTTTGAGACAGAGTCTTGCTCTGTCGCCCGGGCTAGAGTGCCGTGGCATCAGCCTCGCTCACAGCAACCTCAGACTCCTGGGCTCAAGCGATCCTCCTGCCTCAGACTCCCGAGTAGCTGGGACTGCAGGCATGCGCCACCATGCCCGGCTAGTTTTTTCTATATATTTTTGCTTGTCCAGCTAATTTCTTTCTATTTTTAGTAGAGACGGGGTCTCGCGCTTGCTCAGGCTGGTCTCGAACTCCTGACCTCGAGCGATCCTCCCACCTCGGCCTCCCCGAGTGCTGGGATGACAGGCGTGAGCCCCCGCACCTGGCCTTGACCGGATGTTTCTGAGAGCAGCGAGGCCTTCCGGGGCGTAAGCCAAGGTGTCGACACCGAGACGGAGATGAGGAATGAGTCGCTACCGTCTTTCTCTGCCGGGTGACGCCATGCCTGAGCTCACGCCGCAGAAGGCGGCGGCCAGTCAATGCCAGGGACTCGGGAGGCCGAGGCGGGAGGCTCGCTTTGAGGGTAGAGTCTGAAACTCGAGGCTGAGCTTCCCGGGACTGTCCCGACCCACTGCGGCCTACGCTCTCCGGCTTTGGCATTTCCTGCGGAGCCTGTCTACACCGCAGGGCGACCGCCCTTGCTCTCCCTGCGGCTTCCGAGAGCGCAGGGACCGCAGGTGCGGGAACAAGCTTGCTGCGACAGGTCTGTGACTCATGCAGGAGCTGAAAGGGATTCAAAGCAACACCTTCCCCAAGCGTTCTCCAGCATGTGGCGTGTGCGTGACACAGAGCCCAACCCGCCTGACGCCCCGGGCCGGAGCCCGCGCGTCCCCGCGTCACCTCGTAGAGCCTCACGACGTCGGGCGTGTGCTCCCGCTCGTCGATCTGCTGCTCCTTCTTGAGCAGCGTGTCCTTGCAGTGCGTGCAGCAGCGGACGCCGTCCTGGTCCTTGTCCTCCAGCACGGAGCTCACGCTGCTCACGCTGCTCACGCTGCCGCGCCGGGACCCCTGCACGCTGTTGGGCGACTGGCTGGGGCTGGTGTGGGCGCTCAGGGCGTCCTTGCTGGCGCTGGTCAGCTTGTCTGCAAAGCACAGCGCCCGCGGGCATCAGCGCCCTCCGCGGCCTCCCGTCACCCCGCCGCCCGCGACCACGGGGGGGCCAGTCCGCAGGGGTTTGGTTGGGGTGGGTAGCAAGAGCAGGCTCGGCCGGGCGCCGGGGCTCCCGCCTGTCATCCCGGCACTCTGGGAGGCCGAGGCGGGAGGATCGCTCGAGGGCAGGAGTTCGAGACCAGCCTGAGCAAGAGCGAGACCCCGGCTCTACTAAAAAATAGAAAGAAATGAGCTAGACAACTAAAAATATATATAGAAAAAAATGAGCCGGGCGTGGTGGCGCATGCCTGTCATCCCAGCTCCTCGGGAGGCTGAGGCAGGAGGATGGCTTGAGCCCGGGAGTTGGAGGCCAGCCTGGGCAACATAGCAAGACCCCATCTGTACAAAAAAGCAAAAAAGAAAAATGAGCCGGGCGTGGCGGCGCATGCCTGTAGTCCCAGCTACTCGGGAGGCCGAGGCAGGAGGATCGCTTGAGCCCAGGAGTCTGAGGCTGCTGTAAGCGAGGCTGACGCCACGGCACTCTAGCCCAGGCGACAGAGCCAGACTGTGTCTCAAAAAAAAAAAAAAAACATCAGGCTCCACCTGTTCCTGTACCTTCCCGGGGGCATCAGACTCTGGCGGGGAAGGACTCCCACCGCCGTCCAGGCAAGAGCCAGGGCGCCGAGGGGGGTCTGTCTTTGAGGCTCTCAGGCCTGCCCTTGATCTTGGCCTTACCACCCACGCTCGTCTTCCGCTTGTCCTGGGCCTCAGACACAACCTACCTTCTCCCGGGGGCCTTTCCTCCACGGCCGTCCCCCCTTCCTAGATATCTGGCTGCTACCCTTTCAGAGCTCAGCTCAAACGCCACGTTCCAGAGAGGAAAAGGGAACGGTGTCCCCAACCTGTAGCTTACGAAGTCCCAGGACACACAGGGAGTGAGTCTCAGGAAGAAAGCGTCAAGGCAGAGAGGGCCCGAGGGACGGGACCGTTGGACACAGGAAGTGTGAGCCTTTGCGCCCAGGTCCTGGCGACCCGAGGCCGGGGGCACGCACGGTCAGCAGAACTTTCCAGCATGGCACGTCCACCCCCAAGCTTCCCAGGAGCCGGTCGGACCAGCTCCAGCAACTTCTAACCCGCTGAGATGCAGAGTCCTGGAGCAACTGGTTCTACCGAACCTTCCACCTCATTCCACGATGCTCCAAGACGTGTCCTCCCCGCCCGACTAGTCAATGTCCCCTGGCGCCTGCCGGGATTCCACGCCTTTGCTCCTGCTTTTCACTCTGCCCGAACGTCCTCCTTCCCCGTCTCCTTGGCAACCCTGCTCATCTCTGAAGGCTCGTCTCGAATGTCACCTCCTCACCCCGAGCCTCTGCGGCTCTTGGCACCTCTCATGTTAGTTACTTTTTCTACATGACAGTGAGTTGTTTGTGGCTTTTACCCTCTATTTTTTTTTTGTTTTTAGACAGAGTCTGGCTCTGTCGCCCGGGCTAGAGTGCCGTGGCGTCAGCCTCGCTCACAGCAACCTCAGCCTCCTGGGCTCAAGCGATCCTCCTGCCTCAGCCTCCAGAGTAGCTGGGACTACAGGCATGCGCCACCACGCCCGGCTCATTTTTCTTTTTTGTAGAGATGGGGTCTTGCTATGTTGTCCAGGCTAGCCTCAAACTCCGGGGCTCAAGCCATCCTCCTGCCTCAGCCTCCCGAGTAGCTGGGACGACAGGCATGCGCCACCACGCCTGGCTCATTTTTCCATATATATTTTTAGCTGTCCATATAATTTCTTTCTATTTTTTCAGTAGAGACGGGGTCTCGCTCTTGCTCAGGCTGGTCTCGAACTCCTGACCTCGAGCGATCCTCCCGCCTCGGCCTCCCAGAGTGCTGGGGTGACAGGCGTGAGCCACCACGCCCGGCCAGCTTTTACCCCCTATAAAGGGACTAGCTCACTGCTTATTTTTCGAGACCCTCTTCTCAAGCCTCATCTGCTACTTCCAAGGAGAGAGGACAAACAGCTGGCCAGCCTGTCCCAGCTGTCCGACATAACTTCTCTCACGGCACGTATCTCTTTACGAGGTAATTATTTATTTGTGAGTCTGTAGCCCCTGCTAGATGCGGGAATCCTTGGGGTGGGGGACAGTACCTTACGGACCAGACGTGGGGGAAAGACCACCCGAGAGCCCAGTCCAGTCCACGGGCCGTTTCCGTATAACCCTCGGACTGAGTATGGTTTTTACATTTTTAAAACATTATTAAAAAAAAAGAAGAAGTGTCACAGGGACTGTGTGGTCTGCAAACCGTAAAGTAGTCACTATCTGATCCTCTACAAAAAAGGTTTACAGACTGTTGTATCCCTGGCCCTATAGCGGGCTTCATAGAATCAACAAGAGAGTGGCCGGGCGCGGTGGCTCACGCCTGTCATCCCAGCACTCTGGGGAGACCAGCCTGGACAACATAGCAAGACCCCATCTTTAAATAAAATACAAAAAATCAGGCCGGGCACGGTGGTGGCTCACGCCTGTCATCCCAGCACTCTGGGGAGACCAGCCTGGACAACATAGCAAGACCCCGTCTTTAAATAAAATACAAAAAATCAGGCCGGGCACGGTGGTGGCGCACGCCTGTCATCCCAGCACTCTGGGAGGCCAAGGCGGGAGGATCGCTCGAGGTCAGGAGTTCGAGACCAGCCTGAGCAAGAGCAAGACCCCGTCTCTACTAAAAATAGAAAGAAATTATATGGACAGCTAAAAATATATATAGAAAAAAAACTTAGCTGAGCATGGTGGCGCATGCCTGTTGTCCCAGCTACTTGGGAGGCTGAGGCAGGAGGATCGCTTGAGCCCAGGAGTCTGAGGCTGCTGTGAGCGAGGCTGCCGCCACGGCACTCTAGCCCAGGCGACAGAGCCAGACTCTGTCTCCAAAAAAAAAAAAAAAAAAGATTGTCACAGGGACCGTGTGGTCCACAAAGCCTAAAATAGTCACTATCTGATCCTCTACAAAAAAAGTTTACAGACTGTTGTGTCCCTGGCCCTACATTGGGCTTCGCAGAATCAACGCGAGAGTGAATGCAGATTCCCATGGGCCGTTACTTTAGCAGAAAGGTCCGGTGGTCCTAGTGGTGACCGGCAAATGAGCCCGGCCCGAGCGGAAATCGGGGTGCGGGGCTTCCGTGCACCTACTTGCCAAGGGGAGGCTGATGAGCTCCACACACTTCTTGCACATGATGGACCCGCACAGCCGGCAGTGGTGGCGGCGGTTGCGGATGCCGAACTTGCTCCCGCAGTCCGGGCAGAAAGGGACGTCCTGGTCGCTGACCCACGGCACCACGGACTTCTCTATCGCTGTGGGAAGAACAAAGCAACGACAAAGAAACGGGCCGTTTTATAAAAAGGGATTTGGTCAGGGACGAAAAGAAAGACTAGAACGCCCGCAAGCTGGGCTCCAAAGTTACCTCGAATCTTCGCAGACTCGGTATTCGTTCTGTCAAACGCAGTCAGCTGGCCGGGAGGAAACACAGCCAGACGGAATTAATCGGGTGACATATATAAACACACATAATCCACACTTTCCCCTCTTGACACGTCAGGCAGGAATTAGCACATTTAATTTCTCAAGTCACAGGCCGGGCGCTGTGGGCAGCTCACGCCTGTCATCCCGGCACTCTGGGGAGACCAGCCTGGACAACATAGCAAGACCCCATCTCTAAATAAAATACAAAAAATCAGGCCGGGTGCGGTGGTGGCTCACGCCTGTCATCCCGGCACTCTGGGGAGACCAGCCTGGACAACATAGCGAGACCCCATCTCTAAATAAAATACAAAAAATCAGGCCGGGCGCGCGGTGGCTCACGCCTGTCATCCCAGCACTCTGGGAGGCCGAGGCGGGAGGATGGCTCGAGGTCAGTAGTTTGAGATCAGCCTGAGCAAGACGAGACCCCGTCTCTACTAAAAAATAGAAAGAAATTATCTGGCCAACTAAAAAATTTATATAGAAACAAAATTAGCCGGGCGCGGTGGCTCACGCCTGTAGTCCCAGCTACTCGGGAGGCCGAGGCGGGAGGATCACTCGAGGTCAGGAGTTCGAGACCAGCCTGAGCAAGAGCGAGACCCCGTCTCTACTAAAAATAGAAACAAATTAGTCAAACAATTAAAATATATAGAAAAAATGAGCTGGGCGTGGTGGCGCATGTCTGTGGTCCCAGCTACTTGGGAGGCTGAGGCAGGAGGATCGCTTGAGCCCAGGAGTCTGAGGTTGCTGTGAGCGAGGCTGACGCCACGGCACTCTAGCCCGGGGCGACAGAGCGAGACTCTGTCTCCAACAAACAAAGTCACAGCTGTCATCCCCAACGCCACAAAGTCACAAGATGGACACGTGTTTCTGCCCTACCAAGTGCCCAGAAAGAGCTGTCCCCGCGGTTGCTGTCATGCCCAGCACACATGATCCGAGTTATCCATGATGAGCACTTCCAGGGAGCACAGGGAGACTCGGTCATCTGTCCCCAGTTAGCCGTGACATGCTAACACTCAGGCCACACCCCACCGGGTCACTGCGCCGGGGACAGGAGGACAGAATCTGACGGCAGATTCTGGTTTTCTGGCAGCCGAGCAGGAATCACAGGTGGGAAAAGGGAAGGTGGGCGTGTGGCAAAACGGAGCCGTTGTCTTCAGAAAGCCAGCCCCATCTAGAACTTTCCACCACATCCTCCGCCCCTCCCTGGGTGGGGCATTTCTCTGCCAACAGTCGGGTACATATACATAACATACATGACACACGCTATGGAAAGCAGATTTTGTTTTTTTTTTACACCTCAGAAAACATGTACTTCCAGGAAAAAAAAAAAAGTGTTTGAAGACCACAAAATTTACCTTCTCTAACCTGATTATTAATTTATTGACTTCGACGACGTAGTGGTCGATTCTGGCCGCCCGGTGTTTCTTGAAATCGGAAAGGTGGCTTCTCACGGCACCTAGGACAGGGAGGAAGGTGGGGTGGTGACATGAACATGCGGTCACCTCCTGAGGCCTTTCGTGGACAGCGAACAAGATCGTAAACGTGAAAACCGAGTAAGGTACCGGGAAGGAATCACTACCCATTTCGTGGAGAGAAAATACTATATTAATGATTAGTACCGAGATGGAAGATTAGCTAATTGAGCTTGGTGTGTGTGGCATCCTCCTTCTGGTAACATTTTATTGAGATATAATTCGCACACATACGCCACTTAAAGCGGATTCCGGTCGGGTGCGGCGGCTCACACCTGTCACCCCAGCACTCTGGGAGGCCAAGGCGGGAGGATCGCTCGAGGTCAGGAGTTCGAGACCAGCCTGAGCAAGAGCGAAACCCCCGTCTCTACTAAAAATAGAAAGAAATTAGCTGGACAACTAAAAATATATATAGAGAAAAATTAGCCGGGCGTGGTGGCGCATGTCTGTAGTCCCAGCTACTCGGGAGGCTGAGGCAGGAGGATCGCTTGAGCCCAGGAGTCTGAGGTTGCTGTGAGCGAGGCTGACGCCACGGCACTCTGGCCCGGGTGACAGAGCGAGACTCTGTCTCAGGAAAAAAAAAAAAAAAAAAGACTTTACCCAGAACACAGAAGGTTCTCGATTGCCATTTGTTGAACGAATGGATGGATCTTCTTACCCAGTTCCTGGGGTTCCCACATGTACGGGTCGACCCCTCCGTAGCTAAAGGACTCATAGCCGTGGGTGCCCGATTCTGCTCGATCATCCCCTTCCCGTTTAAGCAGCTTGTTCTTTGCTTTCTTGGCCTTCTGGACGAGACCTTGAAAAAAAAATGGGACAGAGGATACAAATGAACCCACGGAGAACGCTCAGTAAAGGGTCAAGGGTAATCTCAAAAAACAAGAGTTGATAAAATAATTATCTTTTGTTTAAAAATGCAGGCGGGAGGCCGGGCGCGGTGGCTCACACCTGTCGTCCCAGCACTCTGGGAGGCCGAGGCGGGAGGATCGCTCGAGGGCAGGAGTTCGAGACCAGCCTGAGCAAGAGCCAGACCCCGTCTCTACTAAAAATAGAAAGAAATTAGCTGGACAACTAAAAATATATGGAAAAAATGAGCCGGGCGTGGTGGCGCATGCCTGTAGTCCCAGCTACTCGGGAGGCTGAGGCAGGAGGATCGCTTGAGCCCAGGAGTCTGAGGCTGCTGTGAGCGAGGCTGACGCCACGGCACTCTAGCCCGGGCGACAGAGCCAGACTCTGTCTCAAAATAAAAAAATAAAAAAGTAATCGGTGGGTTTGAGCCCCAACCCTGGTTCTGCTTCTGTTTAGCTCATTTACCGTAAATAGAAAAAAAGGTGGTTGAAAATTAGCTACGGCTTCTGCTGTTAGGTGTTTTTCCAAACGCACGGGCTTGTTCTTATCTGGCCTCCTCGGAAAGGCCTACTCCCGCTCTGGCCAGGTAGCTCGGCCTTTTTTTCTATTTCTCCTAAAATCGTTAAATGGCATAGACTGCCTGTCGAACTTGACTTGTTTGCAAAAATGAATTGTTGTTTGCTAACTCCAATTTCCTGTCTGCTAGACCCTTTGCTGACAGCTCACGGCTTCCTCTCCCCCTGTGGTTAGAAAACACGGTTTGAATGCAATTGCGAGGATGTCCCTTCGTTCTGGTATTTTTCCAGTTTGGAAAAAACCATCCTAGAGTGACTGATTTGCTTATTGGCTCAACTGTTTCTAAGAAAGATACATCTGTGATCTTGTCAGTCTCGCCCCCTGCCTGTCAGCTCTTTCCTGTCTGAGTTTACCTAGACGTTTTTTGTTTGTTTTTTTTTTTGAGACAGAGTCTGGCTCTGTCGCCCGGGCTAGAGTGCCGTGGCGTCAGCCTCGCTCACAGCAGCCTCAGACTCCTGGGCTCAAGCGATCCTCCTGCCTCAGCCTCCCGAGTAGCTGGGACTGGAGGAGTAGCTGGGACTATAGGAGTAGCTGGGACTGCGGGAGTAGCTGGGACTATAGGAATAGCTGGGACTATAGGAGTACCTGGGACTGTAGGAATAGCTGGGACTATAGGAGTAGCTGGGACTAGAGGAGTAGCTGGGACTATAGGAGTAGCTGGGACTGCGGGAGTAGCTGGGACTATAGGAATAGCTGGGACTATAGGAGTAGCTGGGACTGTAGGAATAGCTGGGACTATAGGAGTAGCTGGGACTAGAGGAGTAGCTGGGACTGTAGGAGTAGCTGGGACTGGAGGAATAGCTGGGACTGGAGGAGTAGCTGGGACTGCGGGAGTAGCTGGGACTGGAGGAGTAGCTGGGACTGCGGGAGTAGCTGGGACTAGAGGAGTAGCTGGGACTGTGGGAGTAGCTGGAACTAGAGGAGTAGCTGGGACTGTGGGAGTAGCTGGGACCGGAGGAGTAGCTGGGACCGGAGGAGTAGCTGTGACCAGAGAAGTAGCTGGGACGACAGGCGTGCACCACCACGCCCGGCTCATTTTTTCTATATATTTTTTTAGTTGTCCAGCTAATTTCTCTCTATTTTTAGTAGAGACGGGGGGCGGGGGGGTCTCGCTCTTGCTCAGGCTGGTCTCGAACTCCTGACCTCGAGCGATCCTCCCGCCTCAACCTCCCACAGTGCCGGGATGACAGGCGTGAGCCACCGCGCCCGGCCTGGTTGGCTAATTCAGACAGAGTAGCAGGAGATGGCGCCGGATCACAGTGACCACATGTAGTCAATTGCTCGATCCAATGCAGACTCTGCTACCGTGAGTGACTGTAGGCAAATTATCTAATCTGTCTGTGTGTCTGGGGCCCTCGTCAGCGAAACGAGGCTCACGGTCACACAGCTATCATAAGGATTAAGTGAATACATCGGGATCTTTAAAAACAAAAAGCCTGGCACAGGACAAACACTGGTTATCTGTTGGCTGCCACATTCTGGTGGCAACGTGGCAGAGGAGGAAAAGTCCCCGATGAGTTAAAGCCTCACTGACGGGACAGGATCAGCGAGACCCGGGTCTCTTACTTTTGATTTGTCCCTTGACATCGCGATCCTCCCCCGAGTGCTCCTCCTCGTAATGCGACTGGAGCTGATAGAATGACTGCAGGTCTTTCAAACAAAGAGGGCACAGGAAGCCCTCCCTCACGTCCCCGGGGTCATCCAGAGACGCCATGGCCGTGCCCCCTTCAGCCCCGGGAAGGCCTCATGCCAGGGGGCGCCTTGATTCCTGCCGAGGGCCCAGGACTCCCGCGGCGTTAGCTTGAGCACGCGGTGGACAGATGGTGGCCGGGTGTGATCATGGCTCTGCAAGAGAGTTCCTCTCTGGAGGGGGAGGAGCCCTAAGAAAGGAAAGGAGAAAAAAAAAACGCCAGTTCAGGCAAATCAGGAGCAAATGAGAATTTTTTGTGTTTTTTTTTTTTTTTTTGGAGACAGAGTCTGGCTCTGTCGCCTGGGCTAGAGTGCCGTGGCGTCAGCCTCGCTCACAGCAGCCTCAGACTCCTGGGCTCAAGCGATCCTCCTGCCTCAGCCTCCCAAGTAGCTGGCACTAGGGGAGTAGCTGGGACTATAGGAGTAGCTGAGACTGTAGGAGTAGCTGGGACGACAGGCATGCGCCACCACGCCCGGCTAATTTTTTTCTATATATATTTTTAGTTGTCCAGCTAATTTCTTTCTGTTTTTAGTAGAGACGGGGTCTCGCTCTTGCTCAGGCTGGTCTCGAACTCCTGACCTCGAGCGATCCTCCCGCCTCGGCCTCCCAGAGTGCCGGGATGACAAGCGTGAGCCACCGTGCCCGGCCCCAACTTCATAATCTTTCTGCCGCTTTAGCCACTGGGGGGAATGTTTGAAGAACTTATCAACAAGCAGAGATTTTTACTTGACGCAAAGATGGAAAAACAAAACAGAAGCTTCGCAGATCTTGCGGTCGTCCAAAAAGAAAACAAAAACTAAAAGAAACAAACAAACAAAAAAAAATCCTAACCTCGGCCTAACGGGGAACATTGGGAACCGAAGAGTGAAAAAGAAAAAAAAAAATCTCTCTTTGGAATTTTATGATCGTACGTAGAGAACTTTCTCTGCAATGAGCCGAGCAGAGTTTGTAAACCCGTAGGTGCCCGCTGAGCAGGGAGCTTCGCGTTCTCGCTGCTTCAGAAACAAAAGGATTTCGAGCTGGAACATGTCAGGGCTTTAATGAGTTGCGTTTGCTGTCGCACTGGCCCACGGCAAAGTCACTTCCAAGGTCACCTGGGAAAGACACACCCACGGGGCTCTTTCCCAATCAGTGGACAACCAGGGTCTAGTACGGCGCCTGGCACACACAAGGAAGACGCACGACAACGCTCCCGGAGTAACCGAACGAACTCTAACACCACGTAACTGACCACACACCATACAGAAATCGACCACCGCGGGTGGCTCACGCCTGTCACCCCAGCTACTCGGGAGGCCGAGGCGGGAGGATCGCTCGAGGTCGGGAGTTCGAGACCAGCCTGAGCAAGAGCGAGACCCCCCGTCTCTGCTAAAAATAGAAATTATCTGGCCAATTAAAAAATATATATAGAAAAAAAAAAATTTAGCCGGGCATGGTGGCAAATGCCTGTCATCCCAGCTACTCCTCCAGTCCCAGCTACTCCTCCAGTCCCAGCTACTCCTGTCATCCCAGCTACTCCTACAGTCCCAGCTACTCCTGTCATCCCAGCTACTCCTACAGTCCCAGCTACTCCTGTCATCCCAGCTACTCCCGTAGTCCCAGCTACTCGGGAGGCTGAGGCAGGAGGATCGCTTGAGCCCTGGAGTTTGAGGCCAGCCTGGACAACATAGCAAGACCCCATCTCTGCAAAAAAGAAAAAAAGAAAAATTAGCCGGGCATGGTGGCGCATGCCTGTCGTCCCAGCTGCTCGGGAGGCTGAGGCAGGAGGATCGCTTGAGCCCAGGAGGTTGAGGCTGCTGTGAGCGAGGCTGACGCCACGACACTCTAGCCCGGGTGACAGAGGGAGACTCTGAAAAAAAAATAAAAATCTACCGCAAACCACCAAACCGGATGCCACCACCACAACCGAACACACCCACCAGCCCCTCACATAATAAACCACGCAAAAAAAAAAAAAAACCAAAACCATAAAAATAAAACGCACATGTCCTGCACCGACACACCCAACCCGAATGCGGCCCCGCCACCTCCTGCATAGACTACGCGTCCCCCGCTCGCACGACCGCGCATGACCACAACCCAGCGACCCCGACGCGACTGTGCCCACGTCGCGTCACCGCGCGCGACACGGGAGACCCGGGCCCACGGAGCGGACGTGGCGACGTCCCACGTCGCACAGGCGCCACGCGGGACGCCGCGGACAGCTCCACGGCAACGCGGAACGCGAACGCTTCGCCACCAAACGACCCTAGAACCAAAGGCGACCCCTCGGGGGACCCCCGCGCACCCGCTGTCCCCGCGGCCGCGGGACCGCGCCCGCCCCGCACGTCACACCCCCCGCGACTTCGCGCCAGGGGGACGCTGCGACCCCGCCGCTCAGGCCGAGCCCGGCCGTCTGTACCCGGACGGGCTCCCGCGCGCGCGGGCGCAGAGCTCTGTCCCGTCCTCGGACCCGGGCTCGGGACCTCCCGCCGCTCCTCACACAGCCGCGGCCGCCATCTTCATCGGCCGCTCGGCGCTCGGCAAGCGCGCCTGCGCAGGCGCGGAAACCGGCAGGCAGCCTGACAGACGCCCGGAGAGCGCCGAGTCTTCGAGGGCGCAAAGGGGGCGGGGCCACGCGGTTTCGAGCGGCGCGCGGGGCGGGCCGGCGGCTTCTGCGCAGGCGCTGCCGGAACGGGGCGGGGGCGGGGGAGGAGGAGGAGGCGGGGCTTGGGAAACTGCGGCGCTCTGACGTCACAGGCGCGCGCCCGAGGCGAGGCACAGCCATGGCTGTTGAAGGGGCTCTGGGCGAGGTGGGAGCCAGGGCAGGTTTTGAGTAGGACAGGACAGGATGTGACCTCTGGGGTCACCGAAGTGACACGGGTCAGAAATGCCAACTGTGCTTGGGGCATAGGAACGTCTCAATAAATCTCAGTTTAGAGGATGGAGATTGTAACCGTGGTCGCCTCCAGGGAGGGGGACTGGGGCAGGAGGGAGACCCATTTTTCGCGGTGTGTGTTTTTTTCCTACGATTTGAAGCAATTTTTTCCTCTATCTGTTTTTTTTTCCCCTGAAAAATACCTAAAACAGGCCAGGCGCGGTGGCTCATCCCAGCGCTCTGGGAGGCCGAGGCGGGAGGATCGCTCGAGGTCAGGAGTTCGAGACCAGCCTGAGCAAGAGCGAGACCCCGTCTCTGCTAAAAATAGAAAGAAATTAGCTGGACAACTAAAAATATATATAGAAAAAAAATTATACTGACATTTGGCTCTGAGGAAAAAAAAAAAAGAAAAAGAAAAAAATGAGCCGGGCGTGGTGGCGCATGCCTGTCGTCCCAGCTACTCAGGAGGCCGAGGCAGGAGGATCGCTGGAGGCCAGGAGTTGGAGGCTGCTGTGAGCTGTGATTGCACCACCGCACTCCAGCCTGGGCAACACAGCAAGACCCTGTCTCCCAAAAAAAAAAAAAAAATTAAATAAATTTAAAAATTAAATAAAAAAAGAATACCTAAAGCAGAATTAAAATTTAATGAAAAGGAAAGTGGGACAAGATCGAAAAATCAGCAGAAAGCAAAACTGGGGGACAGGGTCTCCCCGATACCTCCTTCTCCGGTGTTTTGCTCTAATGAGATAAGGGGTCCTAATTCCGTCCCCGGAAGACTCAGTGAGCCAGGGTGTGGGGAAAGAGGCTCAAAAGTGTCACTGTCCCCAGCTCCGAGCCCGAGGGGGGGGCTTCCCTTCGCTCACAGTGGGGGGTCCTGCCTGCAGGCTGTGCAGCCGGGTCAGCGAGGGTGGCGAGGAGTCAAGCCGGCCACCGGGGGGCGCCACGTGGTCACTTCAGAGTCTTGTAGACAGCCCAGGTTTCAAAAGCCAACGACGTGGTTCTGGGCGTTGATTTCCAACGCCTTCCAGGGCGCCCTCCGGTCTAGCGGAGGAGGGGAGCACCCCGGAGGGCTGCACGGGGAGAGGCCTTCCTCCTATCAAGGCCCCCCCAACTTCTGACCTTAAGCCCCCCTTTGTCTTGCAGGAGCTCGACTGGGCAGCTGACGGTGGAGCTGGGACGGTACAACACAGGCGTGTCCCCAGCGCCCTGGAACCTGCCACAGGGCCCTGGTTCTGTTCCCTGCAGCCCCACAGCCCCACACCCGCTCCCTCCACGACCCCCATCGAAGTTCATGGTGCCCCCCCATTCCACCCAGGTGCTCCCCCCAAAAACCTTGGGGTCCGGCCGGGCGCGGTGGCTCCCGCCTGTCATCCCAGCACTCTGGGAGGCTGAGGCGGGAGGATCGCTCGAGGTCAGGAGTTCGAGACCAGCCTGAGCAAGAGCGAGACCCCTGTCTCTACTAAAAAATAGAAAGAAATTATCTGGACAACTAAAAATATATATAGAAAAATGAGCCGGGCGTGGTGGTGCATGCCTGTCGTCCCAGCTACTCGGGAGGCTGAGGCAGGAGGATCGCTGGAGCCCAGGAGTCTGAGGCTGCTGTGAGCGAGGCTGACGCCACGGCACTCTAGCCCACGCGACAGAACGAGACTCTGTCTCAAAAAAAAAAAAAAAAAACGTTGGAGTCACCCTTGACCCTTTTCTTTCTCTCTCTCAAGAGATGGGGTCTTGCTCTGTCGCCCGGGCTAGAGTGCAGCGGCGCCAGCCTCCAACTCCTGGCTGCAAACGATCCTCCTACCTCAGCCTCCTGAGCAGCTAAGACCACAGGCCCGCGCGAGAGCACACCGGGCTAATTTTTTTGAATTTTTGTAGCAACAGGGACTTGCTGAGTTGCTGAGGCTGGTCTCGAACTCCTGGGCTCAAGCGGTCCTCCCGCCTCGGCCTCCCAATGTGTTGGCATTAAAGGCACGAGCCACCGCAGTGGGGTCCCTCTAATCCATCAGCAAGTCCTGTGGGCCTTTGCTTTGACAAGGATCTAGGACAGGCCCACTTTTTTCCAGCTGGCTGCCACCCCACCATCTCCGGACTCCAGAGCCTCCCCTGCTCTCGGCCTCTGAGCCACACTCGGGTCCGCCCCGCCTTTCCTCAGCGCCTCCTACGCTCCCACTGCTGCCAGAAAAATCCAGAACCTTCCCCACGGCCCACGAGGCCTCTCAGAGTCACCTCTTCCGCCTGCCCTGGCCCCCAGCCTGCGGGCACGCTGGTGTCCCCGTCCTGCTCTCGCTCAGGGTGAGGACACTCCTGCCTCTGAGCATCCGTGCGTGCTGTTCCCTGTCCCGAACACTCTTTTCCCAGACCCCTGAATGCCCGGCTGCCTCACCTCCTCAGGGAGGCCTTCCCTGACCACTCTGTCAAAACAGCACGCCACCGCTGGAGCCGCGAGCAGGGTGGGGCATGTGACATGCCCGGGGACGACCTCTAAAGGGGTGTCCCCTTGAGGGACAGCCAGCGTTTGCCTCCCTTCCTTACTCTGGGAGTCTGAGCCGCCCTCCCTGGCTCGCCTCACCCTGCTTTGTCTTTCTCTTCCCCGCCGACCCTGTGAGACATGTCCCTCCCGCTCGTACCAGCCGCAGAGGGCATTAAACGTTGTCTCCTCTGCTGCTGGCCAATAGTAGAGGCCCTCTGTATACGTTCCTGGGAGGACTCGGTGAACACCGGTGTTTGATCTCGGGCAAGTTGGTTCATCTCTCTGAGCCTCCGTTTCCGCATCTGTAAAATGGGTACAATGACAGCACACACCTCGTAGGGTTGTGCTCCTGCCAGAGAGAGGGGGCCTGATAGGAGGAAGGACTCCCGCGATGCAGCCCTCCGGGGTGCTCCCCTCCTCTGCTAGACCAGAGGGAGCCTCGGAAGGCGCTGGAGATCGACGCCCAGAACGACGTCGTTGGCTTTTGAAACCTGGGGAGGACGGTCCCTTGTTGTAGAAGCCGTACCAGTCAGCTAGTGCTGTGGAACAAGCATCCCCGAACTCGGTGACTTCAAACAATAAGCATTGATTTGGCTTAGTGCACAGATCAGCCTGTGCCCTTCCCTCTTCTCCTACACCCCTGTCTAACCCTGGCGAACTCCTACTCAACCCTCAAGACCCGTTTCAAACCTTTGCCCTGCCCTAGCCCTCCCAGAGTGCCAGAGAGTGCTCATCCTTTGTGAGTTCCCAATTCTATATGTATATTCTACAGGTCTGTCACCGCGCTAGACCGTGAACTTGTGTCTAAGGAAGGAGCCCTGTTGTCGTCACCCAACACCAGCGACGCCCTCGCTGTGTGCCCTCGAGCAAGTCATTCAACCTCTCTGTGCAACAAGTTCCTCATCTACCAAACGGAGATAAGAATCCTGCTTGGAGAACTGCGTCAGTATTAAATGAGTTATTGTACGTACAGCACGTAGAACACATAGGGAGCACACAGTAGGCGCTCAATAAATAGGAGCTATGGTCACCTGCAGTATCCCTCAGTGCTATGCAGAAGGGCAGACCTAGAAATTATTATTTTTGTTTGTTTGTTTTGAGACAGAGTCTGGCTCTGTGGCCCGGGCTAGAGTGCCGTGGCGTCAGCCTCGCTCACAGCAACCTCAGACTCCTGGGCTCAAGTGATCCTCCTGCCTCAGCCTCCCAAGTAGCTGGGACGACAGGCATGCGCCACCACGCCCGGCTCATTTTTCTTTTTTTGTAGAGATGGGGTCTTGCTATGTTGTCCAGGCTGGCCTCAAACTCCATGGCTCAAGCGATCCTCCTGCCTCAGCCTCCCGAGTAGCTGGGACGACAGGCATGCGCCACCACGCCCGGCTCACTTTTTCTATATATTTTTAGTTGTCCGGCCAATTTCTTTCTATTTTTAGTAGAGACGGGGTCTCGCTCTTGCTCAGGCTGGTCTCGAACTCCTGACCTCGAGCGATCCTCCCGCCTCGGCCTCCCAGAGTGCTGGGATGACAGGCGTGAGCCACCGCGCCCGGCCAGAAATTATTTAATACATGAAGTAATTAATGTGCTGTGAATGACCTTCACCTTCATGAACAGAGGTCTGTGCAAGACTTCAGCTGGGAGCAAAAACAAGAATATCAGCAAGTTCTTTAGGCATTTTAATTACAGCCTCCTCCACGCTGGGGTCCTGTCTCTTATTTTTGTCTGGGCCCGGGGGGCACTTTGAGGACCAGAATTTGGGGCATCGTCTTCCTGCCTGTGTCCTGAGCCCCCGCGCCAGACCTAGTGGCCTCCCACGTCCCTCCCAGCCACCTGCTTTATATAACTTGCCCTTGTTAGCTGTCAGCCTGAATCCTGGGGCTGAGCTTACATAACCCAGCCGACCTCCCCCCAGTGAGCCGAGACCCCAGGCCCAGGGTGACTCCCGCCGGCAGGGGGTGCCCGCTGTCCGGGCGCCGAGCGGGTCTCCCTCTCTCCATCCACCTTTTCTGGGCAGCAGCTCTTCCAGGCCTCTGTCTGCCTCGTCCCTGTCATCCTGGGCCATTTTGCCCTGTCTGCAAACCGCCTGTTACTGCCCCGGAGCACAACTGTCTTTTAAAATCGAACCCCGGCCGGGCGCGGTGGCTCACGCCTGTCATCCCAGCACTCTGGGAGGCCGAGGCGGGAGGATCGCTCGAGGTCAGGAGTTCGAGACCAGCCTGAGCGAGAGCGAGACCCCGTCTCTACTAAAAATAGAAAGAAATGAGCTGGACAGCTAAAAATATAGATAGAAAAAATTAATTGGGGATGGTGGCACATACCTGTAGTCCCAGCTACTCCTCCAGTCCCAGCTACTCCTCCAATCCCAGCTACTCCCACAGTCCCGGCTACTCCTCCAGTCCCAGCTACTCCTCCGTCCCGGCTACTCCTCCAGTCCCGGCTACTCCCACAGTCCCGGCTACTCCTCCAATCCCGGCTACTCCTCCAGTCCCAGCTACTCCTCCAGTCCCAGCTACTCCTCCAGTCCCGGCTACTCCTCCAGTCCCGGCTACTCCTCCAGTCCCAGCTACTCCTCCAGTCCCGGCTACTCCCGCAGTCCCGGCTACTCCTCCAGTCCCATCGACTCCTCCAGTCCCAGCTACTCCTATAGTCCCAGCTACTCCGGTCCCAGCTACTCCTCTAGTCCCAGCTACTCCTCCAGTCCCAGCTACTCCTACGGTCCCAGCTACTCCTCTAGTCCCAGCTACTCCTCCAGTCCCAGCTACTCCTGCAGTCCCAGCTACTCCTCCAGTCCCAGCTACTCCTACGGTCCCAGCTACTCCTCTAGTCCCAGCTACTCCTACAGTCCCAGCTACTCCTCTAGTCCCAGCTACTCCCACAGTCCCAGCTACTCGGGAGGCCGAGGCAGGAGGATCACTGGAGCCCAGGAGTCTGAGGCTGCTGTGAGCGAGGCTGACGCCACGGCACTCTAGCCCGGGCGACAGAGCCAGACTCTGTCTCAAAAAAAAAAAAAAAAAAATTAAAAACAAAAAGAATTTCAGTTTTGTGATAAGTAATTAACAACCCCACGGTGCAAATTCAAGAGGTCGGCAAGGTGATTTAGTGAAAAGGGAGTATCTCTTTCCTGCTTCTCCTCCAGTCCCCCGACCCTCCCCAGGGCAAACCTTGGTGTCGTCCCAGCAGTCGTCTGTGAGCACAGAAAGAAATACAGACATTTCTCATGAAATGCGTTGAGTTCTATGGTCCTTGGCTTGGAAAAAAAAAAAAAAAAAAAAACAACGAAAAAAAACCAAAAAAAAAGAAAGAAAGAAAAAAAAAATGAAATGTGTTGAGAACAAGGGTGAGGGGTAAGGGAGCCCAGGCGACAGCGTCAGCCAGCCCAGACGGGGACATTGGGCTGTGCCTAGCTGCTGAAAGCCAACATTTACTTCCCGGGGACCAGACACTAGGCTGTGATCTTGCCGTGTGTTCCCTCATTCGGTTCTCACCATGCGTTCGAGACGTCAATACGAGTTCAGACGGGCGCGAGGTTTATTGGAGAAAGTATCCACGAAGGAGGATGGGGAAGGAGCCGGTATAAGGCTGCTGGATTGAGCAGACAGGAATGTGGGCGGCAGGCCGGGCGCGGTGGGGGCTCCCGCCTGTCACCCCAACACTCTGGGAGGCCAAGGCAGGAGGATCGCTCGAGGTCAGGAGTTCGAGACCAGCCTGAGCAAGAGCGAGACCCCCATCTCTACTAAAAATAGAAAGAAATTAACTGGACAGCTAAAAGTATAAAGAGAAAAATTAGCCGGGCGTGGTGGCGCATGCCTGTAGTTCCAGCAACTCGGGAGGCTGAGGCAGGAGGATGGCTTGAGCCCTGGAGTTTGAGGCCAGCCTGGACAACATAGCAAGACCCCATCTCTACAAAAAAGAAAAATTAGCCGGGTGTGGTGGCGCATGCCTGTTGTCCCAGCTACTCGGGAGGCCGAGGCAGGAGGATCGCTTGAGCCCAGGAGGTTGAGGTTGCTGTGAGCGAGGCTGACACCATGGCACTCTAGCCCGGGTGACAGAGTGAGACTCTGTCTCAAAAAAATATATACGTATATACATATATTATATATAGGCCCCCTAGTCCAATCTGAATGTCAGATAAGCAGTGAATAACTGTGTCTTCTGCGGTAGGTCCCAGGCATCCTTATGTTAAAAAAAAAAAACCATCCACTGTTCATCTGACGTTCAGATTTTACCGTCCAGCCTATATTTTATCTGCAGGCGACTGGGAGAGTCATGTGACCACAGTGCGAACCCGACGTCTGTGGGAGGGAGAGAAAAAGAAGGAAAGCGGATAGGGTGATAGAGTGGAAATGGCCCCCAAGGATGCCCCCGTCCTAATTTCCAGGACTGGTGACTTTGCAGCTGTGATTAACTGGAAGATCTTGTGATGGGGAGAATATTTTGGATTATCCCAGCGGGCCCTATTAAAAAGAAAAAAAAAAAGGAACAATCTAGGAAGCAAACCCTCAGTCGTACGATGAGTTTACCTGGGTTTTCTCACAGCATTGCTGTGTGACCCCAGGCAAATTGCTTAATCTCTCTGAGCCTCCGTTTCCTCATAGGTAAAAAGGGGATAAAATAGTATCTACCTCAAAAGGTTGCTGGGTGTTTGAATGTATCTGAGACGCTTCACGTAATCCTTGGAGTAAGTGTTTGTTTTTGTTTTTTTTTTTTTTTTTTTTTTTGGAGACAGAGTCTGGCTCTGTCGCCCGGGCTAGAGTGCCGTGGCGTCAGCCTCGCTCACAGCAGCCTCAGACTCCTGGGCTCAAGCCATCCTCCTGCCTCGGCCTCCCGAGTAGCTGGGACGACAAGCATGCGCCACCACACCCGGCTAATTTTTCTTTTTTGTAGAGATGGGGTCTTGCTATGTTGTCCAGGCTAGCCTCAAACTCCGGGGCTCAAGCCATCCTCTTGCCTCAGCCTCCCGAGTAGCTGGGACTACAGGCATGCGCCACCACGCCCGGCTAATTTTTTCCATATATTTTTAGTTGTCCAGCTAATTTCTTTCTATTTTTAGTAGAGACGGGGTCTCGCTCTTGCTCAGGCTGGTCTCGAACTCCTGACCTCGAGCGATCCTCCCGCCTCGGCCTCCCAGAGTGCCGGGATGACAGGCGTGAGCCACCGCGCCCGGCCAAGCATTCATTTTCAACCATCAACCTTTGTTATTAAGAATCTTCTCATTCACCCGTCTTCTAAACCCACATTAATTGAGCGCCTACTGTGTGCCTTGCCTAGTGCTACTTTCCAGAGCTGTAAAACATAGATCAGAATCCTTCTTCTCTCTCTCTGTCACGGGCTGGTTTGGAGCCAGCAACAGCAAGAAAGACTTAGATTAGACACCAAGAAGAACTGGCTGGGGGGGGGGGGGTAGCAATAAAAAAAATAAATTAAAAAAAAAAAAAAAAAAGAACTGGCTGGCGTGACAGGTTAGCAGATTCCAGAAGGGGAGGAAAGGCGATTGGGGGGAAAAACTGGACTCAGAAATGGGGGGAGACGTTGGCTTAGAAAATATCTGGGCTTCGGAGACCTGTGCAGCTCTCTGAGTCATAGCGGTGGGGTGCTGAGCAAGAGAAGAGGAGAAAAGATGTATTTTTCCAACCCCACGACATTGACAACAGGCTTCTGAAGAGGCAGGTGACCGATATTGTCACTCTGGAGCCCAGCAGGGCCCAGCCTGGCAGGATGGGGACGCTGATGAGATATAAACAAGACAGGTGCCAAAATTTCTTCTTTGCCAATAAAAGAAAGTCACGATTTCAAATGGGCCGTGTGTCCGCGGCCAGTGGGAGCAGGGGGTGTGACATAGAAAATTCTCTTCTGTAACAAACCCGTTAACCGGGGGTCCGTGGAAGGAGGGGTGGTCGGGCCAGCCGGGGGCACCAACAGCTCAGCTCGGGCCTCCTCCTCCTCCTGCAGGAGGTGCAGAGCTCAGACCTCGTGGAAGTTTCCAGAAGATTCTGGGCTTGGAGATGCACCCCTCTCGGTGAATCTTAGAGGCTCTTTCCCATCCCAGGATTCTGGGGCCAGGTCCACGCAGCTCTCAAAGGTGGGAACCCAGATGAGGCACCTGATAGAATGTCGGAGGAAGTCCTGGAAGGCTTCCTGGAGGAGGAGGTATGGGTGGTGAGTTTGAAGCAGGAATTTTTCCAGGTGGGGAAGAGAGGCAGGAAGAACCCCCGGCCAAGGAAGCAGAATTGTGCGGGCGGAGAAGAGGGGCAGTTTGGGTTGCGGCTGGACGGGGCGGGCGGTGGGATGAGTTGGGGTCAGTGGGCAGCTTCGGGTCACAGAGGGCCTTGAATGGCAGCCAGAGACCTTGGCTTGTACCCCGAGGGCGGGGAGTGTCGCCGAGGGGCGGTAAGCAGGACAGCGACATGCTCAGAGCTGGGTTTTAGAATGATTTCTCGGCCGGGCGCGGTGGCTCCCGCCTGTCACCCCAGCACTGTGGGAGGCCGAGGCAGGAGGATCACTCGAGGTCAGGAGTTCGAGACCAGCCTGAGCAAGAGTGAGACCCCCGTCTCTGCTAAAAATAGAAAGAAATGAGCTAGATAACTAAAAATATATATAAAAAGATGGGCCAGGCGTGGTGGCACACGCCTGTTGTCCCAGCTGCTCAGGAGGCTGAGGCAGGAGGATCGCTTGAGCCCTGGAGTTTGAGGCCAGCCTGGACAACATAGCAAGACCCCATCTCTACAAAAAAGAAAAATGAGCCGGGCGTGGTGGCGCATGCCTGTCGTCCCAGCTACTCGGGAGGCCGAGGCAGGAGGATGGCTTGAGCCCAGGAGTCTGAGGCTGCTGTGAGCGAGGCTGACGCCGCAGCACTCTAGCCCAGGTGACAGAGCGAGACTGTCTCAAATAAATGAATAAATAAATAAAATAATAAAACCTGGCCTCACGTGGATGCGTAATAGGAAAGTACAGATCTCCAAGATGTCCCCGAACGGTCGCAGAACAGGCTTCGAGAACCACGGGTATATATCAAGCCCGAGATCCAGCGCCCTGTGTCTTGTCCGTCCCGCTTGGAAGCAGACTGGGCCTGGGTTTAAATCTCAGATGCGTGGGCACGTCGCCTAACCTCCCTGTGCCTCAGTTTCCCCCTCGAGAGGGTCAAATAACTCGTTTCCGGGGGAGTAGCTTGAACAGTGCTTGGCACGTAGTAAGTGCTCAATAAACACCGAGTTTTATAATTATTAGCTCAGAGATTCCACCAGGAGGCGCTGCGTTTTTTTTTCCCCCCAGGTCAGACATTGGCTGGGAACTGGATCATGTTCAGTCTCCCAGGGGTGGCCTGGGGGTTGACCTGGGACCCTGAGCCCAGCGTGTGCCCTCGGCCATGTCCCTGGCCACAGGCCCAAAGAGAGAGGCCGAGCGCGCGTGGGTGCGTGCCAAACGGCTGTACCTGCATGGGTGCCCGTCACAAAGTCACCGTCCACCACGGAGGGGACCTAATCAGCCCGCCGGCAGTGTCCACGCCCGGAACGTGGCCACGATTCAGGAAAGATGATCCCGGAAGACCAGAGCCATTAACATCTTGGCACTGACCGCGGGTCCCCTTGGTAACCTGTAACTCAGAGCGCAATGTCGCCAGCGAGCTAATTGATGTTCCGCGACACAGCCGGCTCGTACCCCGGTGATCGAAATGGGCTCTAATTGCCGACATCCTTCCAGTAAAGGAGCCCCCAGATGTTCCCGTGGCCCCCTCACCCCCGGGGGGGCGCTGAGCAGGAACTGAGTCTGTCCCCGACCCGGTCCTCTGATTGCATCTGATTAATCCAACCGGGTTTGCAGAGAGGACTCGTTAATTAAAGAAGGTGTCAGAGGAAATGGTGACATCGTGATGTTTCACCGCGCCAAGCAAGACGGGCGTGAACCGGAGAGGCGGATCCGTGGAGAAATGTTCCCCAGGCCGGGCGTGGTGGCGGCTCACGCCTGTCACCCTGGCACTCTGGGAGGCCGAGGCGGGAGGATCGCTCGAGGTCGGGAGTTCGAGACCAGCCTGAGCAAGAGCGAGACCCCATCTCTACTAAAAATAGAAAGAAAGTAGCTGGCCAACTAAAATATATATAGAAAAAATGAGCCCGGCGTGGTGGCGCATGTCTGTAGTCCCAGCTACTCGGGAGGCTGAGGCAGGAGGATGGCTTGAGCCCCGGAGTTTGAGGCCAGCCTGGACAACATAGCAAGACCCCATCTCTACAAAAAAGAAAAATGAGCCGGGCCTGGTGGCGCATGCCTGTTGTCCCAGCTACTCGGGGGGGCTGAGGCAGGAGGATCGCTTGAGCCCAGGAGTCTGAGGCCGCTGTGAGCGAGGCTGACGCCACGACACTCTAGCCCGGGCGACAGAGCCGGACTGTGTCTCAAAAAAAAAAAAAAAAAAAATAGTAATATCTGGAAGTTCTGTTGCGAGAATTGAAAGAATTAACATATGCAAATTGCTTAGGCGTTCCTGACGCATAAGTGTTGTGTCTATGTACGTTTTATTATTATTATTATTATTATTGTTTGATTCCCACGCTGCTTCTCAAAGGGTTTGAATTCAAGCGTCTTCCGTGGGCTGCTGTCCCCGCCCCTCCCCCTTGTCCTGCGCCCAGCCTGCCGCCCCGAGTGGCCCCCGAGAGCCCCCCTCCCCCCCTGCTTGGAGTCGCCCAGCTGCAGCCGTGCTGAGAGCTGTGGTCCTGTCCCCCTTTGAAATGACACTCTTACATGCCAAAGACAACCCCCTGTGCCTGCTATGACAACCACAAACGCAGAACTGCACGGTGATCTAGATACGTGTTTTATTATTATCACGGGGACGACTGTCGTTGACCAGGGGAGGGACCTAGAGGGTCACACGCAAGCCACGGCTTCCGGGGCGATGTTTATAGATTCCTCGACTCGGTTATCCCCCCGTGCACGGCTCGGCACCACGGTGCGTGTCCTCCGCCACACGCTGCCTCAGGCAGGACACGCAGCTCACAAGAATGCCCAGGAAGGGGGTGGCATGGGGCTGGATCTGGACATCAAAGCTTCAGTGCCACCCCTCTGTCACTGGCTACTCTGCCCCGAGCCACCCTGCCCCGAGCCACCCTGCCCCGAGCCACCCTGCCCCGTTTGGGGGGACCCCTTTCTAAGAGACAGAAGGACCGTGTCAGCCAGGGCTAAGGAAGGGGGAGCTGGCGTGCAGGGTGGCAGGGACAGGGGCTCTCGGATCTGTCCCCTTGCTGTGACACACAGTACGGAAGGTGGCATTCGGACTTCGACGCTGGCTTTCTCGTGTCCCTAAAGGAAGCTGGCAGGGGGCAGGGGCTGGGGTGCGTGTCTGTACGGCAGCGGGGGGTGGGGACAGGTTTTTGGCCGGGGACTTCAGGGGGAGGGAGAGTGGGGGTGAGGACGGGGCTCAAGCCATTCTGAGACCCCCAGCTTTACGGGAAATGGGGTTCACTCCTTCAGGGGCTCCCCGACCCAGGCCGCCCGGCGCCCGGGGTGCTGACGCTTTTGCTCGGCCCCCTGTCCCCCGCTTAGGTCACCCAGGAGCCCCAGCAGGACGCTTGCTGGACCGCAGGCTCCTTGGGGGCCACAGGCGTGTCCCAGGCTCCTCTTGCCCGGATGCTGGCGTTTCCCAGGCGTCAGTTCTTCCTCCTCCTCCTCCTCCTCCTCCTCCGCCCAGCTCCTCTGGGCCTCCGCATCCCCCCGCCGTCTGCCCAGTTGCTGCCACTTGGTGACGGCGTACCCGGGCCCAGGGGAGCGCCGGCCAGGGTGTTGCCGCTTGTGCCGGGCCCCATCGACGAACGGTGACACCTCCTCCTCCCGTCGGCCGGGGTGCTGGCGTTTCTGGGGCGCCCCGGCACCCCCCCGTTCTTCCTCCTCCTCTTCCTCGACTCCCTCTTCTGCCTCCTCCTCCTCCTCCCTTTTTCCTGGATCCTGGCGCTTGGAGAGCCAGTTGGGCTCAAGGATCTGGGACTCTGGGGAAAGAAAGAGGACGATAAGGTGTCAGAAGTGCTTAGAATCATTCCTCGTTCCTTGTTCTGTCTGCCGCCCGGGCGACAGTGCCGTGGCGTCAGCCTCGCTCACTGCAACCTCCAACTCCCGGGCTCCAGTGATCCTCCTGCCTCAGCCTCCCCAGTAGCTGAGACGACAGGCATGCGCCACCACGCCCGGCTCATTTTCCTTTTTTTCTTTTTTGTAGAGATGGGGTCTTGCTATGTTGTCCAGGCTGGCCTCAAATTCCAGGGCTCAAGCCATCCTCCTGCCTCAGCCTCCCCAGTAGCTGGGACGACAGGCATGTGCCACCACGCCCGGCTCATTTTTCTATATATTTTAACTGTCCAGCTCATTTCTTTCTATTTTTAGCAGAGACGGGGTCTCACTCTTGCTCAGGCTGGTCTCGAACTCCTGACCTCGAGCGATCCTCCGGCCTTGGCCTCCCAGAGTGCTGGGATCCCACCGGGCCTGAAAATACTAATGAAAACTGTTCCAGGCACAGAGACTCTCTCTCTTTCCCCAGCACAGAAGCTTCCCCGGCTCTCTATGGAAAGTTCCAGAACTGAGGCAGGAAAGGAAGGTGCTCCGGTTAATGAGGTTTTCTGAGCTTCTGAGGCGGGGGAGGCTGGACCACCAAGCTGCTCCCTCCCTCCCCTCTGCCTCCCGGGTCCTCCCAGTCCCCCCTGCTCCGCCAGGCACCCCCTAATGCCCCTCAAAGGCCCCCCAAACCCCCCAAAGGCCACCCACTCACCCGGGTGCTCGCTGGGGTCGCCTTGCAGCCGCTGGAGGGTCTCTGGGAGGAGGAGGAGGCGCAGGAGGTCGTCCAGGCCCGGGCGCTCAGCCACCTCCCGTGGGGCTGCCTCGGGCTGGGTGCGGCCACCAGGGACGCCGCTGGTCAGGGTCACGGTCACAGCCAGGGCGAGCAGCAACCAAGGGCCGGGCATGGTGGCGTCTGGGGTTAGGGGACAGAGAGCCTGAGCCCAGCGCATCCCCGCCCCTGATCCCACCCCCCATCCCCGCCTGTGCTGGGGCGGGGACAGCAGGGGGACCCCCGTGTCACCTTGGGGCGTCCTGGCCCACCGGGGTGCCTGCTCGTGCCAAGCCCGTGGGGCCGGGGCCGCCGCGCCCTCCCCAAGGTCCCCACGGGGCCACATCCTGATTCCAACACCCCGTCGCCAAAGTCCTCATCCCAACGCTCGGAGGCCATTTCCAGGCTGAAATTCAGGGGTCTGAACCCCAAATGCCATTTGCAACCCCGAGAGTCTCGTTTCCACGCGGGCTCCTCCTCTGGCTAAAAACCCGAATCCCAACGCGGAGATTTGCGACGTCTAACGTCCGGCTTCGGATGCGAACCCCAGGGACCCCCAACCGCCACCGCCACCTCCGCGACACCCCGGAATGTCCGGTTCTGCCGGGCGCCCCTGCACCCAGCGGGGAGGGATCCAGGCCGGGGCGGGACGCCGCCCGCACGGGCCACCGCAGCTGTCCCCGGGTCCCAGCCGTGCGCAGGGTCTGGGGGCTCCCGGGAGCGCTCGGGGTGGGGACAAAAGCCAAGGGCCACCGCAGCTGTCCCCGGGTCCCAGCCGTGCGCAGGGTCTGGGGGCTCCCGGGAGC
>CM052874.1:393869-427938 GCA_028534055.1 Eulemur mongoz | reverse complement strand
CGTGCGCAGGGTCTGGGGGCTCCCGGGAGCGCTCGGGGTGGGGACAAAAGCCAAGGGCCACCGCAGCTGTCCCCGGTCCCAGCCGTGCGCAGGGTCTGGGGGCTCCCGGGAGCTCTCGGGGTGGGGACAAAAGCCAAGGGCCACCGCAGCTGTCCCCGGTGCCAGCCGTGCGCAGGGTCCGTCTCCCGGGGGACAAAAGCCAGGGGTCCCGGACGTCGCCTGCGCGGGGCCGGAGCGGGGCTGGTTACCTGCGCGGGGATCCGGGACGCGGGTCGGAGTCGGCGGCGGGTCGCGGGTCGCGGGTCCCCGAGCGCTGGCTGCACCCCTGGCGCCGGCGGCGGCGACGTCCTCGGCGGGGCCACCGCTTATATGCGCGCGCGGTGAGGCCGCCGGGCAGGGGCGCTGACGACAGGGACCCCGCCCGCCCCGCAGCTCCGGAAACCTGGGGCGAGGACGGCGGGGACGGGAGGGGACGGGAGGGGACGGGAGGGGGACGGGAGGGGGACAGGAACAGGGACGAGAGGCAGGAGCGCAGGTGGCCACGCTGGCGCGCGCTCCTCTGTGCGCCCAGCTCCGGAGCAGGTCCGCTGTCTAAGCGGACGCCCGCGTAGACAGGCTACAGATGCGGGGTGGGGTGGGCAGAGGGGAAAAGGTCGAGGGGACAAGTGGCACCTGGGCTCCCCTCTTAACTGTGCCACCTCTGACAAATGCCTCGCCCTCTCTGGGCCTCAGTCTTCTCATCCGGACAATGGGAGAGGGGAGGTTTGCAGAATTCCCCAACTGCTGCCCGCATAGGCTGTAACCAGTTCATAGACGATTGGGTTTGATTCCTACAGTTTTGGGGAAAAAAAAAATATCTGAATAACCAACACTTTAAAACCTGGAGAACTGGCCGGGCGCGGTGGCTCATGCTTGTGATCCCAGCACTTTGGGGAGACCAGCCTGGGCAACATAGCAAGACCCCGTATCTAAATAAAACACAGAAAATCAGGCCGGGCGCGGTGGCTCACGCCTGTCATCCCGGCACTCTGGGAGGCCGAGGCGGGAGGATCGCTGGAGGTCAGGAGTTCGAGACCAGCCTGAGCAAGAGCGAGACCCCCGTCTCTACTAAAAATAGAAAGAAATGATCTGGACAGCTAGAAATATATAGAAAAAAATGAGCCGGGCGTGGTGGCGCATGCCTGTCGTCCCAGCTACTCGGGAGGCTGAGGCAGGAGGATGGCTTGAGCCCCGGAGTTTGAGGCTAGCCTGGACAACATAGCAAGACCCCATCTCTACAAAAAAGAAAAAAAGAAAAATGAGCCGGGCGTGGTGGCGCATGCCTGTCGTCCCAGCTACTCGGGAGGCTGAGGCAGGAGGATGGCTTGAGCCCAGGAGTCTGAGGCTGCTGTGAGTTATGACAACGCCACTGCACTCTCTCCAGGGTGACAAAGCGAGACCCTGTCAGAAAAAGAAAGAGAAAGAGAGAAAAGAAAGTATTCTGAAGCAATAGACACCTGAAGCCACCCTTCCACCCAGAATCTGATGTCTCAGAAGCAGGGTGACTGTGACTTTAGGAACCAGCGTCACCAAGCTTGTCTTGGCATCATCTCCAGCGGGTATGTGCTAATTCCGACGAGGATGGAAATGATCTGGGTGGGCCCAGGGCGGGAGTGGGGACAGGGGGGCGGGTGACAGACGTCTCGCAGCCCGGAAGCCGACAGACAGTCGCTGGCGGATCAGACACTCTGTCATCCGTCAGGGCCACCAGAGGTAACAAGTCCCCCCGCCCTCCCCGTCACCACGCCCCTGTCATACCTTCCCGTTACACGAGGAAGATGCAAACTGGCTCCAAATTACCTCGGCCACTCGCGGGTATTTATTTTGCTGTCAGCCACTGGCAGGCCGAGTCCCAGTGTCCCGGGCTAATTAGAGCTGGGGGTTGGGGACAGGTCTTCACGTGCTGGTGACACGGGGTCATGAGTCGGGGTGATGGCTGGGGGAGGAGGAGGAGGGGCCCAGCGGGGGCCGATGGCGTCCTCAAAGTGGCCCAACGATGGTGCCCACTGTCCCCGCCGCAAACCAGGTTGCTTCTTTTCACGGCCCCCGTGAGAACCCACGTGGGCAGCTGGCATGGACGCCATGATGTTTTGCCCACCTGCGTCCCCCTTTTGACTTGCAGGGAGCAGAAGGGGACATCTGTCCAGCCGGGCCATTGGCTTGTCCCCGCCAAACGCAGCCTTGGGAGGATACCAGTCACAGGGCCCCACCTGGCAGTGCCAAGGGGTTGGCACGGGGGCCCAGACTGGCCTGGGGACACCCTCCCTCTTTGCTGGGACCTCGGCTCTGGCGTGGGGAGCTTGTCATTGTCACCGGGGCGACATTTGACCCGCTGAGCATTGAATGCCACTTTCCAGCCAAGTGAGCTTGCGTTGGGTTCTGTTGTCTACAACACAGAGCCCCGCTAAGGCCTCGTCCTCTGTCCGCGACCTCGGGGAGGGGGTTGGGGATTCAAATCCTGGCTACGGGCCGGGCGCGGGGGCTCACGCCTGTCATCCCGGCACTCTGGGAGGCCGAGGTGGGAGGATCGCGTGAGGTCAGGAGTTCGAGACCAGCCTGAGCAAGAGCGAGACCCCGTCTCTACTAAAAATAGAAAGAAATTAGCTGGACAACTAAAAATATATAGAAAAATTAGTCGGGCATGGTGGCGCATGCCTGTGGTCCCAGCTACTCCTCTAGTCCCAGCTACTCCTCTAGTCCCAGCTACTCTTCTAGTCCCAGCTACTCGGGAGGCTGAGGCAGGAGGATGGCTTGAGCCCCGGAGTTGGAGGCCAGCCTGGACAACATAGCAAGACCCCATCTCTACAAAAAAGAAAAAAAGAAAGATTAGCCGGGCGTGGTGGCGCATGCCTGTAGTCCCAGCTACTCAAGAGGCTGAGGCAGGAGGATGGCTTGAGCCCCGGAGTTTGAGGCTAGCCTGGACAACATAGCAAGACCCCATCTCTACAAAAAAGAAAAATGAGCCGGGCGTGGTGGCGCATGCCTGTAGTCCCAGCTACTGGGGAGGCTGAGGCAGGAGGATCGCTGGAGCCCAGGAGGTTGAGGCTGCTGTGAGCGAGGCTGACGCCACGGCACTCTAGCCTGGGCAACAGAGCCAGACTCTGTCTCAATAATAATAATGGTGGCCGGGTGTCTGCTTAGGGTCTGGAGAGAAAGAGTATGTTTGAGGCCACAGTCCTGCTGGGAAGTAGATGGGGACCTCAGAGTGGCTAGTTTGAGGATAATTCCCTAAAAGGACTATTAATAAAAGCCCGGGCACAGGGCACAAGGGATCGTGCAGAATCCGGGGAAGGTAAGAGGGGATCTGTTAGCAGCCTGGAGGGGCAAGAAGGGGGGCAGTGGAAGTTTCCAGAACCCAGAGAAAGAGGGGGCTACACAGGGCGCTGTAGCCTTCAGCAGAGGGACCCCCACAGAGACAGGAACCAGAGGGTTAAATGTCTGTCTCTCTCTCTCTCTCTCTCTCTGTCTCCTCCTGTCCTCTGCTGGCCTTCTCGGGTCCCCACTCGTCCCACCCAACAGAAAGCCGGGGACCAAGGGACTGTTGTTGACAAGGTCCGGGTTCCAGGCGCCCAGCAGGCTGGGGAAGGCTGGACGGGGTCAAGTGCAAAGGTCAGCATCACACCCCGCTGATAATGAACTTGAAGACCCCTCCGCGCAAACGTGACTTCGAGCCCTGCCCATGGTGACCACGGCCGGGTGGCAGGACGCAGGGAGGAAGGCACAGATGACAAAGCTCGGATGAAGGATAAGCTTTGTCTTCGCAGGGACGCAGCCTGGAGGTGGGGACAGGACGCCGGGGACGCCGTCTGCGCCGAGGGGGACAGGCGTGGCCGGGATGCAGTGCTGAGGACAAATGTCACCCGGCCGCCATCCGCAGTGACAGATGAGCCACCCGAGCCCTACAGGTGGGGAAATGAGAAGAAATTAAAAAACAAGCAAAAGCTTCATAAATTCTGGCTGGAGTCACGCAGACAGATAAGCCCCTGTCCCCGCCCCGCCCTGGTACTGAGAGTGACTTTTTTTTTTTTTTTTTTAATTTGTAGCCGGAAATGTCACCCATAGAGTCACCGCCGCTGTCGGGATGACGGGGGGCTCAGGCTTCGGGTGATGTGCAAACTCGTGACACTTTCACGGCCCGGCTTGGGGACGGGGAGCCCGGTGCCGAGCTGTCTCAGGCATGTCACCTCTCTGTGCTGGGGACAGAGGCCAGGTGGGGACGGGGACAGAGAAGGGGTGACACGTGCGGCAGACACAGAGCCTAAGACGGGGGCGCAGGCTGGGGGAGGGCCTGTCTGCAAACGTCCGTCTAAAAACCACAATTCCAGACCTCACCCGCCACCCCCCAGCCATCCCAGGGTGGCACGTCCCAGCTCCAGGGCCTTGGAGGAACGAAGCCACCGTGCGAGCCTCCTCCCAGCTCCCTCGGCCCCTTCCCTGCTGCAGGGGGACAGGGTGGCCCAGACAGAGAGTCCTCGGTGCCCCCCTAAGACGGCTCAGGCGATCACAGGCTTTGCCAGAAGGTAGCAGAGTGTGCAATTAACAACGCTCACCGTTTCATTTAGGAGCCTGTTTAATTTAGATAACTCTCATGCTTGGCAAGGGACAACACCGCAGCCCTGCAGGGCCGGTGACAGGCGTGTCTCTTTGTGACGGTGACGCTGATGTAGGTGGCCCGGGAACACATTCGAGAAGCTCTCTGGAAGAGGGAGGTTAGGTTGAGATCCCGAAGGATTTTTGTTTTTTTTTTTTTTTGAGACAGAATCTCGCTCTGTCGCCCGGGCTAGAGTGCCGTGGCGTCAGCCTCGCTCACAGCAACCTCAGACTCCTGGGCTCCAGCGATCCTCCTGTCTCAGCCTCCCGAGTAGCTGGGACGACAGGCATGTGCCACCACGCCCGGCTCATTTTTCTTTTTTTCTTTTTTGTAGAGATGGGGTCTTGCTATGTTGTCCAGGCTGGCCTCAAACTCCGGGACTCAAGCCATCGTCCTGCCTCAGCCTCCCGAGTAGCTGGGACTGCAGGCATGCCCCACCACGCCCGGCTCATTTTTTCTATATATATTTTTAGTTGTCCAGCTAATTTCTTTCTATTTTTAGCCTCGCTCTTGCTCAGGCTGGTCTCGAACTCCTGACCTCGAGCGATCCTCCCGCCTCGGCCTCCCCGAGTGCCGGGATGACAGGCGCGAGCCCCCGCGCCTGGCCACAAAGGATCTTGGATCTCAGTGAAGGGAGTTCGAACAACTCCCGTCTGCCTGCGTTGTCCCAGCTGGACACAGAGACGAGATGTCACTTGCAAGAAGTTTGAAACTGATCAGCCCCAGCGTTTGTCTTGGCAAAGCTCATTGGTTCTTCTGACGAACGTCCATCAACACCTGCTCGGGGCCAGGCCTCGTTCGGAGCGAGGACCCCTGAGATGGGAAAAGCTACTCCAGTCTGCGCTAGTTTGGTTGGGGGATGGGACAGACATGGGAACAATGTCCGGAAATAACTACGTGACCCAGAAGCTGAACTGTGACAGAAAACCGTGCTACTGCCGCCCAGGGAATGCAATGATTAACTCTGCTTCCCAGAGGTTGGGCTTTTTGGGCTGGGTCTTGAGGGATGAATAGGAGTTCACCAAAGGAAGACGGGGGGAGGGGGAAAGTAAGGATAGAGTGGAGGTGGGTAGTTTGGACTTTCTTATTCTCCTGCAGGGACTGGTTTAACTCCAGGCTGGTAACCCTCCTCGTAGAGCCCCACGGTGGCCCCGGTGACACTGGTTTCTCTAGCTCCCTGGGCTCACCATCCCCAAGTCACCCTGCCATGCATGCCAAGGCCCGCTGCTTGAGTCACCTGCGAAGGTGGGGACGCCAGGGGGACAGCCTTCCTCACTGTCACACAATTAAAGTTTCCAGCTACTGCAGACGCTTTTGAAAGGACGTCTTTTCTTCCTTGGGCTTTACAATTTTTTTTTTTTTTTTTTTTTGGTCCCTGGGTCTATTATTCTCACATTTAATTAATGTTCCGCTTGACTGATAAGATACAACAGAAGCAGCTGGGGTGGCCTGGAGGCTGAGGGCCGGGAAAATCGCACGGCTTGGGGGGGAGGGGCAGAGGGGCAGAGCTGGCAGCCGAGGGACAGGGAGAGACATAAATAAACTAGGTCAGACACGGCCGGGGGCTCAGCTGTACCTTTGGGGTGAAACCTAACAGGGTGAGCTGCGCCCTCGCTCTGGGCTTTGCCTGGCTGTCCCCCTCCTGAGGACACAGTCCCGCCGTCTCTTCATTCTCCCAACTCAGACAGGGGACAGGGAAGCCCTTAACCGCCGTGGTCGTGAGCGGTGTTGATTCTGCGAGAACCGTGTCTGTCTGGTCCCCTGCTGTCCCCGATCCCGTGTCCCCAGCGTAGCGTTTGGCTCCAAGTGGGCCATCAATGAGCATTTGCAGAGTGGCTTTCTTTTGGTTTTTTTTTTTTTTTTTTTTTTTTGAGACAGAGTCTGGCTCTGTCACCCGGGCTAGAGTGCCGTGGCGTCAGCCTCGCTCACAGCAGCCTCAACCTCCTGGGCTCCAGCGATCCTCCTGCCTCAGCCTCCGGAGTAGCTGGGACGACAGGCATGCGCCACCACGCCCGGCTCACTTTTCTTTTTTGTAGAGATGGGGTCTTGCTATGTTGTCCAGGCTGGCCTCAAACTCCAGGGCTCAAGCCATCCTCCTGCCTCAGCCTCCCGAGTAGCTGGGATGACAGGCATGCGCCACCACGCCCAGCTCATTTTTTCTATATATTTTTAGCTGTCCAGCTAATTTCTTTCTATTTTTAGCAGAGACAGGGTCTCGCTCTTGCTCAGGCTGGTCTCAAACTCCTGACCTCGAGCGATCCTCCCGCCTCGGCCTCCCAGAGCGCCGGGGTGACAGGCCTGTGAGCCACCGCGCCCGGCCCGGCTGATGGATTGAAATGGCACCGAGACCCAGAGACAGGCAGGGACGTCCCGACGACGCCAGCCGTGCGACTTTGGACAGATACCTTCAGCCCCCAGCACAGCTGGCTCACGTATGAGACAGGGGACTGGTTCATCCCGTTCCCACGGTTGGCACGGGACAAAGGACGTCTGTACAGGGGCTCGGAGCCACGCCGGGCTCCCGATAACTCAAAATCCATGGAACCTGCTGTTGTGACTGTCCACATCCCGCTTTTCAACGCCACGATCACTGCCAGGCACACAGGACAGGGCCAAACACACGGGCCCTAGAGCCCCCTGGCTCCGCTTGTTCTCGGACTGAACTTGACCAAGTCGCGCCGCCCCTCTGGGCCTCAAGCGCCCCATCTGTAAAATGGGGATGAGAATTCCTGCTGCCCCAAAGCTGCAGCGGGGTGACATTTGCAAAGCTCTGGCTGGTCCCCGAAGCCCAGCTGCACCCCCAGGGGGACAAATTGTGCCTATTGCTGCTTCCTCCTCCTCCTCCTCCTCCTCCTCCTCCTCCCCGCGGTCCTGCTAAAGTCCCCAATAAAAGCCGAGCCTGTAATGAATGTACCTCTCAGCCAGGCACGGCCGCGGCCACACGGCTGTGACGAGCGAGGTCTTGGCTGGTGGCAGCAGCGACGTCCACACAATTAAGCAGCTCAAAGGCGCGGGGAGGGGAGGTGGGGGGTGTGTGTCAATTTCCTGGCGGGACACAGCCCAGCAGGGCAAGAGACACAGACAGCGACCTGAGGTCACTCAGCCGGGATCCAAGCCCGGGTCTGTGTGACTCCAAACTCTCTCTCGTCACCCCCACGCTCGCTGCCAGCTGCCATTCGTTCCCTGGCGGGCCTCAGTTTCCCCAGCTGGGAGGGTCAAGGCAGACCGGATTAGATGGTGTTCAAGGGTTCACGTCACATTTGGTTTCCTGAGTTCACACTTCGGGGACAGGGGTTGGAGTCGGTTGGGCTGTCTTAGGGCGTCTGCCTGGAGCTGCCAGGAGCCACGTGGCCACCCGGAGAAGGACGCTTGGCAGAGATCGGAGCCACCCCAGAGGGCAGACGGACAATGATACATGCATAGATTTTTCTTTTTTTTAGATAGGGCCTCTCTCTGTCACCCAGGCTGTCACCCACAGTGGCACACTCAGAGCCCTCTGTGGCTTCAAACTCCTGGGCTCAAGCGATCCTCCTGCCCCAGCCTCTAGAGCAGAGGGGACTCCAGGTGCGTGCCACCATGCCCGGCTAATGACATCATTCAAATGCCTGGACGCGGCCGTGCATCGCGTCTCAGAATTTCAGACGTTGTCGCACCGCCTCAGGCCACGCTGTACCCGCTGTGCAAGCTCATTCCTCCGTGTCACCCTCTGCGCAAGCCCGGCCTCCCTCCCCGGACGGCCTCATCCTTTTGCTTTGCAAATCTCGCCTGGCTTCAAGGCCTGGCTGGAAGAGTCTCGGTTTTTTAGACGCCTTCCCTGGTCACAGCGGCTAGGATTGCTGCCCCGGATGTTGGACACCAAGTCAGGCACGGTCCCCAGCTCTTGCCTCCTGCATCCGCTTGCAGCCTCCCGCCCCCTCCCCACCCCCAAGGTCCCTGGACCTGGAGGACTCAGGTCAACTCTGCGGCTCTGCTGCCCTCTGGTGGTAGAAATCAGAATTGCAGCAAACTGCACGGCGCTACCTGACATCCACCTTCTGCCCCACCTGGGGCGGCCACACTGGGGCGTCCTGCGTTTTTATTTGGCTAAATCTGTCAACCCCACCGCCCCCGCCCTTGGAATCCCTTTCGCAGAAACTTAGATTTTTTTTTTTTTTTTTTTTTTTTTGAGACAGTCTCGCTCTGTCACCGGGGCTAGAGTGCCGTGGCGTCAGCCTCGCTCACGGTAACCTCAACCTCCTGGGCTCAAGCCATCCTCCTGCCTCGGCCTCCCGAGTAGCTGGGACGACAGGCATGCGCCACCACGCCCGGCTCGTTTTTCTTTTTTGTAGAGATGGGGTCTTGCTATGTTGTCCAGGCTGGCCTCAAACTCCAGGGCTCAAGCCATCCTCCTGCCTCAGCCTCCCAAGTAGCTGGGATGACAGGCATGTGCCACCATGCCCCGGCTCATTTTTTTCTATATATATATTTTAGTTGTCCAGATCATTTCTTTCTATTTTTAGTAGAGACAGGGTCTCGCTCTTGCTCAGGCTGGTCTCGAACTCCTGACCTCGCTCGATCCTCCCGCCTCGGCCTCCCAGAGTGGAAACGTCGATATTTTTTTTTAAGACAGGGGTTTGGAAGCCTCTAAAAGGGGCTGCCATGACTTTGCTCAGCCAATCACACAGCCACGAGGGAAGAAGGGCCCATTTCTGAAAAAAGACCAGCAATCTGGGTTTTAGATGAAGTGTCCGTATTTTGACAGGTTAGCGACTCATTCAAAGTTCCCATGTTATCATGCAGGTTCAACAAAATATACTTGGCAGGAAAACAGCAGCCAGTTTTTTTGTTGTTGTTGTTGTTTTTAAATCTCTGGGGCTGTCTCCCACTTTACAGACAAAGAAACTGAGGCCCAGAGAGGGGAATGAGGCTGCTTGGTCACAAGGATCACAGTCACAGTAAGTGGCATTTGGGGACATAGGGCTTTTACTAATTGAAGATTTAATTTTGCCCGATTCTCCCATTCACGGTTTCCTGCCCTACCAGATATCAGACTTCATGAGTGTTAGGTCTGGAGCCGAGAGAGACAGACACACACAGACACACACGAAGCCTCATGTGTAGCAAAAAGCTGTTTATTTGGGGCATCCGGGTGGAGACCAAAGAGCATCCACCCTGAGAGGGGACAAAAGCCACAGGTTTTGCAGACGGTTTCACAGGAGGAAGTGAGTCCCTGGGCCGGGACAGCTGCTGCAATAAAATTTTTTTTCCCCAAACCCCCAATTTCTGGGACCCCCTGAACTCAGTCTCATCCTGCAGAGATAGGAGAGGGGGGGGTAGGCATGCTGGAGTCTGCAGCCGTCTGTGAGATTTTACAGCCTCCGGGGACCGTCCGGAGCCCTGCGGCCACTGAGTCACCAACCCGGGTTTTCCGTTCACCGGATTCGGTCCCCTACAGCGAGCTCCCGCCTGGAACCCACCTAACAACGAGGCCAGGGACACTCTGCTCGTCCCCACCTGGGGCTGGCAGCTCCTCCAACGCGGAGGAAGCCTCCGTGCACAGGTGACGAACGGAGAAACGTGCCAGAAAAATGGGAATTAACAAAGGGAGGGGCCGGTGGCCACGTGCAGTCCGTTCAGTGGGAATTTCTGATGCAAAAATAATCAATAGGTGACTCAAGCTAATGACAACGGCTGCCCTTTCTCAGCGGCCTGCTGGATGCAGGAAGAGCGAGTGTGGCGCCCAGATGGCCGGGTGCAAATCCGCTCCATCGCGCCCCGCTCGAGGATGTCGCTCCCGGGCCACAGAGGACCCGTTCCCGGCGCTTTTTGCCCCGGAGTTGACGGAGAGCAGCGAAGCGCCTTCTGCGCCTGCGCAGAGCGGCTCACCCGGCGACCGCGTGGGTGGGCGGGGCCACGTCGCCTAGAGCCGGCTCCGCCCCCTACGGCGGCGCAGCGCCGTTCACCCGGCGACCGCGTGGGTGGGCGGGGCCACGTCGCCCAGGGCCGGCTCTCCATCCACTGCGGCGGCGCAGCGCCGTTCACCCGGCGACCGCGTGTGTGGGCGGGGCCACGTCGCCTAGGGCCGGCTCCGCCCCCTACGGCGGCGCAGCGCCGTTCACCCGGCGACCGCGTGAGTGGGCGGGGCCACGTCCTCTAGGGCCGGCTCCGCCCCCTACGGCGGCGCAGCGCCGTTCACCCGGCGACCGCGTGAGTGGGCGGGGCCACGTCGCCCTGGGCCGGCTCTGCATCCTCTGTGCCGGCGCAGCGTACTTCACCCGGCGACCGCGTGGGTGGGCGGGGCTACGTCCTCTAGGGCCGGCTCCGCCCCCTTGCGCCGGCGCAGCGCGGTTCACCCGGCGACCGCGTGGGTAGGCGGGGCCACAGGGCCGGCTCTGCATCCCGTGTGGCGGCGCAGCGTACTTCACTCAGCGACCGCGTGGGTGGGCGGGGCCACGTCGCCCAGTGCCGGCTCTGAGCCCCCTTGAGCCGGCGCAACGCCGTTCACCCGGCGACCGCGTGGGTGGGCGAGGCCACGTCGTCTAGGGCCGGCTCCGCCCCCTGCGGCGGTGCAGCGCGGTTCACCCGGCGACCGCGTCGGTGGGCGGGGCCACGTCGCCCTGGGCCGGCTCCGCCCCCTGTGGCGGTGCAGCGCGGTTCACCCGGCGACCGCGTGTGTGGGCGGGGCCACGTCGCCCCGTGCCGGCTCTCCGCCCCCCCTGCGACGTGCGTGCGCGCGCCCGCCCGCCACCTCGCGCGTGCGCCGCCGGCCGGGGGCGGAGGTTGTGGGCGGTGGCGGCGGGGGCGCGCGCGCTCTTGCTCCCTGGCGCCGGTTCGCGCTCCCGCGCCGGGGCTGAGGCGGCGGCGGCGGCGGCGGCGGCGGCGGCGGCGCGGGGGGCGGGCCGGGAGGGGGGTGGCCGGGGGGGATGGGCCGGGCGCGGCGGCGGCCGCAGCGGCAGCAGCCGGCGCTTCAGCTCGAGCGACGGCGCCGGCGGGGACGCCCGCTGCTCCTCGCCGGCCCCCCGGTGAGTGATCGCCCCCGCGCGGGACGCCGGCGGCGCGCGCGGCCCCTCCGGGCCCCTCGGCGGCGGCGGCGGCGGGCGGCGACAGTCGTGAGGGAGCGTGGCCCGCCGGCGCCGCTGCCGACGCGGGCCCGGCCTCCCGGGTGCGGTCTGGACCCTCGGTCGCCCCCGTTGAGGTGGAAACCCCGGGGCCGGGGACTCGACCCCCAGCGTCGCCCCTCCCCCCCTCGCGGCCCTGTCCCCTTTCCCTGCTCGCCCCGCTGTCACTGTCACCCTGGGGTTCCTCCCGCCACCCCGTCGCCCCCTTCCCGGCACCCCGGCTCCGGGGCCGCGTGGGAACGGGGCTCCTGGGGGGAGGGGCGGGTCTGGGGTCTCAGCAGCCCCCCGACCGCCGCGGGGGGTCCCATCCGTCGCCACCTGAAACCAGTTTTGCCCCTTTTGTTTGGATGTTGAACTTGGCGTCGGAGAGGAGGAGGGGGAGGAGGTGGTGCCAGGTCTGGCCTCCCGGTGCCCTTTTTATGAACCCGTTTAGGAAGGGGAAAAGGAGACGCCGCGAGTTGGATTTTCCCCACAGGGCCGGAGATCCGTTTATATTTTGCAAATCGCTGCTTTTTTTTTTTTTTTTTTAGCTTAAGTCGAGCTGTGTGCAAGTGTTGGTCCAGGAGTTGATTCTTTCCTTAGCAACCTCGTTGGTGACGGTCCCCCAGACCAATCTGCTGGGCGTTTCTAGAAGCAGCCCACCTGGGCTGGGAGCTAAACCGTTATTTCTTCTCCCCACCCCATCTTTTTGCTTTGGTGACATATTCCGCATGAGTCTTGGTAGATCCTAGCCCGGGCCGTTTGCAGGCTGCCCCTTCCTCGTGTCGTGGTTGTCATAGGGAATGGGAAGATGACCCACTCATGCAAAGCAGTTGCTGTTAAAGTCTGACATGCTCGTCTTTAGGAGAGGTCTGAATTCCTAAATTAGCTGCTGCTTTAAAAAAAACAAAAATCCACCGAGCACTCTGGGAGGCCGGGGCGGGAGGATCGCTCGAGGTCAGGAGTTCGAGACCAGCCTGAGCAAGAAGGAGACCCCATCTCTGCTAAAAATAGAAAGAAATGATCTGGACAACTAAAAATATATAGAGAAAAAATTAGCCGGGCGTGGTGGCGCATGCCTGTAGTCCCAGCTACTCAGGAGGCTGAGGCAGGAGGATCGCTTGAGCCCAGGAGGTTGAGGCTGCTGTGAGCGAGGCTGACTCCACGGCACTCTAGCCGACAGAGCGAGTCTCTGTCTCAAAAAAAAAAAAACCCAAAACAAAATCCAGAGCTTCAATAGCAGGTAGCTGCTTTAACAGAAAACCTGGATGTGTTGATGTTTTCTCGGCCATTATTTTAAATTTTGGAAGTGATGAGGTTAAACCAAACCCTGGTCGTTGAAAGTTACCTGTGTCTAGAAATTTTTGCAAAGGAATCTTGTGAAAACGTCAGTGTGTGAATGACATAAAATTCCCCCAGGACGGAGATCATTTTTTTTTTTTTTTTTTTTTCTTCTCCATTTGTATTGTAGAAGATTGAAACTCACATTGTGAGTTACTAGTGTCACCTAACAAAAGATGCTTATAGGTGAGATTTTTAACTCCACAATACCTCGTCCTCTACCCGACAGAGTTGGCTTGTGGGGTTTTGTGTTTTTTTTTTTTTTTTTTTGAAATCACACACCCACTTGCTGGCTAGTGTAGAAAGATGAAAAAAACTGCTTCTGGTTTGTGGGCGGAAACCTTTTCATTTCTAAAGAGTTTTCAGCCTCTTAGGCTGATCAGCAACATGGGAAAAATGTAGACGTTAAAAAGTCATTAACACGTGGTCTAGATGTGTTATAATTACGAGCCTTTATTGAGAATTTGGCCTGTGTCGGGTGCTGTGTCCTGGGTAGAGGAAATGAGATTTCTCAAGAGTATTTGCATCTTCAGATAAACAGAAGTACACTCAGGTGACAATGTTGTGACAGCTTGTAGAAGTTGAGAGAATCTTTTACGAGCACACACCCCAAAAAAAAACCCTGTAGTCTGCGATTTGATGAAGAGCCCCAATGTCCTGGGGCGGATCGGTGATACCATTACTGTAAGCTCTTCCGATCTTTCTCTCTGCTGGGATGTTTTCCTTTGTCTGCAAAAGTTTTTATTTTTTTTATTTTTTATTTTTATTTTTATTTTTTTTGTTGTTGAGACAGAGTCTCACTTTGTTGCCCAGGCTAGAGTGAGTGCCGTGGCGTCAGCTTAGCTCACAGCAACCTCAGACTCCTCGGCTTAAGCGATCCTCCTGCCTCAGCCTCCCGAGTAGCTGGGACTACAGGCATGCACCACCACGCCTGGCTCATTTAAAAATTTTTTTTTTTATACAATTGAGGGTCTTGCTCTATTGCCCAGGCTGGTCTTGAACTCCTGGCCTCAAGCAATCTGCCTGCCTCAGCCTCCCAAAGTGCTGGGATTATAGGCATGAGGCACTGCCCCCAGCCTTCCTGTATTTCCTAGCATTGAACTTGCCCACATAGCATGTCACTGTTGCCCTTGTGTCTTTTTCCATTTTGTTGCTGTCGGGGCTAGGAGGCCCTCGTCCTATCAAGTTTTAAAAGTCTACCCAGGCTGGGCGCGGCGGCTCACGCCTGTCATCCCAGCACTCTGGGAGGCCGAGGCGGGAGGATCGCTCGAGGTCAGGAGTTCGAGACCAGCCTGAGCAAGAGCGAGACTCCGTCTCTACTAAAAATAGAAAGAAATTAGCCGGACAGCTAAAAATATAGATAGAAAAAAACTAGCCAGACAGGGTGGCGCATGCCTGTAGTCCCAGCAACTCGGGAGGCTGAGGCAGGAGGATGGCTTGAGACCTGGAGTTTGAGGCCAGCCTGGACAACATAGCAAGACCCCATCTCTACAAAAAAGAAAAAAAGAAAAACTAGCCGGGCATGGTGGTGCATGCGTGTAGTCCCAGCTACTCGGGAGGCTGAGGCAGGAGGATCGCTTGAGCCCAGGAGTCTGAGGCTGCTGTGAGCGAGGCTGACGCCACGGCACTCTAGCCCGGGCGAGAGAGCCAGACTCTGTCTCAAAAAAAAAAAAAAAAAAGTCTACCCATTGCAGAACCTAAGAATTGAAAGAGATCTTAACTTCTCACCAAATCGCGCTTTTCTGAAACGTCCTCGGTGATTTTTCAGCTTCTATTCGAACAGCTTTGGTGTCAGAAAATTCAGGACTGTAAAGGCAGCTCGTGCAATGTTTAGATCTAATTGTTAGGATGTTCTGCTTCGCGTGGTCGTAGAATCGGGCTTTTCTGTCTCTCCCCCCTGATCCTGCCCACGACGCCCACCGCGGTGGAATCACACCTCATCCCAGGACCAGGTCTTCACGTTTAGTGCATGAGGGGAAAAAAAAACATAAAATGAAAACTTTGCTTGAAACATCCCTGAACTTGCTCGGGAAGTAGCCTGTGCATGGTTTTGCATTCTATAATAATGTATAATTTTTATGCACATTTAAGGCCGAGAAGCCACTGAGCTTGAGGGAAGGGAGGAACAAGAAGACATAAGTTGTTACGTAGCTATGTGGACGTTCAAACTGTTTTGCTTTTTCCGACAGCCTAGAATCTATCAGACAGTGGGGGATGGGAGGAAGTTTACTATGTTTCTGGTTCCCTGTAGAGTTTATTTAATTCTACGTTTAATATTAAGCCTCTCTTACGTTAATAAATGTTTATAGATGCGTTGTGACTATTAAACAAGGTCGTATATACGAGAGAACCTGGCACACAAAGGCGGCCCGTGAATATGTGCAGGATTTGAGTCTCAATTTGTACTTTATTGGGCCGACACACACACACACACACACACACACACTGTCCTTTGCAAAGTTGCACAGAACAACTCAGCCACCTGCTTCCTGTCTTCCCATCTTGGCATTTCCTGCTGTGGCCGCGCTGACCAGCTGTCACTCTCTCTGTCCTTGAGCACTGCTGGCATGTGACAAGAGGTTGGCTCGTAAGTCAAATGGGTACACGGTGTCGCCCTACTGGTGCTGCCTGGTGACCCTTAAAACGACTATTGCTATTTCAGCCTCCCATTGAAGCCTTCACTTCTCAGGGATAAACGTGTTCATTTCTTTTACCTTTTTCTTACGTCTTCACCATTCTGGGTCTTGTAAGTGAGCCCATTTTTCATTCTTTCTTCTTTTTTTTTTTTTTTGAGACAAGAGTCTGGCTCTGTCGCCCGGGCTAGAGTGCGGTGGCGTCAGCCTCGCTCACAGCAACCTCAGACTCCTGGGCTCAAGCGATCCTCCTGCCTCAGCCTCCCGAGGAGCTGGGACGACAGGCATGTGCCACCACGCCCGGCTCATTTTTCTTTTTTTCTTTTTTGTAGAGATGGGGTCTTGCTATGTTGTCCAGGCTGGCCTCAAACTCCAGGTCTCAAGCGATCCTCCTGCCTCAGCCTCCCGAGTAGCTGGGACGACAGGCATGCACCACCACACCTGGCTCATTTATTCTATATATATTTTTAGTTGTCCAGCTAATTTCTTTCTATTTTTTTAGTAGAGACGGAGTCTCGCTCTTGCTCAGGCTGGTCTCGAACTCCTGACCTCGAGCGATCCTCCCGCCTCGGCCTGCCAGAGTGCTGGGATGACAGGCGTGAGCCGCTGCGCCTGGGTGATATTCACTAATGTTAATATGAAAAATTTTGCAGCCCGAGAACTGGTACAGGTCGAGTACGCCTTACCTGAACTGCTTGGGACCAGAAGGGTTTCAGATTTTGGACTTTCTGAGATTTTGGAATATTTGTATCATCCTCACCAGTGGAGCATCCCTGATCTGAAAATCCTAAATTTGAAATGTTCCAAGGGGCGTTTCCTTTGAGCATGATGTTGGCGCTTAAAGTTGCAGATTTTGGAGCATTTCGAATTGGACTTTGGGATCTGGGATGCTTGTCCTGTCATTGTTCATCCGACTTGTCATTTGCATTGTTTCAATAGTTCTTTCTCCTTCCCTTGATCCTGTGTCCCCGCAGGTGTTACTCTCCGGAGAAGACACACACACAGTCGGCGCTTCCTTCAGAGGCTGACACTTGGCGAACACATTCTCTCTCTCTCTCTCTCTTGGTCACAAGATCGAGAAGACGGGGCGTCCATCCTCCCAGCTCGGATCTCTTTTTTGTACGGATCTTCTGTTTCTACGTCTTTTTTAAAAAGAACTTTTTGGGAAACACTTTGGATTACAACTGTTCATCCTCATCTATGCAAAGAAAGGAAAGCTAATTGCTGGGATTTCGAGGAGGTACGTGTTTTTTTTTTTCTTCTGCCACAAAATCACACCACTGACGCACGCACACAAAGCAGTATGAACTAATGACACAACCACGACACTTTCCTCTCTCGAACCCAGTTCTCACTCATGCACTGGTTCCATCTTCGTTGCTCCTGTTTTCTCTTTTTTCTAGCAGTTGTAATAGCACAGGAACTTTCTTTTCTTTTTTTTTTTTTTTTTTTTTTTTTTGAGACAGAGTCTGGCTCTGTCGCCCGGGCTAGAGTGCCGTGGCGTCAGCCTCGCTCACAGCAGCCTTAGACTCCTGGGCTCAAGCGATCCTCCTGCCTCAGCCTCCCGAGTAGCTGGGACGACAGGAGTAGCTGGGACTGTAGGAGTAGCTGGGACTGTAGGAGTAGCTGGGACTAGAGGAGTAGCTGGGACTACAGGCATGCGCCACCACGCCTGGCTAATTTTTTCTATATAATTTTAGTTGTCCGGCTAATTTTTTTTCTATTTTTAGTAGAGACGGGGTCTCGCTCTTGCTCAGGCTGGTCTCGAACTCCTGACCTCAAGCGATCCTCCCGCCTTGGCCTCCCCGAGTGCTGGGATGACAGGTGGGAGCCACCGCGCCCGGCCCTCAGTTTTTCTTTCTGCAAACTTTTTGTTGGTACAGCCTGTTGTGATCATGCATCAGATTTTTAAATCTGCATGCTTAATTATGAACAGTAGACAGTGGTTTTTCCAGTGGCTGAACTTTTACAGAGGTGCTTAGTATATTTTAAAAAGTGGATTTGTTGAATGTAATGCAGAGAGAAAAGTCATTTTCTGTATTAAGGAACCATTTTACAAGATTCATTGGATAGTGGTTTTTTTTTTTTGAAACAGAGCCTCTCTCTGTCACCCGGGCTACAGTGCCGTGGCGTCAGCCTCGCTCACAGCAACCTCAAACTCCTGGGCTCAAGTGATGATCCACGCCTGGCCTGGATAGTGTTTTGAAGCAAAAACTCATTTATTGTTTTATGCATTTAAAAATATTTATTGAGGCCGGGCGCGGTGGCTCACGCCTGTAATCCCAGCACTCTGGGAGGCCGAGGCGGGAGGATCGCTCAAGGTCAGGAGTTCGAGAGCAGCCTGAGCAAGAGCGAGACCCCGTCTCTACTAAAAATAGAAAGACATTATATGGACAACTAAAAATCTATATAGAAAAAATTAGCCGGGCATAGTGGCGCATGCCTGTCGTCCCAGCTACTCGGGAGGCTGAGGCAGGAGGATGGCTTGAGCCCTGGAGTTTGAGGCCAGCCTGGGCAACATAGCAAGACCCCACCTCTACAAAAAAGAAAAAAAGAAAAATGAGCCGGGCATGGTGGCGCATGCCTGTTGTCCCAGCTACTCGGGAGGCTGAGGCAGGAGGATCGCTTGAGCCCAGGAGTCTGAGGCTGATGTGAGCGAGGCTGACGCCACGGCACTCTAGCCCGGGCGACAGAGCCAGACTCTGTCTCAAAAAAAAAAAAAAAAGAAAAAGAAAAAAGAAATTCAGGTATAAGCCATGATTTGGGGGTATAAAAGAGAAAAAAAAAAAACCCCAACAAATTCAGGGGTTCTCATGACCCTCTCTTGAGGTTTGTTGGTTCCCTGGAAGGACTCAGAGAACTCAGGAAAACTGTTTCCTTATGTTTACTAGTTTCTTGTTGTACGAAGAACACAGCTTTATAGGCACAGCCGAACGGAAGGGATCCGCAGGGCAAGCTCTGGGGCAGGAGTGTGGAGTTTTCGTGCCCCCGAGTGCCTCGTGTAGTCACCATCTGGGGGACTCTCCAGTCCTTGAGTCTGTCTTCAGCTCCTCTTGTTGCCCAAAGGTTGGGAGGTGAAGAACTGTATGTTCCAGTCCTCTGATGGCCTGGTTGGTTCCCTTGGCCACCGGCCCCATCCTGAAGCCATATAAAGGCCCACCTCGAGTCGCCTTATTAGCGTAAACTCTGGTAAGCGAGAAAGTGACTTGTTATGAATCACAAGGCAATCCAGTCCCCAAGGAAAATCCCAAGTTTTAGGAGCTCTGTGCCAGGAATGGAGGACAAAGACCAAGTACATATGTTTCTTTTTTTTTTTTTTGAGACAAAGTCTCGCTCTGTCGCCTGGGCTAGAGTGCCGTGGCGTCAGCCTCACTCACAGCAGCCTCAGACTCCTGGGCTCAAGCGATCCTCCTGCCTCAGCCTCCCGAGTAGCTGGGACTACAGGCATGTGCCACCACGCCCGGCTCATTTTTCTTTTTTGCTTTTTTGTAGAGATGGGGTCTTGCTATGTTGCCCAGGCTGGCCTGAAACTCCAGGGCTCAAGAGATCCTCCTGCCTCAGCCTCCCGAGTAGCTGGGACTACAGGCATGCGCCACCACGCCCGGCTAATTTTTTTCTATATATATTTTTAGTTGTCCAGCTAATTTCTTTCTATTTTTAGTAGAGCCGGGGTCTCGCTCTTGCTTAGGCTGGTCTCGAACTCCTGACCTCGAGCGATCCTCCCGCCTCGGCCTCCCAGAGTGCTGGGATGACAGATGTGAGCCACCACGCCCGGCCGAAGGTTTTTTTTTTTTTTTTTTTAATTTTTTTCCTATTTTCACTGACTACTAGCAGGATTTTTTTTTTTTTTATCACCAAGGGATGGTACTGTTTTGTTGCCCATCCCCAGCCCTCCCATACACTGAATGATACATCACGAACAAATGTCCACCCACGTAATATTTTGTAGCGTCAAATTCTGACACTGAGGTGCAAAACATCTATTTCCCTACGGAGTTAGTTCCTGAAGGTAGAGGGCGGGAAGTGTTTAACCGTTTAACATGTATATTTTTGGAATTGTTGGATACTTTTGTCAGGCGAACTATGGGTCTGAACTATTGGTAACTGTTTCCTTCCTTGTTGCGTGTCGTGAAGTTCTTGCTCTGGTGCCCCAAACAGGTTTTTCCGGTCGTCACTGGTGATGGTAATGCGGTGAGCTGCCCTGTCCCCTTCCTGGTCGTGGGGGCTGGACGCTGTGTGTTCGCCAGTGATCAGAAGGGAGTTGTAAGTCTCCTGGAAAATTTAACGGGTTTGCTGAGCACCAATGATGTCAGGTACTATGGAAGGAGAAAAATGAACGTAGCGAGGTCCTAGATAGGTTTGTTTTTTAGGCAAGGAAAGGAAGGGAGGCAGAGCCAAATGACATCAGAACAAAAAAGGCAGCAGGTAAATTTCCTAGATTTAGAGACACAGGGTCTTGCTGTGTTGTCCAGGCTGGAGCACGGTGGCGTGATCATAGTTGACTGCAACCTTGAACTCCTGGGCTCAAGCAATCCTCCCACCTTAGCCTTAGCCTGGTTAATTTTTTCCAACTTTTTTGTAGAGATTGGGTACAGTGGCTCACAACCTGTCATTGTAGCACTCTGGGAGGCCGAGGCGGGAGGATCGTTCGAGGTCAGGACTTTGAGACCAGCCTCAGCAAGAGCGAGACCCCGTCTCTACTAAAAAATAGAAAGAAATTAGCTGGACAGCTAAAAATATATAGGAAAAATGAGCCGGGCGTGGTGGCGCATGCCTGTCGTCCCAGCTACTCGGGAGGCTGAGGCAGGAGGATCGCTTGAGCCCAGGAGTTGGAGGTTGCCGTGAGCGAGGCTGACACCACTGCCGTCTAGCCCAGGCGACAGAGAAAGGCCCTGTCTCCAAAAAAAAAAAATAAATAAAAAAAAGTTTTTTTGTAGAGACAGGCCTTGCTGTGTTGCCCAGCCTGGTTTCAAACTCCGGGCCTCAAAGGATCCTCCCGCCTCGGCCTCCCAGAATGTTGGGATTATGGGCGTGAGCCACCGCGCCGGGCTCATTTTTATCCTTTATCTTCCATGTCTGTTTCCTAGTGAGTTACATGCTTAAATAATAATAAATACGCTTAAGCAGTAAAAATGTCTCTCCAGCTTTCAAAGATGTCTCTATAGTGAAAAGGAAATGGGACTTTGATCGCTTTTTTTCTTCTTGGGTATCGAAGGTTTACATGTTAGTACAGTCGATGGTGAAAGTTTTGCCGTGTTCGTGTCAAAATAAAGCGGATTATTCTATGGGCAGGTCAGCGTGTCAGGAGAAGTTTTAACTGTGGACAGCAAGAGGATTCCTTGAGATTCCTGCTGTATTTCCTCTCATCAGATTGTTTTTCGGTTATTCATAGTTTTCCCCGCGCTATGTTTGTTTGTATCTGTCAACAGAAAAGAAGCCAAACTGTGTCAAATAACTTGAAAGAGATTTACTCTCAGCCAAATTTGAGGCTCATGACCCGGAGCCACGCCCGAGACGCCTTGAGCCTCATTTTTCTATATATTTTTAGCTGTCCAGCTCATTTCTTTCTATTTTTTAGTAGAGACGGGGTCTCGCTCTTGCTCAGGCTGCTCTCAAACTCCTGACCTCGAGCGATCCTCTGGCCTCTGCCTCCCAGAGTGCCGGGATGACAGGCGTGAGCCACCACACGCGCCCGGCCTGATTTTTTTGTATTTTATTTAGAGACGGGGTCTTGCTATGTTGTCCAGGCTGGTCTCCCCAGAGTGCTGGGATGACAGGCGTGAGCCACCGCACGCACCCGGCCTGATTTTTTTGTATTTTATTTAGAGACGGAGTCTTGCTATGTTGTCCAGGCTGCTCTCCCCAGAGTGCTGGGATGACAGGCATGAGCCACCGCACGCGCCCGGCCTCCACTAATATTTTTAAAAAACTTACTCTGAAATGATTGAAGATTCATAGGAAATTGCAAAAATAGTACAGGGCGTCCCTTACTGGAGCTTCCTCCAAGGTGGCATCTTACGTAACTATCGTAAACTGTCAAAACCAGGAAATTGACATTGGTGTAATGTTACTAGACTTCTCGTGCTAAATCGTTTGGAATCTGGGTGACCAATGTTTTCTTTCTCTTTAATGCTCATTGTTTCTCTAGACGTCTTTTATCTTTCCCCAAGTTGTTAAATTTCTGATATCACAGCTCTGTTTATAACAGGATCTTAACATTTTCCATTCCTTTGCCTTTTTATTTTTCGCGAATGACAGTATCCACTGTGTTTCTGATTTGGAACTGTTGAACCGTCGTCGAGAACTAACTGTTTGCTTACCATCAAAGCAGGCGCTTCCCCCAAGCAAGCGAATCCACACTCGGGCTTCAGAACAGTCATTGGGAACTAGCGTGGGGGTTTCTTTTTAGGCCAAGGAAGCTATTCAAGAATTTTGTGAATAAGGCCGAGAGCTGAACTTGCCAGAATTCATGGGGAAGATGTTTTTTTTGTTGTTGTTGTGTGTGGTCGAAGAGAGTTTTTCATCCAAACATTGCCCTGATTTCTTCTCCTTTCCTCCACTGCGTTGGTTTTTTTTTTTTTTTTTTTTTTTCCCTCATTTAATTTTTTTGAGTATCTGGAGATTTTTAACTTCTTTAAATGTTAATTTTTTGGTTAGACTTTTTTATTCTTAGTGATTCATCTTGGGATGAGTTTAGCAAGAGCGTAGATGTCAAGACAAACCAGGGATCTGTCTTTGCTTTGGGACTTGCCAGTGAGGTGTAAAAAAAAATATATATATACATATTTTGTTATGAAAATGGCAAACGCATTTTTTTGTTGTTGTTGTTTTTATTGTTATTTTTTGGAGATAGAGTCTCGTTCTTTTGTCTTGGCTAGAGTGCCGTGGCGTCAGCCTCGCTCACAGCAACCTCAACCTCCCGGGCTCCAGCGATCCTCCTGCCTTAGCCTCCCGAGTAGCTGGGACTACAGGCATGCGCCACCATGTCCGGCTAATTTTTCTTTTTTGTAGAAAAGGGGTCTTGCTATGTTGTCCAGGCTGGCCTCATACTCTGGGGCTCAAGCGATCCTCCTGCCTCAGCCTCCCGAGGAGCTGGGACTACAGGCATGTGCCACCATGCCCGGCTAATTTTTCTTTTTTGTAGAGATGGGGTCTTGCTATGTTGTCCAGGCTAGCCTCAAACTCCGGGGCTCAAGCCATCCTCCTGCCTCAGCCTCCCGAGTAGCTGGGACCACAGGCATGCGCCACCACACCCAGCTAATGTTTTCTATATACGTTTTTAGCTGTCCAGCTAATTTCTTTCTATTTTTAGTAGAGACGGGGTCTCGCTCTTGCTCGGGCTGGTCTCGAACTCCTGACCTCGAGCGATCCTCCCACCTCGGCCTCCCCGAGTGCTGGGATGACAGGCGGGAGCCACCGTGCCCGGCCTTCTTCTTTCTTGATTATAATTGTTCTTGATAATATTTCTGAAAAATTCGGAAATACTAAAAGGTACTAGGAAAAAATGGCCATACCCTACCAGCGAGAGATGAGGACTGTTGATATTTTGTTGTAGAACCTTCCAGTTTTTCTCTGCGTATCTGCAATAGGTAGATAAGTTTCCCCCTCTAAATTTCTCACTTTGTAATTCTTAATGTTTGCTTTGCAGCTTTTCCTAAAAGGACTCCGGTATACCTTAGAAGAGCTTGAGGGAAATTAATGAAGGTAAGTACCCAGTTCTTTATAGTTAATGCAATTAAGTTGGTTCGTGGCCAAACCAAAGCACTGTGGTCACCACATCTATCAAAAAACTAAGGCCGGGCGCGGTGGCTCACACCTGTCATCCCAGCACTCTGGGAGGCCGAGGCGGGAGGATCGCTGGAGGTCAGGAGTTCGAGACCAGCCTGAGCAAGAGCGAGACCCTGTCTCTACTAAAAATAGAGAGAAATGATCTGGACAGCTAAAAATATATAGAGAGAAAAATTAGCCAGGCGTGGTGGCGCATGCCTGTCGTCCCAGCTACTCAGGAGGCTGAGGTGGGAGGATGGCTTGAGACCTGGAGTTTGAGGCCAGCCTGGACAATATAGCAAGACCCCATCTCTACAAAAAAGAAAAATGAACTGGGCGTGGTGGCTCATGCCTATAGTCCCAGCTACTCGGGAGGCTGAGGCAGGAGGATCGCTTGAGCCCAGGAGTCTGAGGCTGATGTGAGCGAGGCTGACACCACGGCACTCTAGCCCGGGCGACAGAGCCAGACTCTGTCTGAAAAACAAAACAAAACCAAAAAAAAAAACCCTAAAAAAATTGGAAAGAAAAACTTAAGGGGGCAAAAGGCAAAGACAATTTGTATATAATCTGGTATGGTTTTACAGAGTACCCTCAATGTTTGATGGAGTTTAAAAACAAAATTTTTTCACCTATTTCTCATATTAATTTAGAACAACTTGTTTCCTGAATGTGAGCTAATGGCGTATTTTTTTTTTCTATTTTTAGTTGTTTGGCTAATTTCTTTCTATTTTTAGTAGAGACGGGGTCTCGCTCTTGCTCAGGCTGGTCTCGAACTCCTGACCTCCAGCGATCCTCCCGCCTCGGCCTCCCAGAGTGCTGGGATGACAGGCGTGAGCCACCACGCCCGGCCTATCCATTTCTTCCTATACCGAAACCTGCAGGGATTTAAGATCTTTCCTGTTTTCATGTCCTGTGTGCTTTCTCTGGGCCTGGTCTTAGAAAATAATAATCTTGTCTTTAGAAACTAATAATGACCCACTGTCTAGAAAACGTGTGTTTCAGTCTTTGCTGAATGCCAGTGCCCATCTGTTTGGCTAGCAGCATGCTTTTCTTTGTTTTTGCACTGACGTTTCTGCATGGATTTATGATATAAGGTTCTCTTTTTGTTCGTTTTTTTGTTGTTGTTGTTTGTTTGGTTTTGGTTTTTTTTTTTGGTTTTCGTTTTTTTTTTTTTTTTTGGTTTTCGTTTTTTTTTTTTTGGTTTTCGTTTTTTTTTTTTTAACATTAGAGAGGCATGAAGCCTCCGTCGCCCAGCTGCACGCGTGGCGACTGCTGAAGCCAATGCCCACCCAACTGGACGGGCTTGGCATGCCTAAGAAATTCTAAGTCTGCAGACCAGCGTGCTCAGTCCCCCCATGGAGCCTGCGGGCAGCGAACAGTTCTACGAGGACCTGGATCCCGGGGGCAAATCCCAAGATGGGGAGGCCCGGAAGCAGGCGGACCCGGAGCAGAAGCTGTCCAAGATGACCCACAACGCCCTGGAGAACATCAACGTGATCGGCCAGGGCCTGAAGCACCTCTTCCAGCACCAGCGCCGGCGCTCGTCTGTGTCCCCGCACGACGTCCAGCAGCTGCAGGCGGCCGAGGCCGAGCCCGACGCGGACCCCGAGGGCCAGGCCGCGTGCCCCGAGGTGGACGGCGTGGCCACCCACCCCACGGCGCTGAACCGCGTGCTTCAGCAGATCCGGGTGCCGCCCAAGATGAAGAGGGGGACCAGCCTGCACAGCCGGCGGGGCAAGCCCGACGCCCCCAAAGGGAGCCCCCAGATCAACAGGAAGTCGGGCCAGGAGACGACGGCCGTCACCCAGGCGGGCCGGCCCCGGTCCTCGTCCACCACCGACGCCCCCACCAGCTCGGCCATGATGGAGATCGCGTGTGCCGCGGCCGCCTGTCTGCCCGGGGAGGAGGGGACAGCCGAGCGAGTAAGTGCGTTAGAGTCTCCCTCTCTGTTAACCTGCCCTCCGTGGATCTGGGCCTCCCTGGGCTCTGCTTGGTTTTTTTTTTGGAGACAGAGTCTCACTCTGTCGCCCGGGCTAGAGTGCCATGGCGTCAGCCTTGCTCACAGCAGCCTCAACCTCCTGGGCTCAAGCGATCCTCCTGCCTCGGCCTCCCGAGTAGCTGGGACTACAGGCATGCGCCACCATGCCCGGCTCATTCTTCTTTTTTTCTTTTTTGTAGAGATGGGGTCTTGCTATGTTGTCCAGGCTGGCCTCAAACTCTGGGGCTCAAGCCATCCTCCTGCCTCAGCCTCCCGAGTCACTGGGACGACAGGCATGCGCCACCACGCCCGGCTCATTTTTTCTATATATTTCTAGCTGTCCGGCTAATTTCTTTCTATTTTTTAGTAGAGACGGGGTCTCGCTCTTGCTCAGGCTGGTCTCGAACTCCTGGCCTCGAGCGATCCTCCCGCCTCGGCCTCCCAGAGTGCCAGGATGACAGGCATGAGCCACCGCGCCCAGCCTGTGTACGGCTTCTTTTGTTTAGCGTAATACTTTCCAGATTCAACTGTGTTGTTGCCTGTATCGATTGTCTGTTTCTATTGCTGAGTAGAATTCGTTTATCCGTCTATCAGTTGATAGACATTTGGGTTGTTTCTCGTTTTTTTTTTGGCTGTTACGAATTAAGCTACCGTCAACTTTTGCATATAGAGCTTTGTGTGAGCGTCTGTTTCCATTTCTGGGAGGTGTCTGGTAAGTGCATGTTTAACGCACAAGGTGGCTGGGTCACACCGCAGCGTGTGACGATTTCGGCTTCTCCACGTCCTTGTCAGCGTCTGGTATCATCATTCTAAAATATTTGTCCTTAGCGCACGTGGTCGTATAGCATTGAAGTTTTCAGTTTGCATTTCTCTAACGACTGTTGACGTGAAAAGATTCATAGGATTTTTTTAATGCCATTTCGACAATTGGCTGGTGATTTAAAAAAGAGATTATTTCTGAGGATGGATGTGAATTTTTCCTGGACATTTATGTGATCTGGCAGAACTCTTCAGAATTAGCAGACTGGTTAGTTACTCATACAAAACATGCTGTTGGTTTCATTATATCTGCTAAGAAACCGACTTCTTACGGTTTTCATAATTTCTCTCTCTTTTCTTTTTTTTTTTTGTAACCACCAATCTGGGAGAAAGTTCATGTCGTTCAGTTGTAAAATCAGAGCGCAGTTAACAGTGGTTCTGATTTATAGAATTTGACACGTCTAGGTGTAGAATGTGCGAGGTTTTAATTTGCTTCTTAAAAGTCTAGCGTGTATCGTCTTTGCGAACCACACATTGCTAGAACTTACGCTTCCGTTCTTAGGCAGCATATTTGGGACCAAATAGTTTGTCATTGATCAAAAGTCATTTAAAGTAGATGATCAAAAATGAGAGCTGTATACTTTGAATGTTTTATTTTGACTTAAACCCAGGACTGTAACATTGTTGCATATAATTACGAATTCACTGATCAGATTTACATACCTTTCTTGCATGAATTGCAGTTCTATTCCATAGACTACAATTTCGTCTTTTGCTTTTTAGAAATCAGAGTAGTAATCTTACGACACCTGGAAGCAGTCTGGGGCTGAATCTTACCTTTTTTTTTTTTTTTTTTTGGAGACAGGGTCTTGCTCTGTTGCCCAGGCTGGAGTGCACTGGTACAATCATAGCTCCCTGTAACCTCTAATTCCTGGGCTCAAGCGATCCTCCTGTCTCAGCCTCCCATGTAGCTAGGACTACAGGCATGTGCCACCACACCCAGCTCATTTTTAATTTTTTTTTTTGTAGAGATAGGGTCTTACTGTGTTGCCCAGGCTGGTCTGGAACTCCTGGCCTCAAGTGATCCTCTTGCCCTGGCCTTTCAAAGTGCTGGGATTACAGGCACGAGCCACCTCGCCTGGCTGGAATCTTAGATTTTAATAATCTCTTGAAATGCTTTGCCTACCTTAAATCTTTTTTTTTTTTTTTTTGGAGACAGAGTCTCGCTCTGTCGCCCGGGCTAGAGTGCCATGGCGCCAGCCTCGCTCACAGCAACCTCAGACTCCTGGGCTCAAGCGATCCTCCTGCCTCGGCCTCCCGAGTAGCTGGGACTGTAGGAGTAGCTGGGACTACAGGAGTAGCTGGGACTACAGGCATGCGCCACCACGCCCGGCTCATTTTTCTGTTTTTCTTTTTTGTAGAGAGGGGTCTTGCTATGTTGTCCAGGCTGGCCTCAAACTCTGGGGCGCAAGCCATCCTCCTGCCTCAGCCTCCCGAGTAGTTGGGACTACAGGCATGCGCCACCATGCCCGGCTCATTTTTTCTGTATATATTTTAGTTGGCCAGATAATTTCTTTCTATTTTTAGTAGAGATGGGGTCTCGCTCTTGCTCAGGCTGGTCTCGAACTCCTGACCTCAAGCGATCCTCCCGCTTCGGCCTCGCAGAGTGCCGGGATGACAGGCGTGAGCCACCGCGCCCGGCCGTTTTGGGACTACTTTTGAGCGCCAGTTGATCTAACAGTCAGTCCAATAACTTGGGTTACTGAACGACTAACAGGTGAGGAGCAGGGACAGCTGTCTGAGGCACAGGGACGGTCCCCAGGTGGGGGGACAGACCGGGATGGTGTGAGATTTTGTCACGCTACTCAGAACACCACACAGCTTAAAACTTAGGATTTTTTTTTTTTTGTGGTATTTTCCACGTAATATTTTGGGACCCAGGTTGACGGTGGGTCACTATAAACCACAGAGAAGGGGCCACTGTGGTCATAGGAATGTCATAGCGGTGCTTTGAGACATCAGCGGCGTCATAGATGGGAAAGGCCTCCCCCGGGGACAGCACGGCGTGGCCGATCCCCACACAGGCTGTGCGCGCAGCCCAAGGGGCGGTTCTGCTCCCGGGAGGCACAGGGGAGGGGTGACAATGACAGAGTCGAGTGGCTGCTCTGACCAGTGACAAATTTCACTGGGAAGCCACGAGCGATTCGGGGAGCAGCAGACGGACCGGGATGTTCCCTTAAAATGGAACTTTGTCCTCGCAGAGGTTGTCTGAAAGCGACTCAGACAGACAGACACACGGACAGACAGACAAAGAGTGACAAGCGACAGCAAAGTATTCCGTAGTTCTGGAACAATCCGCACAGCTGTCGTCTTCCGTATCTCTTTAACCTGCAGGGATTCACTCTGAGCTGTCCCCTGAGCTGTCCCCTGAGCTGTCCCCTTTTGTCTCCTGTGTGTGTGTGTGTGGATTTTTAAAAACGACTCCTCTGTTCCCACGAGAGAGGGCGGTCGCTTTGATGTCCCCGGCGGGGTGTGCCCAGCCTGCACCTGACATTCCTCCCGAGACGGGTCCCTCCCTGTGACTCAGAGGAGAGGCTCGGCCAGCTGTGCCAGACAAAGCCACCGCCGCGGCCACCGGGCCGGCTGGGAGGAGTTTCCCTCCGCAGCTGGGAGCCCGTGCCATCCGTCCGGGGCTGGGTGTCTGTCCCCTCCTTGTCTCTGCACCCGGAGGGTCACCCGGGGTGCAGGTGGAGGGGGTGTCGCTCTCTGCAGGGGAGACGCCCACCGGGAGGAGCCGGCCGGTCCCCTACCTGGGGCCGGTGCTCCCCAGCCCTGGCCACTCCTCCTGCTCCCGGCGACATCGGGTGGCACCACGGCGACATCACGGCAACATCGTTGTCGCCTGCTGACCCGCTGCAAAGGGAAGGGGTGGGCCTTGTGTCCCCGACCCCCGGCGGCGGCGGCGGCCTTGCAGGAAGTGCCAGCAGAGCTAGCTTGGCACCGGGCTCCTGCCCCGCCCCCTCCCCCATGCACGTCCCCCGGTGGAACAATGAAGCGCTTCCGAGTTTGCTAAGAGTCCCCGGGGACGTGCCCCGGGCTCCTGTGACAGTCCTCAAAATGCTCCGCCACCGCCGCCCACTGTCTCAGGACCCCCTCGTGTGAAAAGCCCTCCTCCCCTCCCCCGCGCATCGCTTTGTCTGGAGACCCTCGGGGTGGCCATGGTCCAGCGCTTCAGCCTCAGGCGGCAGCTGTCCAAGGTGGGTCCCCGGTGGCAGTGGCGGTGGCGGTGGCGGTGGCGGGGTGTGTGTGCAGGGAAACTCTCACGTGCCTCCGCGTGGCCCAGCGCTGGGGAGGGGCCGGGGAGGGGAGGCCGGGCTGCCTTTTGTTCTCGCCTGCGACAGACAAAAAGCCCCAAGGCTGGCTGCCCTGGTGTCCCCAGCTGGCGTCCCCGCCCCCCTGCAGCCCGGCTGTCATCTGCTCGGGGACGGAGCCGTAGCTTGCTTGCTTGCGCCTGAGACAGGATTTGCAGAAGGGGGTGTGCGAGAGGGAGGTAATCGGGGGGCGGTTGCAAGCGTGTGTTTAATCAATTAGCGGTTGATCTAGCAGCAGCTCCTGGTCTGGGGGATCGGTGCTTTCGTGCACCTCTCTCTGGCCAGCCGGGGACAACGACAGACCGCAAAACAGTGCCACGAGCAAGATGTGCATGCAAATGGTAGAATGAGTGGCTGTGCTGGGACGCTCGCGCGCGCTTGCCGTCACCAGGAAGCTCACCGAGCCTTTGGGACGGAGTTCTGATCGGAAGGCAGCTCTCATGGGTGCGGCGTGTACGAGAGAGTTCTTTGGACCCGGGAAAATCAAAGTTAAAAAATAAAGACACCCGGCCGGGCGCGGTGGGTGGCGCACGCCTGTCACCCCAGCACTCGGGGAGGCCGAGGCGGGAGGATCGCTCGAGGTCAGGAGTCCGAGAGCAGCCTGAGCAAGAGCGAGACCCCGTCTCAACTAAAAACAGAAAGAAATTAGCCAAACAACTAAAAATAGGAAAAATTAGCCAGGCCTGTTGGCACATGCCTGTAGTCCCGGGTGCTCCCACAGTCCCAGCTACTCCCGTAGTCCCAGCTACTCGGGAGGCCGAGGCAGGAGGATGGCTTGAGCCCTGGAGTTTGAGGCCAGCCTGGACAACATAGCAAGACCCCATCTCTACAAAAAACAAAAATGAGCCGGGCGTGGTGGCGCATGCCTGTAGTCCCAGCTACTCGGGAGGCCGAGGCAGGAGGATCGCTTGAGGCCAGGAGTCTGAGGCTGCTGTGAGCAAGGCTGACACCACGGCACTCTAGCCCGGGCGACAGAGCCAGACTCTGTCTCAAAAAAAAAAAAAAAAAAAAAAAAAAAAACAAACCCCACCTTAAAAAATGGTCAAATGGTTAAAATGAAAAAATACAGTTCCAGATGCTGGCAAGGACACAGAAAACAACAGGAGCTCTCTCGTGCTTTGCTGGTAGGAAGGGAAAATGGTGAAACAACTCTGGAAAACAGTCTGGCGATTTCTTTTTAAGTTAAACAGACGCTGATCAGGGGATCCAGCAAATCCACTCCTGGGTGTTTACCCTGGAAAAACGGAAATTCACTTTTGCATGCAATCTTTTACCCCGGTGTTTATAGCGCCTGGGATCATTAATTGCTAAAAAGTAGAAGCCACCCAGATGTCCTTTGGGGTATACACGCTCTGGTATCTCCATACAAGCGGACTCTACTACTCAGCAACAAGAAGGAATGAATTGTTGATACATGTATCACCCTGGTTGTAGCCGAAAGATACTATGCTGGTAAAAGAAATGGTCTCAGTTACAACATGATACGATTCTGTTTATGTGACATTGTCAGAAAGGACGATGGTGGAAAAGAAGGGGCCAGGAGTTCGTGGTGAGCTCAGGCGTGACCGTGTCAGGAAGTCTTTCGAAGCTTCTCTGTATCACGATCGTACTGCTGCTTTTATGAGTCTCTGCATGTCTTAAAATTCACAGAACCGCGCACACACCTAACAGGTGAATTTTGTGATGTTAATCTAAGAAATTTTTTTTTTTTTTTTTGCAACTTAGTAGCTTACAGTGGTAGTTGATTATCTGTCTTGATTCTGTGGGCTGAGCAGGTGTTTCTGGTTTGGGTCACGTTGGCTGGGATATGGGGACGACCACAAAGTCCAAGTGACCTCACTCCCGCACTAGCAGTTGGTCAGCCGCTGAGTCAGAGTTCAGCTGTGTCTCTCGGTCAGAGACCTCGATTCGCTTACTCTTTTTTTTTTTTTTTTTTTTTTGAGACAGAGTCTCGCTCTGTCGCCCGGGCTAGAGTGCTGTGGCGTCAGCCTCGCTCACAGCAACCTCAGACTCCTGGGCTCCAGCGATCCTCCTGCCTCAGCCTCCCGAGTAGCTGGGACTAGAGGAGTAGCAGGGACTGGAGGAGCAGCTGGGACTGTTGGAGTAGATGGGACAAGAGGAATAGTTGGGACGGCAGGAGTAGCTGGGACTGTGGGAGTAGCTGGGACTGCGGGAGTAGCTGGGACAAGAGGAGTAGCTGGGACTGTGGGAGTAGCTGGGACTGTAGGAGTAGCTGGGACTGTGGGAGTAGCTGGGACTAGAGGAGTAGCTGGGACGGTGGGAGTAGCTGGGACAAGAGAAGTAGCTGGGACTGCGGGAGTAGCTGGGACTAGAGGAGTAGCTGGGACTGTGGGAGTAGCTGGGACTAGAGGAGTAGCTGGGACTGTGGGAGTAGCTGGGACTGTAGGAGTAGCTGGGACAAGAGGAGTAGCTGGGACGGTGGGAGTAGCTGGGACTAGAGGAGTAGCTGGGACGGTGGGAGTAGCTGGGACTAGAGGAGTAGCTGGGACTGTAGGAGTAGCTGGGACTGTGGGAGTAGCTGGGACTGTCGGAGTAGCTGGGACTAGAGGAGTAGCTGGGACTGCGGGAGTAGCTGGGGTGACAGGCGTGAGCCACCGCGCCCGGCTCATTTTTTTCTATCTATATTTTTAGCTGTGCAGCTCATTTCTTTCTATTTTTAGTAGAGGCGGGGGTCTCGCTCCTGCCCAGGCTGGTCTCCCTTTTAACATCGCGAGCTGGCTGCGTTTGGGATTCAGAGTATCGCGGGCGGCGCTCGTTGCCTAACCGGGCTGAAGGTGATCTCCTGCGGCAGCTAGATCTGTTGTTTTGGAGCGGCCATTCCTTTCTAGAACAGGCGTTCTGTCCCGCTGCCAGCGTGCCCTGGCCGCCTCTTGCTTCATATTACAGCGATCCTGCTTTGTCAGGGTCGGATTCGGCCTCGCGGGGCTGGAGACAGCCACGCCTGACCTCGTGCCACGGGACAGCATGTTCAGATCTGGGAGAAACCCGGGGCTTCTCCGGCATATTCCTCCTCCTCCTCCTCCTCCTCCTCCTCCTCCTCCTCCTCCCTCCCAAGCATGGAGCCCTCCGTCTCCTCGGAAACCGTATGTTGTATATGTGTGTGTATCTGTCTTTTTTTCCTTTACAAAAAAAAAAAAAAATCTGTTTCCTGAATCCCATAGTTGTCGCGGGAGGGGGGGGCGGGGGCTGGTTGAATAATAGACAGACGCAGGAAACAGCTCCCTGAGCCGCTGAAACTTTGCATTATTTGTTTTTTTTTCCCAGCGCCAGATCTCAGCCAGGGGGCATTTGCTATTTTAGGGCCGGCTCTTAGGACCCACCGGTGTTGAGATTTGCAGTAATGGCGAAGTGTGTGTGTGTGTGTTTCCTAGTTGTCCCTTTCCAGCCGTAGCCGTAGCCGGGTGGGCCCGAGAGCAGAGGGTGCTTTGTTGTTGGTCGTGCGAGCCCCGCTCAGCTCACATTGTCCTGGCGGGTCCCCTCTCTTCCTTCCCTGCAGAGTAAGCATTTCTTTCAATGAACAAAAGCGTCGCCTTTTCCCCTGGCTGCTTTGGGAGAGGCTGGGGTTAAACTGGAAGAAGCCAGGCACGCATAACAAACAGGAGTTTGGTTTTAGAGCCCTTGGAAATATTTCTCACATTAAAAAAAAAAAAAAAAAAGGGCTCTTATTGCTCACCTACTTATTTTCTGAGTATTTCCCCTCCCCCCCCCCCCCAGGGACTTGGCAATTTTCTGAATCGTAAAGCAATGCACACAGACCTGGGTGCTAAATCTGTGTTCTCCAAATCAGCAGAATAATAGATCGCTGAGCTGAAGCCGGGTAGGAAGACGGTCCAGAGAGATGATTCCCATTTCATGCATAGCCTGGAGGAGAAAACTTTAACCCTATAGTTTGATTTCGTCAGGATTTTTTTTTTTTTTTTGGAGTTGGTTTTTTTTTATTTATTTTTATTTTTTTTTTATTTTTATTTTTATTTTTTCTTCTCTTTTTCCCTTCCTTTAAAAGCTCTGTAGGAGTTGGTTTTCTAAATGTAGATTTTTTTTTTTTGTAAGAGAAAAAGACAACAGCAAAGTGGATTCTTTATAGGTCTGCGTGATCCTAAGGTCAGGGTACATTCGTGCAGTTTGATTGAAGATTCCAACAGATTTTCACTCTTAAGTTGGATATTGAATTACTCTCTCGCGCCTTCTGGTTGGAAATTCAAACGCCAACTTTGTTCACGGATCTGTGCCCTCGTTTTTTTTTTTGTTTTTTTTTTTTTTTTCTCCTGTTGTTGTTTGTTCTGTGTCTTGGATTCAAACACCCTGGCACATCTCTGTTTGTTCTGAGGTTACAAAAGGTCAGTTTGCTGATCTCTGTCTTACTAAGAATGCCGCCAGCCTGGGGCCAGTGGTGGGGTGATCGGGGCCAGTGGTGGGGTGATCGGGGCCAGTGGTGGGGTGATCGGGGCCAGTGGGGGGGGTGATCGGGGCCAGTGGTGGGGTGATCGGGGCCA
>CM052874.1:358146-393369 GCA_028534055.1 Eulemur mongoz | reverse complement strand
CCCCCGCCCGTCCCCCACCCCCAGGGCGCACGGGCCTCCCCGACCCCGGCCTCCGCCGCCCGGAGCCTGCGGCCTGGGGTGCGGCCCCGGCGCCCGGAGAGGCCCCGACGCGGGGCGGCCCAGCGCCCCCCGGGGCGGAAGGGGGACAGGGGACAGGGGGAGGTGGCCCCGATCGCGGCGGGGGGCCGGATCGCGGGGACCCAGGCGGCGGCGGCGGCGGAGGCCAGAGCGCGGCCGCCATCGCCGCGCCCGCCCCGGCTCCCTGCCCGCTCCGCCCGCCTCGGCCCGGGGGACGGACGGGGACCCCGCGCTGCGACGTCCCCGCGGCCACCCCCCGGCGCTCACCTTCGGCGTCGCGGCGGGCCCGCAGCGGCGGAGACTCGGACGCAGGCCCCGGGGAAGGCGGCTGTCGCCAGGCGGCGGCTGTTTATTTTCGGGGGTCCTCGCCTGCGCCACACGCGGGTCTGCACACGGCCCCACACACGCCGCTGCACACGGCTCGCCTCCGCCTCGCCCACGCAGCCAATCAGCGCGCGCGACGCGCCAGGCCAACCACGGCCAGGCGCGCGCGGCGCGGGGGGGCGGGGGGAGGAGGAAAGGGGGCGGGGCCTGGCCCGGGACTCCGCGCGCGGGCCGCCTTTCCCGTCGTGCCCCACGCGGGGCTTTTTCCCGTCGTGCCCCACGCGGGTTTTCCCCCCCCCCCCCTTCCCGTCGTGCCCCGCGCGCGCCCTTTCCCCGCTAGGGGTCTCGCCGCCCGGACGCGCTTCGGCTCTGGCCGGCCGGAAGCGGCTCCAGCCCCGGGGTTGCCTCCGCCTCCGTGCGGTCCCCCGGGCAGCAGCGGGAGCCCGGGGTGGGGACGGATGATGCCAGAGGACGAGAGTTTCGGCGCAGTGACTGCCATGGTTAGCGTGGAGCCCGAGAAAGTTCCAGCGCCTTCTCGGGCTCCCGCCAGGGCCCTCGTGTCTCGGAGCCAGACGCCGTTTCCTGATAACGTTTTAAATTTGCAGAGAACGTTTTAATTTTGCAGAGAACGTTTTAAGTTTGCAGAGAACGTTTTAATTTTGCAGAGAACGTTTTAATTTTGCAGAGAACGTTTTAAGTTTGCAGAGAACGTTTTAATTTTGCAGAGAACGTTTTAATTTTGCAGAGAACGTTTTAAGTTTGCAGAGAACGTTTTAAGTTTGCAGAGAACGTTCTAAGTCTGCAGACAACGTTTTAAGTCTGCAGAGAACGTTTTAATTTTGCAGAGAACGTTTTAACTTTGCAGAGAACGTTTTAACTTTGCAGAGGACGTTTTAAGTTTGCAGAGGACGTTTTAAGTTTGCAGAAAAGTCGTGGCTGCCGCAGCGCGGGGTGGGGGGCGGTTGCCATGGCTGCAGGCCCTGAGATCTCTTTGGGGTTTTTTTGTGGGAGCCGCGACAGACCCCGGAAGTCCTTGCTGCTGTCACTGCCAGGACTGACACATCCCCCTCTCCCGCAAAAATAAACGTGCCGGGTGGGGAGCGAGGGGCCCGCCCCGAGCAGGCCATGAAGCTAATGAAGGGAATGGTGCTGACACTGTCGCTCGCACGACAGTCCTTGCGACACGTTTAGCACGTTTATCATGAGTGACATCCCCTGGGGACGTCAGGGGTCAGAGAGAGGGGGGCCGGGAGAGCCATCTGACCTGGGCTGTCACGTTGGCTCTTTGATAATTGCTCCTCTTTGGGGACACTGTGTTGAACACGATCTGCTAAATGCTTCGCAATGATTAAACAGCAGTGACTTGAACCCAGGTTTCAATTTAGTTAGAACGAGGAGGGGCCTTAAAACAATGAAGTCACTCTTTTTGTTTTTAGTTTTTTTTTTGAGACAGAGTATGGCTCTGTCGCCCGGGCTAGAGTGCCGTGGCATCAGCCTGGCTCACAGCAGCCTCAGACTCCAGGGCTCAAGCGATCCTCCTGCCTCGGCCTCCCGAGTAGCTGGGATTACAGCCATGCGCCACCACGCCCGGCTCTTTTTTTCTATATATATTTTTAGCTGTCCAGCTCATTTCTTTCTATTTTTAGTAGAGATGGGGTCTCGCTCTTACTCAGGCTGGTCTCGAACTCCCGACCTCGAGCGATCCTCCCGCCCCGGCCTCCCACAGTGCTGGGATGACAGGCGTGAGCCACCACTGCGCCCGGCCAGAGATTGGCCTTTTCCGTTTCACACGTTCCCTGGCTGTCACCCACGAGACCGCACGTGTCATTAGACTATTCCTTTTGTTGCTGGTGCTCCGTGGTCCGCACGGAGGTTGCGGAGATTGCTGTACCCCACACACTTATAAGTGCCAGCGATATGCTTTAACCGGTGGCACGTTAGGTGCCAGGCAGAGCACATCAAAACTTCCACCTGCTGGACAGCAGATGCCATGAACCCTTAGCTCTGCTTTTAGCAGACCCTTTGCCTCCTTTTTTGGAACACTCAGATCTATCAATTGCATTGTAAAACCGGCCACGTTTTGCAGCGTTTTGACCGGTGCTTGGAAAAGTGCTGACATCACGAAGTCCTCCTTCCCTGATGTCTCCATTTCCGACCCAGGGCTGCAGCCAGAATTTAGAATCCTGACTCACTCTTCACCCAGCCCCAGAGAATGCTGATGAGTCCAGCTCGCTCAGGGCTCTCAAAGTGACTTTGAAAACGGGCAGTACCTTTGGGACAAGGCAAAGCCGGTGCAATTTCAGATAACAGCGGGGCTTTTTCTTTTCTAACTTTCTCATCAGCTCAGCCCTTGCGGGAAGCGGAAGCCACAATCCTGCCGTCCTGGCTAGGAAGTCGTGGATTGTACGAGCTGGCACCGCCAAGGCTGTCCGACTCAGCTCCGTGAATTGTCCCTCTGATCTGCACTGAGCCAGAGCCGGCTGCGGTGCAGTGGCATCGCTGAGCTGACAATTCCAAATTCAGCCCTCCTTGCAATGAATTACCTTCTAAAACAGCCCCTGACCGAAATTACCTGAAGGGGTAGCTTGTTTCTGTGAATTTTGCAATTCCCCAAACGATCCGTGCAGAAATTGATAGACAAAGTGTCTTATCGTTTCCCTTCACACCACGGCAAAAACAGGAAGGCAAGAACTAGGATTATCTAGGAGCATGGAAGGTATACCTATGTCACATAAATAATGTTAATGACAATAGGCCGTGGCTATTTTGAAAGGGCCGTGGTGAGGATTAAATGAGACATCATATATTTTTTTTTTTTTTTTTTCTTGAGACAGAGTCTGGCTCTGTCGCCCGAGCTAGAGTGCCGTGGCGTCAGCCTCGCTCACAGCAGCCTCCGACTCCTGGGCTCAAGCAATCCTCCTGCCTCAGCCTCCCGAGTAGCTGGGACTGCAGGCATGCGCCACCATGCCTGGCTCATTTTTCTTTTTTGTAGAGATGGGGTCTTGCTATGTTGTCCAGGCTGGCCTCAAACTCCAGGTCACAAGCCATCCTCCTGCCTCAGCCTCCCGAGTAGCTGGGACTACAGGTAGGCGCCACCACGCCCGGCTCATTTTTTCTATATATTTTTTAGTTGTCCGGCTAATTGCTTTCTACTTTTAGTAGAGACGGGGGTCTCGCTCTTGCTCAGGCTGGTCTCGAACTCCTGACCTCGAGCGATCCTCCCGCCTCGGCCTCCCTGAGTGCTGGGATGACAGGCGTGAGCCACCGCGCCCGGCCAAAAGATGACTTTTGGAAATTAAAATCATGGGAAGTCTTTGCAAACACATCTCATTGTTTCATTATCCGTTTCTGTATCGCAGACCCTGCCCTAAAGGGAAGGCGAGGCCTTAACTCATTCTCATAGTCACAGGATGGAGCAGAATATAGGCTTTCAGTGAACTATTATTCAATCAACGACTATTTCATTTTCGCTTGTAGCATCATACCTGAGATTGCCCAATGCGTGCATTGTCCTAAGAGCCGTATTTATTACCTTGCCCTGGAGAGTCGCTAAGACTCAGGCATTTTCCACAGGCTTTTCCTGGTTTTTAAGTACCTTGCAACTCTGATTTGCTGGCGACAGCACTTGGCTTGTGTTTTGTGCTGGCCCTTGTGATGACACGGATAATAGGGCCAAGGGAATCTGGAATTTCCAGCATCGGTGTTAAGACGGATAGTTTTTAAGTGGAGCTATCGTACAACATGGGAAGGCTGGTGGCTAACTCAGGAGAGCGGGTGAGTTTAAAATAATGCCCTATAAGTAGTTTTTATACTATACATGCTACTCAAATGTCGTCTTGAGTGTCACTGTGTCAGATATCAACCGATAGCCGGGCGCGGTGGCTCACGCCTGTCATCCCAGCACCCTGGGAGGCCGAGGCGGGAGGATCGCTCGAGGTCAGGAGTTCGAGACCAGCCTGAGCCAGAGCGAGATCCCGTCTCTACTAAAAATAGGAAGAAATTAGCTGGACAGCTAAAAATATATATAGAAAAATGAGCCGGGCGTGGTGGCGCATGGCTGTTGTCCCAGTGACTCGGGAGGCCGAGGCAGGAGGATGGCTTGAGCCCTGGAGTTGGAGGCCAGCCTGGACAACATAGCAAGACCCCATCTCTACAAAAAATAAAAAAAAGAAAAATGAGCCGGGCGTGGTGGCGCATGCCTGTCGTCCCAGCTACTCGGGAGGCTGAGGCAGGAGGATTGCTGGAGCCCGGGAGGTTGAGGCTGCTGTGAGTGAGGCTGATGCCACGGCACTCTAGCCCGGGCGACAGAGCGAGACTCTGTCTCAAAAATAAATAAATAAATAAATAAAATAAATTATGTAATGAAATAAACTAAGAATTTAATAAGCTTAGAATAAAAAAAAGTAGATAGTATCCTATTTTTCGTATGAAAATGGATATAGCCCAGATGAAACTGACAAAAATTTTTTTTTTTTTTTTTTTTTTTTTTTTTGAGACAGAGTCTCACTCTGTTGCCCAGGCTAGAGGATAAAAAATTCTTGATTTCTGCATGAGCCCTGAACCTGGATCTGGTTGTAACTAACATGTTAATTTACCATTATTCATTTAGTTCCTGGCTCCTCGTGATGAAAGAAACGCTACCCCCCGCCCACGGATTCCACGTAGGAGAGGAGGAACACAGAACCGTATGTGAGTCCATGGTTCCTTCGGCAAACATTTATTGAGCACCTACTGTGTGCCCGGAATGGGTTCCACGTAGGAGAGGAGGAACACAGAACCGTATGTGAGTCCATGGTTCCTTCGGCAAACATTTATTGAGCACCTACTGTGTGCCCGGAATGTTCCAGGCACTGGGGATGGCCCTAAAGGATGCGGATCGTTGCTCTCAGGGAGTGCGGTTTGCAAAGGGGTATGTGTAGAGAGAGCTTTGCCAAAACCTAAGCAAGCACACAAACCCTGCCCAAAAGAGAATGGGGTGCCCGGAGGTTAGCAGAGAAACCGAAGGTCTCCCTTCTCAGCCAGGGAAAGCTCAACTCTCTGCCTTAGCAGAATGACCAAGTGACACTATCACGGGCCTTCGGGGTCACCGGAGGACAGGCCAAACCTACAAATGACAAGCAGATCAGGCTAGGATACCAGGAGAAGGGCTGAACACTGGGCCTGCGTATCCCTCCAGCCACACTGGACGGTGGGAAGTATTCTAGATGGTTCCGGCCTGCAGGCCTTTGCGTGTGCTCTTTGCTCTACCTGGAAGATCCCCGTCTTCCCCCTGTCGCTGACTCCCGGGTGACTCACTCGTCCTTTGGTTCAAACATCGTCTCTGCAGACAGAACCTTGCAGAGACGCCTCAGGGACAAGATGTCCCGGCTCCCCGTGTCCCCTCTCTCCACCCCTGGTCACCGCCATTCATTCCCCTTTCTGTCTCTGTGGCTGTGACTACTCTGGGGACCCCACAGAAGGAGAATCATGTGGCCTTTGTCCCTTTGTGAATGACTTATGATACACTTAGCACAATGTCCCCAAGGTTTATGGTGGCGTAGCATCTTCCGGAATTTCTTTCCTTTTGAAGTCTCTCGTCTGGATTTTTCATGCCTTCATTTGGGGAGGGGGCCCGTCCGTGCGGGCCCCTGGCCACTGTCCCCAGACGCCGCCTTTGCGAGGATCAATCAATTGAACAAGGAGCTCAAACCTCTCAACATTGACCGGGGCTGAGAAGGAGCACAGCGGTCGTTTCTGTTTGCTTTGCCAAAAAACAGAAATCTCAATTGTGCTGAATCAGAGGAACTCTCAACGTTGTTTGCTTTTAAATATTTTACTTTCTCCCGCAGGCTTTCAGAGAATCACCCTGCAGTTCTGCAACTGGGTTTCTGAGAAATGGATACAAATGAGTCAGCAGAGTCCAGATGCAAAATATCTGAGGCCTTCCCAGTCTAGGGCGAGACAATGAAATATAAATCATGGATTTTTATTGTATTATGTAAATCTTTATAAAAAAGCATGCATTAATTGGTACAAGGAAATTTGCGGTCTACATGAAACTGTAATATATAAAATATTTTATGCTTTATTTGTATGCTTTATTTTATTTTATTTATTTATTTTTGAGACAGAGTCTCACTCTCTTGCCCGGGCTAGAGTGCCGTGGCGTCAGCCTCACTCACAGCAACCTCAGACTCCTGGGCTCAAGCCATCCTCCTGCCTCAGCCTCCCGAGGAGCTGGGACGACAGGCATGCGCCACCACGCCCGGCTCATTTTTCTTTTTTGCTTTTTTGTAGAGATGGGGTCTTGCTATGTTGTCCAGACTGGCCTCAAACTCCAGGGCTCAAGCGATCCTCCTGTCTCAGCCTCCCGAGTAGCTGGGACTACAGGCACGCGCCACCATGCCCTGCTCATTTTTCTATATATCTATTTTTAGCTGTCCAGATCATTTCTTTCTATTTTTAGTAGAGACGGGGTCTCACTCTTGCTCAGGCTGGTCTCGAACTCCTGACCTCGAGCGATCCTCCCACCTCGGCCTCCCAGAGTTCTAGGATGACAGGCGTGAGCCACCCACACCTGGCCTGATTGTTTTTGTATTTTATTTAGAGACGGGGTCTTGCTATGTTGCCCAGGCTGGTCTCCCCAGAGTGCTACGATTACAGGCATGAGCCACTGCGCCTGGCCTGATTTTTTGTATTTTATTTAGAGACGGGGTCTTGCTATGTTGCCCAGGCTGGTCTCCCCGGAGTGCTAGGATGACAGGCGTGAGCCACCGCACCCGGCCTAATAAGAAAGTTTTAAGGACAGAAGAAAATATGTACCAAAGCAGAAATTTTCTGGAACAAGGGAGCGCTAATCACTTGGCTCAGAATCATCAGACAGTGGGCTATGTTACAGTTAAAGGGGGAGGTAATCACCGTTGAATTAAACACCGACACCGGAAGGAAAAGAAACCTTTAGGGGTGATGTTGCAATAGTCTAGAATCAGGCAGTTTGCACAAGAGAAATATTATAATTTCTCCGTCCCTTAGGAACACAGCAGCAGGTCTGGAGAGGCAGGGGTTCGGGGAAGGGGACCTTATCCCAGGCTTGCTCAAACCTCTCCCTTGGGCGTTGCTGCTGGAAACGTCAAAGAGGACAGCTGCCGTGGAAGACAGTTTGGTCGTTCCGCAAAAAATCGAGCAAGGAATTACCGTCTATATATAGAAAAAATGAGCCAGGCGTGGTGGCGCATGGCTGTAGTCCCAGCTACTTGGGAGGCTGAGGCAGGAGGATCGCTTGAGCCCTGGAGTTTGAGGCCAGCCTGGACAACATAGCAAGACCCCATCTCTACAAAAAAGCAAAAAAGGAAAATGAGCCGGGCGTGGTGGCGCATGCCTGTCGTCCCAGCTACTCGGGAGGCTGAGGCAGGAGGATCGCTGGAGCCCAGGAGTCTGAGGGTGCTGTGAGCGAGGCTGACACCACGGCACTCACTCTAGCCCGGGTGACAGAGCCAGACTCTGTCTCAAAAAAAAAAAAAAAAAACAGATTTGTAAGTGACATCTGCTAGACACAAGAGGACGAATGTTGTAGGATTCCGTTTATATTAAAAACCTACAACAGGCAAACTCGTAGAGACAGAAAGCAGATCAGAGCTCGCCAGGCGCTGAGGCAGGAGAGCGCGGAGTCATTGCTTAATGGGCACAGGCTTTCTGGTCGGGGCGGTGGTGGCAAAGTTTTGCAAATAGATCTTGGTGACAGTTGCACCATGGTGTAATGAACACCACTGCATTGCAACCTGCAAAAATGGTGACGATGGCAAATTCTCTGGTGTATGCATTTGGCCACCCGAACTAAAAAGAAAAAAAGAAAACAAGACAAACCAGCCCTTACAGTGGCTCTGCTTCTTTGCAGAAGTAAAACTCCACGGGGCTCCGTGGCTGGCAGGCAGGTCCCCTCCCCCTCCCTCGAGCTGGCTCTGTTCCCCTCCCCCCGGAGCGACTTCCCGCTTGTCACCTGCACTGGCCCGGCTCCACGAAGCCTTCTCCGGTTCCCTGTCTGAGCGTCTGTCTCCATCCTGTGAGTAACCCAGCACTCGAGCACCACCCACCACCCCACCCTGCCCCTCCCAGGCCTGGGCTCTGAGTCATCGGGGCTGGCCTGGGGACTTTGTGCTCACTGATCATATAGGCCAAGAAAGAGGAAGACAGCCAGGGCCGGCCACCGCCAGGCTTTGGGAGAACCTTGAGTGAACAGAGAAGGCTGCTGGGTTTGGTGGCTCTGCCACCAGCTCCCAGGGTGGCCAGGACGGGCCATTGCCTCCCGCCCCAACCGTGGACCTGCTTTCTCTTCTGTAAAATGACAGGTCGCCCTGGGATCTCCAAGGGTGTTTTCCATTCCGAGATTTTGGGACTCACATTGGGTAGCTGATGACAGCAAGGTAGACGTCACCTTCTTCGAAGCAGAAAGTCTTCCCAGAATGTGCAATGCATGATTTTACTCTCACTGCGGTACCTGGCGCCATCTTGAAAGGTTGCTAGAGAGAAACATGGAAAAAAATCTTTAACCCACCAAAGTTATGTTTTGTTTTGTTTTGTTTTTTTGAGCCGTGGCGTCAGCCTCGCTTCACAGCAACCTCAGACTCCTGGGCTCAAGCAATCCTCCTGCCTCAGCCTCCCGAGTAGCTGGGACGACAGGCATGCGCCACCACGCCCGGCTCATTTTTCTTTTTTGTAGAGATGGGGTCTTGCTATGTTGTCCAGGCTGGCCTCAAACTCCAGGGCTCAAGCGATCCTCCTGCCTCGGCCTCCCGAGTAGCTGGGACTACAGGCATGTGCCACCATGTCCAGCTAATCTTTTCTATCTATATTTTTAGTTGTCCAGTTAATTTCTTTCTCTTTTTAGTAGAGACGGGGTCTCACTATTGCCCAGGCTGGTCTCATACTCCTGACCTCGAGCGATCCTCCCGCCTCGGCCTCCCAGAGTGCTGGGATGACAGGCGTGAGCCACCGCGCCCGGCCTGTAGTCTTTTTTAAATAGATACTTGTGAACCTTTGTGGGCAACAGCTAATAGTTCTATTATGTAAAATTTGCAAGAACTGGACGCAGTGGACAAAAGTCTAGATAGAAAACGCAAAACTTAAAAGTTGTTTTATAAGGCTGACAGGCTTATGAATAAATTTCTCCCAATTTCATCAAACTTTATGTAACACTACACTGACTTTAGAATAAAAAGTAACTCCTAACCACATAAAAAGCTAGGTTTCCTTTTTTTGGAATTTATGACATTAGGGAGAAAAGACAGAACCGAAATTTGTATCGTGCTACAATTATAGCTTTGTCCAAATATACCCCTATATAGAGAAGGACTCAAACAAGGGGGAAAGGATGCTGAGATGATTGAGGGCTTTCTAATTTTTATTTCCTTTATTGTTGTATTGCAACTCAAGAACGTGGGGAGGGCCGGGCACGGCGGCTCACGCCTGTCATTTTAGCACTCTGGGAGGCCGAGGCGGGAGGATCGCTCGAGGTCAGGAGTTCGAGACCAGCCTGAGCAAGAGCGAGACCCCTGTCTGTACTGAAAAAATAGAAAGAAATTATATGGACAGCTAAAAATATATATAGAAAAAATTAGCCGGGCATGGTGGCGCATGCATATAGTCCCAGCTACTGGGGAGGCTGAGGCAGGAGGATCATTTGAGCTCAGGAGTTCAAGACCAGCCTGAGCAAGAGCAAGATCCCCGTCTCAAAAACAAAAAAAAAAAAAAGAAAAAAAATTTAAAAAAAAAAAAAGAAAAAAAATTAAAAAAAAGAAAAAAAAATTAAAAAAAAAAATTAAAAAAAGAAAAAAGAACGTGGGGAAAGAACTTTTCATTGGTGTTTTCCCAGTTCCTGGAAGCTGTGTCTTCTTTTTCCAATGGTGAAAATCCCCTCTGTGAAATACAAACGGATCTGTTTGTCCCTGAAACACATTAACTCGAGCTACTGACCTTTGGAAAGCAAATCACAGGCTATATTGAGAAAGAATTGTCATCGGGCGCTGCTAGAGTTATTTAGGACACAGCCTCTAGCCCCAGCCCAGGGCCGGCAGGGTCATTGGGACATGCTGACACCCACTGTGTTCTGGGGACAGGGAGGAGGATCGCAGCGGGCTGGGACCTGGGAAGGCAGCCCCAGGACTTCCTCGCCAAGCGCTGCCAAGCCAGGGGAAGAGTATCCGCCCTCAAGTGGTTTCTGCCGTGGCTAAACACGGATTGCAAACGGAACGTGATCCACGCAGATCAACTCCCTGCGATTTTAAAAAGCAAAGCCAATCCCAGACTTGATAGGGTTCACATCAGCTACACCGACGCCTCTGGGGTGGGGAGGGGTTATGAGACTTGGGCTTCTTCTAATTCGGTTTATGGAATGTGAAGAAATATCAAGGAAGGTTTAAAAATTCTGGCCGGGCGCGGTGGCTCACGCCTGTCATCCCGGCACTCAGGGAGGCTGAGGCGGGAGGATCGCTCGAGGTCAGGAGGTCGAGACCAGCCTGAGCAAGAGCAAGAGCAAGACCCCCCTCCGCCCCCATCTCTACTAAAAATAGAAAGAAATTATCTGGACAGCTAAAAATATATAGAAAAAATGAGCCGGGCGTGGTGGCACATGCCTGTAGTCCCAGCTACTCGGGAGGCTGAGGCAGGAGGATGGCTTGAGACCTGGAGTTTGAGGCCAGTCTGGACAACATAGCAAGACCCCATCTCTACAAAAAAGAAAAAAAGAAAAATCAGCTGGGCATGGTGGCGCATGCCTGTTGTCCCAGCTACTCGGGAGGCTGAGGCAGGAGGATCACTTGAGCCCAGGAGTCTGAGGCTGCTGTGAGCGAGGTTGACACCACGGCACTCTAGCCCGGGTGACAGAGCCAGACTCTGTCTAAAAAAAAAAAAAAAATCCATCAACCTGAGCACAGCCGAATGTTTACTGTGCCTGAGTGTGATGATTTCTATGCAAGGAAGCCCTACCGCGGTGGCATCGCAGATACTCCGTTTTGGTTTATTGGACTTTCATTGGACTGGGTGGAGATGCCCTGAGCCCTTCCTATCCATTGTCACCGGCTCTGGGTGAGTCACTAATAGCTCTTCCGCCACACCACCGCTCCTGGAGGGTGGGCAGAGTCTGTAGATGGGCGCTTCTCCTCCTGCTCAGCAGTGACAGGAAGCTGGCTCTTGGTAACCTTGAAGTTCTCTGTGTGACAGTAACACACTCAGAAAATCAGAATGATGCTCATTTTGTTACTTCAGAACTGAGGGCCTACAAGAAGCCATCAGACTCCCAGTCCGGGGCCTTTTCAACTTTATCACATGAAAAGGCATCAGCCTCGCTCACAGCAATCTCAGATTCCTGGGCTCAAGCGATCCTCCTGCCTCAGCCTCGGCCTCCCAAGTAGCTGGGACGACAGGCATGCGCCACCACGCCCGGCTCATTTTTCTTGTTTTCTTTTTTGTAGAGATGGGGTCTTGCTATGTTGTCCAGGCTGGCCTCCAACTCCAGATCTCAAGCCATCCTCCCGCTTCAGCCTCCCGAGTAGCTGGGACGACAGGCATGCGCCACCACGCCCGGCTCGTTTTTTTCTATATATACTTTTAGTTGTCCAGCTCATTTCTTTCTATTTTTAGTAGAGACGGGGGTCTCGCTCTTGCTCAGGCTGGTCTCGAACTCCTGACCTTGAGCGATCCTCCTGCCTCGGCCTCCCAGAGTGTTGGGATGACAGGTGTGAGCCACCGCACCCCAGCCTGAAACAATTTCTTAGGTAGGAAAAGAATAAAGCTAGAGTTGCTTGGACCAGCGCTAGAATTTGGGTTCTGTCATTGGTTCATTCAACTGGTTTACTGAGCACCTACTATACGCCAGGTACAGAGGATATCGCAGACGAGAAACTTACATGCTAAGAGGGGCAAAGAGGAGATGACAGAAAAACGAGTGTGATGGTTAGTTTTGTACGTCAACTCAGCTGGACCTCAGGTGCCCAGATATTTGGTCAACTGTTACTCTGGGTGTTTGTGTGAGAGCTTTTGGAGAGATTAACATTTAAATCAGTGGAATGAGTAGAGCAGATTGGGCCCTTCCTAATGTGGGTGGAGCTTCAGGCAATCGGTTTCAGAGACGTATCATGATTGTCCACTAAACAGATAAGAAATTTTCAGCTTCCGGAAAGGCAACTTAAACCCCAATGAGATACCATTTGAATCCACTAGATTGGCAAAAAGTTTAAGTATACCAAGTTGGAGAGACTGTGTGTGCGTGGTGGGAATACAGATTGGTAGAAACACTTGGGAGACAATTGGCATTATTTTTTAGGGTTGAATATTCTACGCAATTCCTCTTCTTAATATATATCAAAGAAGCAACCCTGTAGATACCCATCAAAAGACAAACACAAAGCCAGGTGCGGCGTGGTGGCTCATGCCTGTCATCCCGGCACTCGGGGAGGCCGAGGCGGGAGGATCGCTCGAGGTCAGGAGTTCGAGACCAGCCTGAGCGAGAGCGAGACCCCGTCTCTACTAAAAATAGAAAGAAATTAGCTGGACAGCTAAAAATATATATAGAAAAATGAGCCGGGCATGGTGGCGCATGCCTGTCGTCCCAGCTACTCGGGAGGCTGAGGCAGGAGGATCACGTGAGCCCAGGAGTCTGAGGCTGCTGTGAGCGAGGCTGACGCCACGGCACTCTAGCCCGGGCGACAGAGCCAGACTCTGTCTCAACAACAACAACAAAGAGAACACTCAGGTTAGGCCCAGGACAGCCAGGGTCTTTCATCCTCCTTCTCTGGCTTCTGAAAAACCAGACGTAAAAGAGGAAGAGTTGGTGCCACCTAGCGGGCAAGAGGAGGCATTTCAGGAGGGCTTGGGGAAATTCTTACAACAAACGTTAGGTTTTCTTTAGTTGGAAGAGAGGTGGTGGGGGTGAGAAGGTATCATAAAAATAATCTCTACTTTTTTAAATTAAATTTTTATCGAAATAATCGTAGATCCACATGCAGTTGTAAGAAATGACACACAGAGATCCTTTATACCCAATGACAACATTTTGCAAAACTATTGTATAGAAATGAAGAATCCAGAAATAAACCCGTACACGTTGATGATCAACTGATTTTCAGCAAGGGTTAGAAAGAATAATAAATGACGCTGGGAAAAACTGGTATCATAGGCAAGAGTGAAGTTGGACCGTTCGCTCACACCATATGCAAAAATTAATACAAATGGATGAAAGACCTAAATGTAAGAGATCAAACTATCATACTCTTAGAAGATCCCCAGGAAGCCACTGTCAGATCAAAAAAGAAAAAAATAAAAAAAAATAAAAAATAAATAAAAAAATAAAAAATAAATTAAAAAAAATAAAAAATAAAAATAAAACTCTTAGACCAGCATGAATAAGAAGGAAACTCCGTCTCTACCAAAAACAGAAAAAATTACCTGTGCATGGTGGCGCGTTGCCTATAGTCCCAGGTACTTAGGAGGCTGAGGCTGGAGGATCACTTTAGCCCAGGAGGTTGAGGTTGCAGTGAGCTATGATAACACCACTGCACTCTAGCCCGGGCAACAGAATGAGATGCTGTCTAAAAAAAACAAAAAGAAAAAAGTAATGATTCCTTAGATATGACACCAAAAGCCTAAGCAATGAAAGAAAAAAACAGATCAATGGAACTTCATCAAAATTTAAAATTTTTGTGCTCTAAAGGATACTATTAAAGGAATGAAAAGAGGCCGGGCCTGGGGCCTCACGCCTGTCATCCCAGCACTCTGGGAGGCCGAGGCGGGAGGATCGCTCGAGGTCAGGAGTTCGAGACCAGCCTGAGCAAGAGCAAGACCCCGTCTCTACTAAAAAATAGAAAGAAATTATCTGGTCAACTAAAATGTATATGGAAAAAATTAGCCAGGCGTGGTGGCGCATGCCTGTAGTCCCAGCTACTCGGGAGGCTGAGACAGGAGGATCGCTTAAGCCCAGGAGTTTGAGGTTGCTGTGAGCGAGGCTGACGCCACGGCACTCACTCTAGCCCGGGCAACAAAGCAAGACTCTGTCTAAAAAAAAAAAAAAAAAAACGAGAATGAAAAGACAACTCACAGAATGGGAGAACGTATTTGCAAATCATGTGTCCAATAAGGGTGTAGTATTCAGAATATATAAAGAACTCTTACAACTGTTTTTTTTTTGTTTTTTTTTTTTGAGACAGAGTCTCGCTCTGTCGCCCGGGCTACAGTGCCGTGGTGTCAGCCTCGCTCACAGCAGCCTCAGACTCCTGGGCTCAGGCGATCCTCCTGCCTCAGCCTCCCGAGTAGCTGGGATGACAGGCATGCGCCACCATGCCCGGCTCATTTTTCTTTTTTGTAGAGATGGGGTCTTGCTATGTTGTCCAGGCTGGCCTCAAACTCCAGGGCTCAAGCCATCCTCCTGCCTCAGCCTCCCGAGTAGCTGGGACTACAGGCATGCGCCACCACGCCTGGCTCATTTTTCTACATATATTTTTAGCTGTCCATATAATTTCTTTCTATTTTCAGTAGAGACGGGGTCTCGCTCTTGCTCAGGCTGGTCTCGAACTCCTGACCTCGAGCGATCCTCCCGCCTCGGCCTCCCCAGAGTGCTGGGACTACAGGCGTGAGCCACCACCGCGCCCGCCTAATTTTCTTCTTTTAGATGCTTTCCTCCAGGTAACGGGGCGTGGTTACCGATGAGAGATTCTGGACACTTCTCTGGCTCTTGACAATTTCATCTCAGTGCGAGATCCGCTTGCTCAGACCTCAGCCTCTGCAAAGCCGGACCGAAAGGAGAGCCTGGGCCCTTCCTGCCCCCCCCACCCCCACCTCCTGCCACCTTGCTGCCACTCCCCCCCTGGGTCACCAGCCCCCGGCCTCAACTCTCCCCAACCGGCTCACCGGGGCCGCTTGTCCCTGCGCTGCTGCGGGCTGTCCCCTCCCCAGGCCCCCAGGAGCCACGACGTTTGCAGCCTTTGGCCCAACCCTGCCTGGGCTTTGCCCGTTGCCAAGGCAGCGTGGCCATACTGATCTTTCACTTCCGTTAGACCCCTGAAAGTTTCGAGAAAGTTCCAATTTGCCCCAGGAGCAAATGTGACACAGTGCGGGCGCCGATGCATTAGAAGACCGGTTGCATGCTCTTAGTATTCATTCATGCAACCGGGATTCACTGAGCGACTACGACGTGCCAACGGCACCCGCTGCAGTGAATAAAAAGACAATAAAAGCAAGATGGTCCAAACAGTGTTAGGCAGACAGTGACTCGAGCTAGCGGAGAAAACCAGAAAACGGAAAGAAACTGAATATACGTAAGCCGGGCACGCGGCGCTAAGCGGGGGTGCGAGTTAGTGTCCCCACTTTCCGCCTGCCAACACCCCTCCGGCTCCGCCGCGGACGGGGTTAATATAGCGCGCTGCTCGGGTAGCCCGGATGTGCGCATGCGCACTTAGCGCCGCGCGCCTGCGCTCAGGTACACGTGACGCGCCGCGCCTGCGCACAGGCGCCCCCTGACGCGTCGCGCCTGCGCACAGGCCCTCGTAGCGCGTCGCGCCTGCGCACAGGCGCCCTCTGGCGCGCCGCGCCTGCGCAGAGCGCAAGCCGACGTGGCCGGCCGCAGCCCGGAAGTGGCCCGCGGTGTGGAACCGCTGCCGGGACCGCCGCTCCGAGCCGCGCCTGTGGGACGTTGCGGGGCCGCGTTGCGCCCCGGCCGGCAGCACCATGTTGAAGAAATTCGACAAGAAGGACGAGGAGTCCGGTGAGGCCCGGGGGCGGGGGGCGCCCCCAGGCTGGGACTTGGGGGAGGCCGGACCCCCGCGCGGGGCCGTGGGACCCTCCCCCCGCTCTCCGTGGGATCCTTCCGCCGGGGCGACCGTCCCTGCCCGGAGGCTGAGGCCTCATGGAGGGACCGCGGCGGGCCTGCGGGTCTCTGGGTGACCTTGGGCGGATGACCACGCCCCTCTCGGAGCCTCAGTTTCCCCTGGACCCCCTTCATTCGTTTGTTCAGCAAACGTGTGCCCGGTGCTTACTGTGTCCGGATCCTGCAGCAGACCCGGGGGGATACGCGGTGTAGACCCGGGGGGACACGCGGTGTAGACCCGGGATATTGCAATCGCTAACGAAGCTGCAAAGGGGGGGGGGGGGTGGCCTAGGTCACGTGATTTGCAGCCCCAAGAGCCAATTCTCGAGACGACGAGGTTTGCAAGGTTTGCAAAAGGAAGGGCATTTGAATGCAAAAGCCCAGTGTGGGGAGAAAGTCTCAGATCCGCCCGGCTGAGCGACGGAAGTCGAGGGCTTTTTACGTAGGTTGTGACACGCAGGTCACTTTGCATGGGGGTTGCAGTCAGAGGGTTTTCAGAGGGGGCTGAGCCAAGAAGGGGCTGCTGGCGATGGCTGGTGGGTCCCGGGGAGAGGCCGGTTAGGTCTGGTCGTGAGGTTGGACTGGGGTAAAATCTGACGGAACACGAACCAACCTGGGGCAAGGCGGGGGTCGTTTTTTGCAAAGCCGGTGCCGGAGCGCTCAGAGGCATAGCGGATTCAGATGTCAACCCGATGATTGCACACGTCGTTAATGACACAGGTGACGTCTGCTGTGAAGGAAACTTGGCCAAACGGGGAGATTGTGGGCCCCCCTGGCACGTGGAGGTTCGGTTCAACATGAGGTGCTTGAATGAAAGCAAGACATGGCACAGAAGGGACCGTCCCAGGGCTGCTGGGTGACAGGCCGAGTGGTTTAGGGCCGAGGACAGTCCCCTTGCGGAAGACTGCAAGGACCTACCGATAGATCGTGGCTGCCGCTGCTTAGGAGTTTGAACTTGACGGGGTGCACCAGGAAGGGACATTGTCACGTCGTCCGTTCCTCAGGTGCGGAGGGTTTTGAAATTCAGACTCACAACCTGTCTTGTCCATTCTCCTCGCCCGCAGGTGGAGGGTCCAACCCGTTCCAGCACCTGGAGAAGAGTGCGGTCCTACAGGAGGCAAGTGTCCTTTGTCCCCCTCCGTCTTCCACTGTTCGACCTGGGAGCGGCTGAAATGCCAGGACATTCCGAGTGCCGCTTTACAGAGCAGTAGGGGGCCGGGCGCGGGGGCTCCCGCCTGTCATCCCGGCACTCTGGGAGGCCGAGGCGGGAGGATCGCTCGAGGTCGGGAGTTCGAGACCAGCCTGAGCAAGAACGAGACGCCGCCTCTCATAAATATAGAAAGAAATGAGCTGGACAGCTAAAAATGTAGAGAAAAAGTTAGCCGGGCCTGGTGGCGCATGCCTGTCGTCCCAGCTACTCGGGAGGCTGAGGCAGGAGGATGGTTTGAGTCCCGGAGTTTGAGGCCAGCCTGGACAACATAGCAAGACCCCATCTCTACAAAAAAGAAAAAAAGAAAAATTAGCCGGGTGTGGTGGCGCATGCCTGTCGTCCCAGCTACTCGGGAGGCTGAGGCAGGAGGATCGCTTGAGCCCAGGAGTCTGAGGCTGCTGTGAGCGAGGCTGATGCCACGGCACTCTAGCCCGGGCGACAGAGAAAGCCCCTGTTTCCAAAAAAAAAAAAAAAAAAAAAGTTTGTTTACTAAGTACCAGTAGGTGAGCACATCTGTGACTAAGGTTTAAGTAAGATTTCAGGATTTATTCATTGACGAGTAAAGAAAAACAAACTCCTTATGCAAATAAGCTTGCTCAGGCAAGTGTATGTATTTGCCCCGGGATCTCTCAGACCTTGAATGTCCTTCACGGCAAATGGACCCGGCTGCACGGTGACGTCCTTGCTTGCTTGCTTGTTTCTTCTCAGGCCCGTGTGTTTAACGAAACCCCCATCAACCCTCGGAAATGCGCCCACATCCTCACCAAGATCCTTTATCTCATCAACCAGGTACGAGGGGGAGGCTTGGGGAAGGGGGAGGCGAACATGGTGCCGGAGGCTGTTGGGGACGGTGGAAACGTCCCGATCGCCTTTAGGCTGTTGGACAGGCTGCCTGTGGGTTGTAGGCAGCGGCCCGGGGTCCGGGTCCTCCCCACGGCCGCCAGCTTTGATGCGTTGCCTTTGAGCCCCTGCGAGGTCGGAGGATCTGGCCTGGGCTGATGCAGCAGGAAGAGCCGCCTGGGCCCTGGGTCGCCAGCTGAGACTTCTTTCTCGATGACCACAGGGGGAGCACCTGGGGACGACCGAAGCCACGGAAGCCTTCTTCGCCATGACCAAGCTGTTTCAGTCCAACGATGTAGGTGCCGCCGTCCCGGCTTTCCTCGCGAGGTGGCAGCTGTGGGCGGGGCGGGGAGGGCGCCAAGGGACAAGAGAAGCCGGCCCCACCCCGTCAGCGTGTGCTGTCTTTGTGCGGACTAGAAGTGTCTTCTGGCTGCGGCCCTCTCGCCCAGCCAGGGCTGAAGGGGCTCTTCCTGTCTCTCTCCCAGCCCACACTCCGTCGCATGTGCTACTTGACCATCAAGGAGATGTCGTGCATCGCAGAAGATGTCATCATTGTCACCAGCAGGCGAGTTTGGGGCTGGGGGTGGCTCCTCTGACGGCTTCCATTGGCAGAGACCCGTTTTTTTTTTTGTTGTTGTTGTTATTTTTTGAGACAGAGTCTGGCTCTGTGGCCCGGGCTAGAGTGCCGTGGCGTCAGCCTCGCTCACAGCAACCTCAGACTCCTGGGCTCAAGCGATCCTCCTGCCTCGGCCTCCCGAGTAGCTGGGACGACAGGCATGCGCCACCACGCCCGGCTCATTTTTCTTTTTTTTTTTTTGTAGAGATGGGGTCTTGCTATATTGTCCAGGCTGGCCTCCAACTCCTGGGCTCAAGCCATCCTCCTGTCTCGGCCTCCTGAGTAGCTGGGACTACAGACACGCGCCACCATGCCCGGCTCATTTTTTTTCCTATAAATATTTTTAGCTGTCTAGATAATTTCTTTCTCTTTTTAGTAGAGACGGGGTCTCGCTCTTGCTCAGGCTGGTCTCAAACTCCTGACCTCGAGCGATCCTCCCGCCTCGGCCTCCCAGAGTGCCGGGATGACAGGTGTGAGCCACCGCGCCCGGCCCCAGAGACCCGTTTTTCCTCACGCCATACTAGACAGTGACAGTTTGGGGCAGCATGTTGCTAGCTGCCATTTCCTGTTCTGTCCCTCTCAGCCTTCCGTCACTGCCGCCCACGCCATGGCAGCCTCGGAAGTGTGCTGTGTCCCCTTTGAATTCTGTCGCCTTGACTTGAGCACACACCCTTCCTTCCCTTGGCTCCTCTCAGTCAACCGAGCCTGCCTGGAACTTTCACAAATACTTTAATGGAGTTTGAAGAAAGAAAACGAGGAAAATAGATACAATGCACAACGCAAGAGGCGTGCAAACCAGTTTGCTTACTGAGTACCGGTTCCTGCCTTAAGGCAAGCGATTGACGGGGCAAATGTCACTAAAGTGTAATCCCTGCTCTTAAGAACTGCGGCTCAGGCCGGGCGCGGTGGCTCACGCCTGTCATCCCGGGACTCTGGGAGGCCGAGGCGGGAGGATCGCTCGAGGTCAGGAGTTCGAGACCAGCCTGAGCAAGAGCGAGACCCCGTCTCTACTGAAAATAGAAAGAAATTATCTGGATAACTAAAAACATATGGAGAAAAATGAGCCGGGCGTGGTGGCGCATGCCTGTAGTCCCAGCTACTCGGGAGGCCGAGGCAGGAGGATGGCTTGAGCCCCGGAGTTTGAGGCCAGCCTGGACAACATAGCAAGACCCCATCTCTACAAAAAACAAAAACAGAAAAATGAACCGGGCGCGGTGGCGCATGGCTGTAGTCCCAGCGACTCGGGAGGCTGAGGCAGGAGGATCGCTGGAGCCCAGGAGTCTGAGGTTGCTGTGAGCGAGGCTGACGCCACGGCACTCTAGCCCGGGCGACAGAGCCAGACTCTGTCTCAAAAAAAAAAGAAAAAGAACTGGGGTTCAGTTCTCCTATTTCTTGTTGCCCCAGTTTCGGACGGGCGTCACACGTTCCTTTGTAGGCTCGTGTAGAAAATATTTAGGGAGCGCATTTGGGGTCCTGTGTGCAGTTCTGGGGGTGCAGCCGCAAGCGAGACAGACACAGCGTCTGTGGCCCCAGGATTTGCAGAGCAGTGGCCAGGCACTGAGGCCATTAAGACGGGGTGCCATCTGGGTCCTCGCGGGCAGTCCGGGTGGGGGCTCCCAGAGGAGATCAAAAGAGCACCCAGCTTGCTTTGGGTCCCGAAAGGCCTCCCAGCCCCGTGGAGTGAGCGGGGTGCGGACGGACGAGGGAGCAATAGCAGGGCAGGGGTGCAGGGCTGAGCGGCGCTCGAGGCTGCGGAAACAGCACATGCAAAGGCCTGCAGAGGAGTGAGCACAGCCTCCCGGGGCGGGGGGAGGGGGGGACCTTCCAGAACTTTCTACGTGAGGTCGCTGGCTGGGATGTTTTAGCAACAGCAGGGGGGCGACCTGGTCAGCGTGAGTCTGGCGGGGCGGGAAGGGAGGGAGGGAGATAGTGCGGGGCGGGAGGCTCTCTCAGGTGGCGATCCAGGTGAGCGTGGTGGCAGGGGCCCCGGTGGCACCCCGCGGGGTGACAGTGCCTTCTACCCGTCCCCCACCACCCCTCCACAGCCTGACAAAGGACATGACCGGGAAGGAAGACAGCTACCGGGGCCCGGCCGTGCGCGCCCTGTGCCAGATCACGGATGTGAGTCGTGCGCTGCGCCCCTCCCCGCTGCCCGGCCCCTTCCCTGAGCCTCCCGGCCCGTCCTTGGCGAGGTTTCGGGGTGGGGGGGGGTCCCCATCTCGCTGAGCCAGGCAGTGTGGCGTGGGACACCCCCCCCCCCCCGCCCCGTACGCCACCACCTGCCCGGCCGAGACTCGCCGAGGACTGATCGGGGTCCCCTCTGCCCCCGTTCCCCGCGCCCAGAGCACCATGCTGCAGGCCATCGAGCGCTACATGAAGCAGGCCATCGTGGACAAGGTGCCCAGCGTCTCCAGCTCCGCCCTGGTGTCGTCCCTGGTGCGTCCCCGCGGGGGACGGGGTGGGACGTTGAAAGAAAGAACAAAGCCGCTTTCTAGAAGCGGCGAGAAAAGCGTTTTGTGTCCCCAAGGCTGAGAGTCCCGCCTGCCTTCTCAGGCCCGATCGATGGGGGGCCTGGGTGCGTGGCCTCCACCTGTCCCCTTGGGCTGAGAGATCGCTCGCTGGACTTTAGATCGGGCAGAATAATCTTCAGCCAGGTGGGGGCGAGGGAGGCCGGGGGCTACCCGAGTTCGTCTGGGGTCTTGGAGGGCCCGGACAGTGGTAGCGAGGCCCTGGCTGTGTCCGAGGGCAGACCAAGCACCGGGTGACAGGGAGGGGACCCGTTCTGCCTGCGCTTTACTGTCCCCCGTTGCCCGCAGCACCTGCTCAAGTGCAGCTTCGACGTGGTCAAGCGCTGGGTGAACGAGGCCCAGGAGGCGGCGTCCAGCGACAACATCATGGTGCAGGTGAGACGGGAGCGGACGGGGTGACATTTACAACACTCAGATGTCACGCCTGTCACCCCAGCGCTCTGGGAGGCCGAGGCGGGAGGATCGCCCGAGGTCAGGAGTTCGAGACCAGCCTGAGCAAGAACGAGACCCCGTCTGTACTGAAAAAATAGAAAGAAATTAGCTGGACAGCTAAAAATATACATAGAAAAAATGAGCTGGGCGTGGTGGCGCATGCCTGTAGTCCCAGCTGCTCGGGAGGCTGAGGCAGGAGGATGGCTTGAGCCCAGGAGTTGGAGGCCAGCCTGGGCAACATAGCAAGACCCCATCTCTACAAAAAAGCAAAAAAGAAAAATTAGCCGGGCACGGTGGCGCATGCCTGTAGTCCCAGCTCCTCGGGAGGCTGAGGCAGGAGGATCGCTTGAGTCCGGGAGGCTGAGGCTGCTGTGAGCGAGGCTGACGCCACGGCACTCTAGCCCGGGCGACAGAGCCAGACTCTGTCTCAAAAAGAAAAAAAAAAAACAACACTTGGGAGGGCCAGAGAAGCTTCACCTGCCGCATCTGAGCCCTCAGATGCCACGCTGTTAGGTGACATACTCGCGTGGTTTGTTAGGTGTCACGCTATGCACTGTCTAGACCGGGCACCTGGGGCGATCGCCCCGCGTGGCAGCCGCCACGGTGCCCATCTGAGAAACGAAACGGCCGCCGCCCACAGAGAGGCGGGGACGCGGTTAGGACCCCACGGCTGATGGCCCTGGGCTGGGCGTGGCCGTACCGTGTGGCCGTCTCTCGCCCTCCAGTACCACGCGCTGGGGCTGCTGTACCACGTGCGCAGGAATGACCGCCTGGCCGTCAACAAGATGATCGGCAAGTTCACCCGGCACGGCCTCAAGTCCCCCTTCGCCTACTGCATGATGATCCGGGTGGCCAGCAAGCAGCTGGAAGAGGAGGACAGCAGGTAACGAGGGCCCCCACCTCCCCCCGCCGCCCAGTTCGTCCCCAAACCCCTTGTCACCCGCGTTCTTTGGCAGCCACGGCAGCCCGCTGTTCGACTTCATCGAGAGCTGCCTGCGGAACAAGCATGAGATGGTGGTGTACGAAGCCGCCTCGGCCATCGTCAATCTGCCCGGCTGCAGCGCCAAGGAGCTGGCCCCGGCCGTATCAGGTCACTGGGACGTTCCCCGTCACCCGGGCCACGCGCCCGTCCGCGCCCGCGGGGGACTGGGCCGGGGGAAGCAAGGAAACGCCCTCAGCGGCGGTGGTTCAGCGCTAGGGAACAGCGGTTGGCACCTAGCACACAAAAAAAGGGTTATGTTATTTTAAGAAAAAACACAAATGTTAAGAAAAGCATCAGAGAACGAAAGCCAAGTTATACAGAAAGGAACATGGATAGTTCAGAAAACGGTGGTCCTGTTCACTATTATGGGCAAATGCAGAAATTTAGCTGTGAGCTTCCCGGCAGCCAGGGCAAGGAGAGGAACTAGACCAGCTGTCGTCATTGACGAGAGCCACTGGGTGCTTGCAGACATGGCGGCCTCTGCTCACGGCCGCCCAGGACGGAGGCGAGCTCTCTGCCCCGGGTCGGGAGGCGGGTGTCAGCAGGGAAAGGAACCCTGGCTCGCCCTTTAGGGGTCCTGCCCTGGCTTCTCCCAGCTGCCCGGTGGTGACGGAAGCTTGTGGCCTGTGTCTCCCCACAGTGCTCCAGCTTTTCTGCAGCTCACCCAAGGCCGCGCTGCGCTACGCCGCCGTCCGCACCCTCAATAAGGTAGGGGCGCAGGGGTGGGGAGGCGGGGGGAGCCCCGGCCCCTTGGCAGGTTCAGGGGAGGCAGGCCTCATCTGGCTGGAGCTGTCTCCCAGCCCCCGGCCTGGCTGGGAAAGGCGCAGCCCTGGTCTCGGTTATTTCCTTCCACAAGGTCAGATGATCTTGTAAGGAGGACCTGTGATCAGGCTGGACCTATCCAGGAAAGTGCTAGAATTTTTTTAGTGGGGGGGTGGGGGACAGAGTCTGGCTCTGTCGCCCGGGCTAGAGTGCCGTGGCGTCAGCCTCGCTCACAGCAACCTCAGACTCCTGGGCTCAAGCGATCCTCCTGCCTCGGCCTCCCGAGTAGCTGGGACGACAGGCATGCGCCACCACGCCCAGCTCATTTTTCTTTTTTTCTTTTGTGTAGAGATGGGGTCTTGCTATGTTGTCCAGGCTGGCCTCAAACTCCAGGTCTCAAGCCATCCTCCTGCCTCAGCCTCCCGAGTGGCTGGGACGACAGGCATGCGCCACCACGCCCGGCTCATTTTTTTCTATATATATTTTTAGCTGTCCAGCTAATTTGTTTCTATTTTTAGTAGAGACGGGGGTCTCGCTCTTGCTCAGGCTGGTCTGGAACTCCTGACCTCGAGCGATCCTCCCGCCTCGGCCTCCCCGAGTGCCGGGATGACAGGCGTGAGCCCCCGCGCCCGGCCGAAGTGCTAGAATTGAGGCCCGGCCCTCTCCGTCTCTCTCTCCCTCCCCACCGAGGTGGCCATGAAGCACCCGTCGGCGGTGACAGCCTGCAACCTGGACCTGGAGAACCTGGTGACGGACTCGAACCGCAGCATTGCCACGCTGGCCATCACTACCCTCCTCAAGACGGGCAGCGAGAGCAGCATCGACCGCCTCATGAAGCAGATCTCGTCCTTCATGTCGGAGATCTCGGACGAATTCAAGGTACCCGGGCGCCCCCCCCCCCCAAGCACCCCTGCAGGCCCCCCAGAGTGAGGAGGATTCAAGGGGGGATGAGCCAAGCGGGCAGAAATCTGCTCTGCCCGTGAGTCACAAGGTGGCTTCGCAGGCCGAGCTGAGCCGTGAGACGTGCGTTGGAGAGAGAGCCTTCTGGATCTGCGTGGAGAAGCGTACAGCCGGGCGAGGAGGTTGTCATCGTGGTTCACAAGGAGAGGACGCGGCCACCAGAGCCGGCCGGGGAATAGGAGAGGGGGTTGGTGCGAGAGTCCTTCAGGGAATAGAGCCACTCGGCACGGGACAGCGTGAGGGTGGCTTTGGGTTGACAGTGTCTCAGACTGGAGAGAAAGATCTGGAGTCGGTAGCATGGAAGAAGTAGCCAAAGCTGTAGGCAGAGCAAAGCTTGCCGATGACACAGAGGAGAGCAGAGGGCCAAGGACACGACAGTTAAGAGACAGCCTGGGCCGGGCGCTGTGGGTGGCTCACGCCTGTCATCCCAGCACTCGGGGAGGCCGAGGCAGGAGGATCATGGGGTTCAAGACTAGCTCAGGGGTTCAAGACCAGCCTGAGCAAGAGCGAGACCCCGTCTCTACTAAAAATAGAAAGAAGTGATCTAGACAGCTAAAAATATATATAGAAAAAAATGAGCCGGGCATGGTGGCGCATGCCTGTAGTCCCAGCTACTCGGGAGGCTGAGGCAGGAGGATCACTTGAGCCCTGGAGTTTGAGGCCAGCCTGGACAACATAGCAAGACCCCATCTCTACACAAAAGAAAAAAAGAAAAATGAGCCGGGCGTGGTGGTGCATGCCTGTCGTCCCAGCTCCTCGGGAGGCTGAGGCAGGAGGATCGCTTGAGCCCAGGAGTCTGAGGTTGCTGTGAGCGAGGCTGATGCCACGGCACTCCAGCCCGGGCGACAGAGCCAGACTCTGTCTCAAAAAAAAAATGAGACAGGCTGGACAAAGGAGGAACCAGAGAAGGCGGGTGGGAGTCACGGGGCAGGGTGTTCACAGACTGACTGAGGCCTGAGTAGGAGAGAGGAGTTGGGGGACCCCGGATGTGACTCCGGGACTCCTGGGATTCCCACGGGTGCCACCCAGCCCTGCCTGGGCTTGGGGATCGCGTGCTCCTGAGTGTGGGGCAGTTCCTGTCACCTCCGTGCCCTCGTGTCGTGCCCGCAGCCCAGCCTCGCCTAAGAAAGGACGCTGTTGGCACTCGCTGACCCGAGTCACTCCACCCGGCGGCAGGGGCTCACGTCTGTCTGTGTGTCTGTCTGTCTGACCCAGGTGGTGGTCGTGCAGGCCATCAGCGCGCTGTGCCAGAAGTATCCTCGCAAACACGCCGTGCTCATGAACTTCCTGTTCACCATGCTGCGGGAAGAGGTGAGATCCGCATTCCGGCTTTACGGACACAGCAGGCCGGGCGCGGGGGCTCCCGCCTGTCAGCCCGGCACTCGGGGAGGCCGAGGCGGGAGGATCGCTCGAGGTCAGGAGTTCGAGACCAGCCTGAGCAACAGCAAAACCCCGTCTCTACTAAAAATAGAAATTAGCAGAACAACTAAAAAAAAATAGAAAAAATGAGCTGGGCATGGTGGCGCATGCCTGTAGAACCAGCTATTCCTGCATTCCCAGCTACTCCCGCAGTCCCAGCTACTCCCACAGTCCCAGCTACTCCTCTAGTCCCAGCTACTCCCGCAGTCCCAGCTACTCTAGTCCCAGCTACTCCCGCAGTCCCAGCTACTCCTCTAGTCCCAGCTACTCCCACAGTCCCAGCTACTCCTCTAGTCCCAGCTACTCCTCTAGTCCCAGCTACTCCCGCAGTCCCAGCTACTCCCGCAGTCCCAGCTACTCCTACAGTCCCAGCTACTCCCACAGTCCCAGCTACTCCCGCAGTCCCAGCTACTCCCAGTCCCAGCTACTCCTCTAGTCCCAGCTACTCTAGTCCCAGCTACTCCCACAGTCCCAGCTACTCCTACAGTCCCAGCTACTCCTCTAGTCCCAGCTACTCCTGCAGTCCCAGCTACTCCCGTCCCAGCTACTCCCACAGTCCCAGCTACTCCTACAGTCCCAGCTACTCCTCTAGTCCCAGCTACTCCCGCAGTCCCAGCTACTCCCGCAGTCCCAGCTACTCCTCTAGTCCCAGCTACTCTAGTCCCGGCTACTCCCGCAGTCCCAGCTACTACAGTCCCAGCTACTCCCCTAGTCCCAGCTACTCCCGCAGTCCCAGCTACTCCCCCAGTCTCAGCTACTCCCGCAGTCCCAGCTACTCCCGCAGTCCCAACTACTCCTCTAGTCCCAGCTACTCCCACAGTCCCAGCTACTCCTACAGTCCCAGCTACTCCTGTAGTCCCAGGTACTCGGGAGGCCGAGGCAGGAGGATCGCTTGAGCTCAGCAGTCTGAGGCTGCTGTGAGCGAGGCTGGTGACCGGCTCATTCAGCACAACGTCAAGCGCCCTGCCTCGAGGTTCTGTCCTGGGTCCTGCTTAGCGCTCAGCCCCTCTCTGGAGCGAGCAGAGCCCGCGCTCAGCCCCGCCCGTCCCCCCGTCCCCCCCCCCGCAGGGTGGCTTTGAGTACAAGCGCGCCATCGTGGACTGCATCATCAGCATCATCGAGGAGAACTCGGAGAGCAAGGAGACGGGCCTGTCACACCTGTGCGAGTTCATCGAGGACTGTGAGTTCACCGTGCTGGCCACACGCATCTTGCACCTCCTGGGCCAGGAGGGGCCCAAGACCAACAACCCCTCCAAGTACATCCGCTTCATCTACAACCGGGTGGTCTTGGAGCACGAGGAGGTCCGGGCAGGTGGGTCTGAGCCAGGGCTGAACGCGGGCGGGCTCTTGGCTTGGTCTTGGGTGAATGTCCTGCTGGCAAAGGGACCTGAGCCCCCCTGTGGGGACCTGAGATGTCATCTAGTTGATTTTTATTTTTATTTTATTTTTTAAGAGACAGGGTCTTGCTATGCTGCCCAGCCTAGAGTGCAGTGGTGTGATCATAGCTCACTCAAGCGATCCTCCTGCCTCAGCCTCCCGAGTAGCTGGGACTACAGGCATGCGCCACCACGCCCGGCTCGTTTTTTCTATATATATTTTTATTTTTCCAGCTAATTTCTTTCTATTTTTAGTAGAGACGGGATCTCGTTCTGGCTCAGGCTGGTCTCGAACTCCTGACCTCGAGCGATCCTCCCGCCTCGGCCTCCCAGAGCGCTGGGGTGACAGGCGTGAGCCCCCACGCCCGGCCTCATCATAGTGATTTTGAAAATCGCTCCGGGAAGCCTAGAGTGGGAGCTACAATCCCACTGGGCGCCCTTTTCCATTACGTCGATAAAGAAGTCGAGGCCCAAGATGGTGCCAAAGTCCACCCAAAAGCCACTCACTGCTCTGGTGGTGACTTTGGGCCTCCTCACTCGAGACTTCTTGCCCCTGGGGCTCTGAGCACAGAAAGTGCCGGAACAGTCACTGTCCGGGCGCACCGGGCGAGTCATATCTGCTTCCTAAACACAGGTGCCGTGAGTGCCCTCGCCAAGTTTGGAGCCCAGAACGAAGAGATGCTTCCCAGTATCCTGGTGTTGCTGAAGAGGTGAGTCCCGTCCCAGGGACCCTGGTGGATGACATTGTTCCCTTTGACCCAGGTCACGATTTCCCCCCCCTTTTTTTTTTTTTTTTTGAGACACAGTCTCGCTCTGTCGCCCGGGCTAGAGTGCCGTGGTGTCAGCCTCGCTCACAGCAGCCTCAGACTCCTGGACTTGAGCGATCCTCCTGCCTCAGCCTCCCGAGTAGCTGGGACTACAGGCATGCGCCACCGTGCCCGGCTCATTTTTCTTTTTTGTAGAGGTGGGGTCTTGCTATGTTGTCCAGGCTGGCCTCAAACTCTGGGGCTCCAGCGATCCTCCTGCCTCAGCCTCCCGAGTAGCTGGGACTACAGGCATGCGCCACCACGCCCGGCTCATTTTTTCTATATGTGTTTTTAGTTGGCCAGATCATTTCTATTTTTAGTAGAGACGGGGGGTCTCGCTCTTGCTCAGGCTGGTCTCGAACTCCTGACCTCGAGCGATCCTCCCGCCTCGGCCTCCCAGAGTGCTGGGGTGACAGGCGTGAGCCACCGCGCCCGGCCTCATCAGCGACTCTTGGGTTATTTCCTTTCTGTCGCCAGCACGCATGATGCTCTGCGAATACTCACGCACAGGGTTTTCTGCGGACGTAGGTTTCCGTGTCTCTTGGGGCCACACCTAGGTGTAGAGAGTTAGTCGCTGGGTCCTATCAAATGCTGTTGGACAGCGGGTCTTGGATTCAGGGGCTGCCACGCTTACGGGGTTGGGCTTTAGGGCCAGGGGCTGGGCGGCGTCAACGTGACCCGCTGCCAGCTCAGTGTCACAGGCTGCGGGCCCCTCTGCGCTTCCAGGCTCTCATCCCGGTGCTTTCTGGGTTCCTTATCTGGGGACTGAATTTTCAGAGCCTTAAGAGGTCTGCTTCCCCCCGCCCCCCCCAGCCCCCCGAAAGAGCAATGCGGGGAGCCCTCCCGCCCCCCGCCCCGAGCTGGGCTGCAGGCAGGAGCACCTTTGTGTTCTGGCTGCAGATGCGTCATGGACGATGACAACGAAGTCAGGGACCGAGCCACCTTCTACCTGAACGTCCTGGAGCAGAAGCAGAAGGCCCTCAACGCCAGCTACATCCTCAACGGTGAGCGGCACCCAGGATTTCTGATTCGGGAACCCCCAAGACCTCGGTCTTCCACGGGGGGGGGTCCCTGGTGTGGCTTCCCTCGGGCCTGGCAGGCTCGGTGACATCTCTTCCCTTCCCCCCCTCGCCACCCCTGCCACCCCGATCTCCAGGTCTGACCGTGTCCATCCCTGGTCTGGAGAGGGCTCTGGAGCAGTACACTCTAGAACCTTCCGAAAAGCCTTTTGACCTGAAGTCCGTGCCCCTGGCCACCACGCCCATGGCCGAGCAAAGAGCAGGTAATGGCGGCCCCACCCCCACCCCCACCCCCTGGGCCTTGGCTGGAGGGTCTGCAGTGGCTTCGAAGCCACTAAAGGGACCAGGGTTGCGGGGGTAGGGGGGTTGCTTGCACCGGCTGCAGGAACTACAGGGGTGACACACAGGTGCCTGGTCTTTGTCACATGTCCTGCGCTTCTCCCCCTCGCAGGAGGGCTGCCGTTTGGCCTCCCTGAGTCATAGCGCTGGGGGGTGACACCCCGCCACCCCACGATCGGAGCTCTCGGTCACCACGTGTGTGTTTTGTCCCCTCGCAGAAAGCACCCCCATCGCGACGGTCAAACAGCCCGAGAAGGTGGCGGCCACCAGGCAGGAGATCTTCCAGGGTGAGTCACGGCGCCGCGTGGGGCGCCCGGTGGCCGGGACCCCAGTCTGCTCACGGGGACAGAGAGTGAGAACAGTTACGGGGTCTCGCTCTTGCTCAGGCTGGTCTCGAACTCCTGACCTCGAGCGATCCTCCCGCCTCGGCCTCCCCAGAGTGCCGGGATGACAGGCGTGAGCCACCGCGCCCGGCCTCCACCTCCTTTTTCAGAATCCTCGCTGAGCTTCTGAAGTCTCCCGATGGGATTAGGCCTAGGACGTCCCTTGGGGTGTCCCGGTCGGTTGGTTGCTGCTGAGATCTGTCCCAGGACGGGGGGAGGGGCACAGCAGGACCAAGGTCAGGGACATGAGCAAATGTACACACCTGTGTTCCGGAAGGAGCGAGCAGCCAGTCGTAGGGACATCCTCGTCTGTGTCAGGGAGGGGGAGACGGTGACAACCGGCCCGGAGACTTCATTAGAAACGGTGACAAGTGTGTCTGGAGCTCGGAAAGCTGAGCGCCCGCGCGCGGCCTGTGGGTTTCAGAGCAACTGGCCGCGGTGCCCGAGTTCCGGGGGCTGGGGCCCCTCTTCAAGTCCTCGCCCGAGCCGGTGGCCCTCACGGAGTCAGAGACCGAGTATGTCATCCGCTGCACCAAACACACCTTCACGGACCACATGGTGTTCCAGGTGAGCAGGGTGGGCTGGGGGACTGACGGCCCCCGGGGGGTCATGGTGGCCCCACACGGAGTTGGTTGGAAGCCCAGCGTGATGGCTGGATCTGCCACGGGCAGGTGTATCCCCACACCTGTTGACACAGGACCCCTCCGGCTCCATAGTGTCAGCGTGGAGACAGGGGGACTGGGGGTAGGGAGTCCCCTCGGTCCGTCGGGGAGAGGCGGGACCTGCCAGCTCTCCCCGTGTGTCACGGTGTGGACCGAGAGCCGCGTCTAAGCTGTCCCCTCCTCCTCCTCCTCCTCCTCCTCCTGCCCCGGGCCAGTTTGACTGCACCAACACGCTCAACGACCAGACCCTGGAGAATGTCACCGTGCAGATGGAGGCCACCGAGGCCTACGAGGTGGTCTGCTACGTGCCCGCCCGGAGCCTGCCCTACAACCAGCCCGGCACCTGCTACACGCTGGTGGCGCTGCCCAAGGAAGACCCCACAGCCGGTGAGCCTTCATCCCGGTCCTGCCCCGGCCTCGCGGGCGCCAGAGAGTCAGGAGGGGGCGCACAGCAGGGGGGCAGCTGCTGGCGTCCAGTAGGGCTTCAACACCTCGATTCCAGTCCTGAGACGAGAAATGGCCAAGTCCCAAGGCTTGGATTTTTTTTTTTTTTTGGTGGTGTTGGTTTTTTTTTTTTTTTTCTGAGACAGAGTCACACTCTGTCGCCCAGGCTAGAGTGCCGTGGCGTCAGCCTCGCTCACAGCAACCTCAGACTCCGGGGCTCAAGCGATCCTCCTGCCTCAGCCTCCCGAGTAGCTGGGACGACAGGCATGCGCCACCACGCCTGGCTCATTTTTCTTTTTTTCTTTTTTGTAGAGATGGGGTCTTGCTATGTTGTCCAGGCTGACCTCAAACTCCAGGGCTCAAGCCATCCTCCTGCCTCAGCCTCCCAAGTAGCTGGGACTACAGGCATGAGCCACTGCGCCCGGCTCCAAGGGCTCTTCATGTACTGTCTCATGTCATCCTCCTAGAAAACCTGCGGGGAGAAGTTCCACTGGCCCTGTTCATACATGGGGAAACTGAGGCACGGGTTAAATGATCGTCTGAGTTCCTGTGACTGCAGAACCCAGGCGTGTCTGGTTCCTCAAACCAGAACTCTTTCTTTCAAAAAAAGACAAAAGCAGAGGCCGGAGGAGCAGGCAGTGACCCCCAGCCGGGCGGAGGAGCTTGTCCCCTGCAGGCTGGCCACGGCCTCACCACTCAGCCTCCTCCTCTCCCCCGCAGTGGCCTGCACGTTCAGCTGCATGATGAAGTTCACCGTCAAGGACTGCGACCCCACCACCGGGGAGACGGACGACGAAGGCTACGAGGATGAGTATGTGGTAAGAACCTGGCGTCGGGAGGCTCAGTTCTGTGCCTGAGGCCGCAGGAGGGGCTGAGCGGACGAGCTCAGAGCGGAGGCCGTGAGGCGTGGGGAGCAGGCAGTTAGTCCCCTGGCCGTGGGTCCCCAACTTCTTCTACCTCCGTCTCTGCAGCTGGAAGACCTGGAAGTCACCGTGGCCGACCACATCCAAAAGGTCATGAAATTGAACTTCGAAGCGGCCTGGGACGAGGTAGGGGACGAGTTTGAGAAGGAAGAAACGTTCACCTTGTCGACCATCAAGACGCTGGAAGGTAGAATCCCGGGAACGCCGTCTCCGGGCTGGGTCCCTCTCAAGACCTGGCCGCCGCCGAAGTGCCCCTCCCTGTCCCCCCCTGCGGGGACGCGGGGCCGTGTCGGGATCACAGTGTCAAAGGCCACTCTGTTTGATCTCTCCCCACAGAGGCCGTGGGCAACATCGTGAAGTTCCTGGGCATGCACGCCTGCGAGAGGTCGGACCGAGTGCCGGATAACAAGAACACGCACACCCTGCTCCTGGCCGGTGAGTGCCACTCCCGGGTGGGGCGGGCCTGGGTCCCCTACAGTCTGGAGGCTGGGACGACAGGCGTGAGCCACCGCGCCCGGCCCATTTTTCTTTTTTGTAGAGATGGGGTCTTGCTATGTTGTCCAGGCTGGCCTCAACCTCCAGGGCTCAAGCGATCCTCCCGCTTCAGCCTCCCGAGGAGCTGGGACCACAGGCATGCGCCACCATGCCCTGCTCATTTTTTCTATATATATTTTTAGTTGGCCAGCTAATTTCTTTCTATTTTTAGTAGAGCCGGGGTCTCCTTCTTGCTCAGGCTGGTCTCTGACCTCGAGCGATCCTCCCGCCTCGGCCTCCCCGAGTGCCGGGTGGGATCACAGGCGGGAGCCACCGCGCCCGGCCCCTTTGTCGAATTTTCTAGTGGATCCATTGGTCTCTTGTAATAGGAATAGATATTTAAGCATTTCGGCCTGGAAATTTTCAAACAGACACAAAAATGAAATAGTATCGTACACCCAACGTGCTCATCTTCCAGCGTCAACAACTCACACACCCGTAGCCACACTCATTTCCGCCTCCCCGGAATATACGAGAAAATTCCAGAAACAGCATTTTATATCTAACTGCTGCTTTTGTCTGTATGTTTCCCTAAGAAATAATGACCACCAAGCCCCGCCCCCTCGTTTGTTTTTTTTTTTAAAGGGCAATGCAATCATTGTACCCAAAACAGTTAAAAGGAAGTGAGATTTTTTTTTTTTTTTTTTTTTTGGCCGAGTGTTTATAAACAGAGTTGGGAGGATGTTCCGCTTCAGTGCCCTGCTCACAGCTGACGCTGCCCCCCGAGCCCGTCCTTTCTGTCCCCACCGAAGCAGCCCCGTCCCCTGGGTCTCGCAGGCACCTGCTCTGCGGTTTTCCCCCTGGTGGGGCTGTCCCCTTCTGCCTCACTTGCCTGCTTTTCTTCTCCGTCCCCTTTTGAAGGTGTGTTCCGGGGCGGCCATGACGTCCTGGTGCGGTCCCGGCTGCTGCTTCTGGACACGGTGACGATGCAGGTGACAGCCCGCAGTTCAGAGGAGCTGCCCGTAGACATCATCTTGGCGTCCGTGGGCTGAGGGGCCTGCCAGCCTGCAGAGATCCCCCCTCCCCGACTCCCACCCCGTTCCCCCCCCAGACACTACGGAGAAGTTCGCGCCCTTCTCAAGAAACTGCTGGAAACCCCTTCTCCCCAAGCGTCCGTGTTCAAACGCAGTTAGGAATCATTGCATCATTGCAAATATTTTTTTTTTTTTAATTCTACTCCCCTCCCGCTAAATCCAGGACTCTTGGAGTGGGGGGTGACTTTTTTTTTTTTAGTAGGGGTTGATTTTAGCTTGTCCTAAATCTTGTCGTCCTGCCTGCCACAGAAGCAGGGTGGTCGTAAGTGACTAAAACCATGGGCACCTATCCTTGCAATTCTTCCCCCGCAAGAAACTATCTTATCCCTGGAGTAATAAATCAGCATGTATTTATTCAGCGACCGACCGCTAACCTCTGCCAGACTCATGCTCAGGTGCTCGCCCTGCCCTGTGGGCAGGGGCCTCCCACCGCCAGGTAGAACACCTGCGCTGTCCCCTTTGCACCCACAGCCCTCTGGTGGCCGTCCTCGCTGCGTGCGTGGCAGGACCCTCTGTTTGTCGCTCTGCAAGTGCCAAGCCCCGGGAGGGGAGCGGTGAAAGTTTGTTGCATGAATGCCATTAGCTAAGGGGCATTGCATTCGCAGGCATTTACCCCGGTGGTGTCACCCGGCGGCGTCACCTGGCGACAGGTGTGACCTGGGTGGTGTCACCCGGCAGCAGCAGCAGCGGTGTGACCTGGGTGGTGTCACCCAGCAGTGTCACCTGGCGTCACCTGGCGGTGTGACCTGGGTGGTGTCACCCAGCAGTGTCGCCTGGCGGCAGGTGTGACCTGGGTGGTGTCACCCAGCGGTGTCACCTGGCGGCAGGGGAGACCTGGGTGGTGTCACCCGGCGGTGTCTCCTGGCGGCAGGTGTGACTTGGGTGGTGTCACCCGGCAGTGTCACCTGGCGGCAGGGGAGACCTGGGTGGTGTCACCCAGCGGTGTCACCTGGTGGCAGCTGTGACCTGGGTGGTGTCACCTAGCGGCAGGTGTGACCTGGGTGGTGTCACCCGGCAGTGTCACCTGGCATCTCCTGGCGGCAGGTGTGACCTGGGTGGTGTCACCCGGCAGTGTCACCTTGCAGTGTCACCTTGCGTGTCACCTAGCGGCAGGTGTGACCCGGATGGAACGTGTCGCGGGCAGGGGGTGAACAGAGCGAGGGAACCGGCCTCTGTCGCTGCAGACGGCGACGTCCCCGGCTTAGGTTCCCAGGGAGCAGGCCGGGTGTTGCCCCTCCTCGGTGGCACCGAGACACGCCTGTAACCCCGTTTTTTGTTTTTTTTTTTTGAAGCATCCGGGTCCCCCCCTCGGAGATGGCGGTTGGGGGACGGGGCGCCCGCACAGCCTCGTTGCGGCGCGGGCGACCTGCGGGGTCCCCGACTTCCGCTTCCGCTTCGCGGTGTCCCCGCTCCCGCCGCGCCCGGAGGCCGCAGGGCCGCGAAGCGAAGACGGTGGCGTTTGTGGGTTGCGGGGACGCGGGGACCCTCCCGCGCCGTCCCTGGGGTCCCGCTGCGCGGTGCCGAGGACGGCGGGGCCGGCAGGTCGCGGGGACGCGCCCGTCACAGCCTCGCGGGATCGTCCGCGTCGGCCCAGGAGCGCGGCCGCCCCAGTGACCCCGCCGCGGGGGCGGGGCCTGGAGTAGGGGGCGGGGCTGACCTCTGGGGCGGGGCCTGGACCGGGGGCGGGGCTGACCTCCAGGGGCGGGGCCTGGAGCTGGGGCGG
>CM052874.1:323701-358046 GCA_028534055.1 Eulemur mongoz | reverse complement strand
GTGCGGGGGTCGCGGTGCGGGGGTCGCGGTGCGGCTGCCGGGTCGCCGTGCGGGGGTCGCGGTGCGGCTGCCGGGTCGCCGTGCGGGGGTCGCGGTGCGGGGGTCGCGGTGCGGCTGCCGGGTCGCCGTGCGGGGGTCGCGGTGCGGCTGCCGGGTCGCGGTGCGGGGGTCCCGGCGCGCCGGCGGGGGGCGCTGAGCCCCGCGCGGGAGAGAGAAGGACTGGGGGGGGGGGGCGGGGGACGCCGAGTCACCCCGCGGACCGAGCTGGTGGCTTCCCGTGTGACCCCGGTGACCTCTCCCCTTTCCTGGCCTCCTCGGGGAAAGCGTTTTCTTGCTTTCCGTCGCGCATTCGCGGGGCGCCTCCTAGTGCCTTAGTGACCCGCATGGCGGGCGTCGTCGTCACCCAGACGGGCAGACCCTTGTCCCCAAGGACCTTCCTGGGGAAGACGTCACACCCGGGGGGTGACACAGAGCCGCAGTCGGTGCACCGGGACTGCGGGGCCCTATGGGGATCGAAAGGGACCTCGCATTTGCGATGCATAAACCTTTTCCTTACGTTTGGTGACACAAAGGTCGCGAGAGACGGGGCCGCAGAATGTGTGGGCGCACGTCGTGCCACCTGCCCAGGGATGTCCTCACTCGAGCTTGCGCCTATCGGGACCGGCAGGGCCAGCAGCGGCTCCCGGCCTGGAGGGACCCCGACAAATATTGTCCCTCTTACAACAAGAGTCCTCAGTCCGACAGCCCCGTGCTGCTGTCTCGGCTGCACTTCGAGAAGGTAACCAGCTTTGCATCACACTGTCCCCTTGCCCGGCGTCACCGCGCTGTCATCCTCTCCTGTTTGGTTTGCTGGATTCTCAGCCTCTGGGATGATATTTATTCATTCATTCATTCATTCATGAGACAGAGTCTGGCTCTGTCGCCCGGGCTAGAGTGCCGTGGCATCAGCCTCGCTCACAGCAACCTCAGGCTCCTGGGCTCAAGCGATCCTCCTGCCTCAGCCTCCCGAGTCGCTGGGATGACAGGCATGCGCCACCACGCCCGGCTCATTTTTCTTTTTTGTAGAGATGGGGTCTTGCCATGTTGTCCAGGCTGGCCTCAGACTCTGGAGCTCAAGCGATCCTCCTGCCTCAGCCTCCCGAGGAGCTGGGACGACAGGCATGCGCCACCACACCCGGCTCATTTTTTCTATATATATTTTTAGCTGTCCAGATCATTTCTTTCTATGTTTAGTAGAGACGGGGGTCTCGCTCTTGCTCAGGCTGGTCTTGAACTCCTGACCTCGAGCGATCCTCCCGCCTCGGCCTCCCAGAGTGCCGGGGTGACAGGCGTGAGCCACCGTGCCCGGGCGATGTCTTAAATATTTTAAATGCCCTCGATTATGTTTTTAAAAACCATGATTGTTTCCTTCCTGCATTTTCATTCTATTTGATCCATGATGCTGAAATCACTTTATGAAGATTATATCTCTGATACATAGTCTTCAGAACTCTGGTGCTAATATGGTAGTCAGAAAGGATTCATTTATACCTGATAGGGATCACGTTATTTTTTTTTTTTCTGTTATTTTTTTTCCAGATCAGTCCAAGTTGATCTAAGGGATCACATTGTTTTGAAATAAATAAAGCAAATAAGGATCTTTTTGGTTGAACGAAGCCATTTCCATGAAATAGTTTATTCATGAGTTACTTTTAGAGGATGCGAACTTCCCTGTTGAAACTTTTTTTTTTTTTCCGTTTTTTTTTTTTTTTTTTCGTTTTATCTTCTTTTTTGTTACTGACTCATCCTAAGAGGAACCTGTTGAAACTTTTTTGAGTGAGAGGGAAATCAAGATGAAATATTCTGGAGAACCCTGAAGGGGAAGGGAAAAGATAAAAGGAAGGCATAATTCAGGGTGAGAATGGAGAGAAGGATTAAGTATGTGAGCATTATTCATTTTTAGCATTAGTGCTCTTCATACTGCCTCGGTAGAATTATAGAACGTTAGCTGGAAGAAAAATGAATGTAACAGATGTGAAGATGGAAGTATAGAAAGATCATGACTTACAGCCTGAGCAAGAGCGAGACCCTGTCTCTATTAAAAAAAAATAGAAAGAAATTATCTGGCCAACTAAAAATATATGGAAAAAATGAGCCGGGTGTGGTGGCGCATGCCTGTCGTCCCAGCTACTCCTCTGGTCTCAGCTACTCCTACAGTCCCAGCTACTCCCACAGTCCCAGCTACTCCTCTACTCCCAGCTACTCGGGAGGCTGAGGCAGGAGGATGGCTTGAGCCCTGGAGTTTGAGGCCAGCCTGGACAACATAGCAAGACCCCACCTCTACAAAAAAGAAAAAAAGAAAAATGAGCCAGGCGTGGTGGCGCATGCCTGTAGTCCCAGCTACTCAGGAGGCTGAGGCAGGAGGATCTCTTGAGCCCAGGAGTCCGAGGCTGCTGTGAGCGAGGCTGACGCCACGGTACTCTAGCCCGGACGACAGAGCCAGACTCTGTCTCAAAAAAAAAAAAAAGAAAAGAAAAATCATGACTTATTCTAGGTTGCCCGGGCAGCGAGGGACAGAGCTGGAACTGAGATCCCAGCCGCCGTCCCACTCCAGTGGCTGTGTCCTGGAACCAGGAGTGGGGACAGGGGAGCCCCTGGCAGACGTGGCCCTCCTGTGGGTCACCGCTGTGAATTTGCTGATGTCCTGTTTGACTCTGCATCTCTAATACGTTTTGTTACGATTGCCAGAGTTTCTGAGTTCTGATAAATATCTGGTATTTCATTTTTCTCAAACCTACGAGTTACAGAGCAACATCGGAGCTATTTCAGCAGCTCATTCAAATCGTCAACGGCCAGCGTATATGTGTAGATTGCAACATTGACATTTGAAACCACAGATTTGCAAATGACTTCCTCTTTCACTCAGCCACCCCAGGGCTACCAGCTGTTCTGTTCTGGAGTCCAAAAAGGCAGAGAAAAGATGACTAATACTGAGCAATATTTTCAGTCTATTGGCTGCTCGGCCAGTTTCTATTCGTTGCCCTCACGTTTGGGTTTGGTTGACACTTGTTCGCTGAACACGCTCAAAGGTGATCAGTGGAATTTGCGAGAGTAGAATTTCTCACTCTGCACACTATTAACATTTTGGCCAGAATAATTCTTTGTTTTTTTTTTTTTTTTGGAGACAGAGTCTTGCTCTGTCGCCCGGGCTAGAGTGCCGTGGCGTCAGCCTCACTCACAGCAGCCTCACACTCCTGGGCTCAAGCGATCCTCCTGCCTCAGCCTCCCTAGTAGCTGGGACGACAGGCATGCGCCACCACCCCTGGCTAATTTTTCTTTTTTGTAGAGATGGGGTCTTGCTATGTTGTCCAGGCTGGCCTCAGACTCCAGGGCTCAAGCCATCCTCCTGCCTCAGCCTCCCAAATAGCTGGGACTGCAGGCATGCGCCACCAAGTCTGGCTCATTTTTTCTATATATTTTTAGTTGTCCGGTTAATTTCTTTTTATTTTTATTTTTTATTTTTTTTCTTATTTTTTTATTTTAATTGTTTTATTTTTCTTTTTATTTATTTTTTTAATTTTATTTATTTATTTTTTTTAGTAGAGACGGGTTCTTGCTCTCGCTCAGGCTGGTCTCGAACTCCTGACCTCGAGCGATCCTCCCGCCTCGGCCTCTCATTTTCCCAGTTTCATCATGATCTCCTCACTGGATCTTAACCTTTCTCCTGTGGCAGGACGCAGACTCGTCCGAGCGCATCATTGCTCCCATGCGATGGGGCCTGGTCCCCTCTTGGTTCAAAGAAGATGACCCTTCCAAGCTGCAGTTCAATACCACCAACTGTCGCAGTGACACCATTATGGAGAAACGGTCGTTCAAGGTGGGTAGCTGGTCTGGGGAACAGGTGCACACTCTGTTCTTCTCGCTAACAGAGCTGTCAGCGCCTTGTGTCTCTGAGAGATAAAACAAGTTTCCAGAGAGTGGCCGGGCACAGTGGCTCGCGCCTGTCATCCCGGCACTCTGGGAGGCCGAGGCGGGAGGATCGCTCGAGGTCAGGAGTTCGAGACCAGCCTGAGCAAGAGCGAGACCCCCCCCCCCCCCCGCCGGCCCGGTCTCTACTAAAAATAGAAAGAAATGATCTGGCCAACTAAAATATATGTAGAAAAAATTAGCCGGGCGTGGTGGCGCATGCCTGTCGTCCCAGCTACTCAGGAGGCTGAGGCAGGAGGATCGCTGGAGCCCAGGAGTCTGAGGCTGCTGTGAGCGAGGCTGACGCCACGGCACTGTAGCCTGGGAGACAGAGCGAGACTGTGTCTCAAAAAAAAACAAAAACAAACAAACAAAACAAACAACAAAAAAAAAACCAGAAAGTCTTCCCAGCTGTTAACGTGGAGAGCTGTTCTGTCCCTGCAGAACAAACCACACTGACACTTAGTGGTTTCAAGCAAAACACTCCCATTCTCTGGGCTGACTGGGCTCAGCTGGGCGGTTTTCACTCCGATATTCTTACGGAGTTGTGATCAGGTGGCAACGGGGGGCCTGGATGCCCCGGATGGCTTCTCCGCCCACATCTGGCACCTCTGCGGGGATGACAGAAACAGCTGGAAGCCTTTCCACATTGCCTAGCTTTAGCGGGGTGTCGGGGTTGTCAGGTTTCTGCCATGGGGACTTATCTGTCCCAGAGCTCGCGATGCAACAGAGCAGGACAGAAGCTTCTAGGCTCGGAGTCCCAGCCTTTGCCGTGAGACAGCGTCGCTTCTGCGTTCCGGCTAGACAGAGCCAGCCGGGTTCAGTGTGGGGGGCGGGGGGGGGAGCTGAATATTGGGGAGCCAACACTGGAGACTCGATGCTGTGAAGTACTTTCTAGAAAAGAGCTGGCGGCTTGTGTGTGCGTGATTTCCTCTCTTCCACATCTGTGTGGGCTGTGATTTCAGGGACAAGAAAAAGGAGGCGTACACAGAAATCAAGCACGTGTTCTAAGCTCACGCTTTAGAGCGTGAGATTCGAACTCAAGTTCGACGTCATGGCAGCCTGTGCTGCGGGACCGTGTCACTAAGACCCCGTCTTTCCCCTCAGGTGCCGCTTGGCAAGGGCCGACGCTGTGTCGTCCTAGCAGACGGATTCTACGAGTGGCAGAGATGTCAGGGGACAAACCAGCGGCAGCCGTACTTCATCTACTTCCCCCAGATCAAAACAGAGAAGGTACCACCGTCGGCACTCACCGTGGATGCCTGGAGAGGTCCAGGGAAACCAGTGATCCAAATTCAGAGATGTCTCAGTCTCTCAAAGATGAGCGACCATTACTACTAATTTTATTTATTTATTTATTTTATTTTTTTTTTTTGAGACAGAGTCTCACTCTGTTGCCCGGGCTAGAGTGAGTGCCGTGGCGTCAGCCTAGCTCACAGCAACCTCAAACTCCTGAGCTCAAGCGATCCTCCTGCCTCAGCCTCCCGAGTAGCTGGGACTACAGGCATGCACCACCATGCCCGGCTAATTTTTTCTATATATATTTTTACCTGTCCATATAATTTCTTTCTATTTTTAGTAGAGATGGGGTCTCGCTCTTGCTCAGGCTGGTCTCGAACTCCTGAGCTCAAACGATCCGCCCACCTCGGCCTCCCAGAGTGCTGGGATGACAGGCGTGAGCCACCACGCCCGGCCTGTTATCAGTAATTTTAGAACGTTTTATTCTCCCTAGAAAGAAACTCCAGATTCCATTGGCAGTTGCTCTTCATGTTCCACTCCCGCCAGCCTACTTTCTGTCTCTGTAGACGTACCTATTTTAGACATTTCATAAAAATAGACTCATACGCTGTTTGGCCTTTTGCGACTGGCTTCTTTCACTTAGCGTAACGTTTTCAGGGTTCATCCACGGTCGGCATATGGATCAGAACGTCCTTCGCTTTTGGGGCTGAATAAACAGTCCATAGTTGTGCCCGGCACTCTGGGAGGCCGAGGCGGGAGGATCGCTCGAGGTCAGGAGTTCGAGACCAGCCCGAGCAAGAGCGAGACCCCCGTCTCTACTAAAAATAGAAAGAAATTAGCTGGACAACTAAAAATATATATATAAAATTAGCTGGGCGTGGTGGCGCATGCCTGTAGTCCCAGCTACTCCCGCAGTCCCAGCTACTCCCGCAGTCCCAGCTACTCCTCTAGTCCCAGCTACTCCTCTAGTCCCAGCTACTCCTGCAGTCCCAGCTACTCGGGAGGCTGAGGCAGGAGGATGGCTTGAGCCCTGGAGTTTGAGGCCAGCCTGGACAACATAGCAAGACCCCATCTCTACAAAAAAGAAAAATTAGCCGGGCATGGTGGTGCATGCCTGTCGTCCCAGCTCCTCGGGAGGCTGAGGCAGGAGGATCGCTGGAGCCCAGGAGTCTGAGGCTGCTGTGAGCGAGGCTGACGCCACGGCACCCTAGCCCGGGCGACAGAGCGAGACTCTGTCTCAAAAAGAAAGCAAAATGATTTCCATGCTTTTTCGCCTGCAGTAGGGCCCGAGCTGCACAGAGGAGGCGGCTGCCGGGCGCATCTAATCCGCCCGTGTGTTTCGCTTGCAGTCCGGCAGCGTGGATGCCGCAGACGGCGCTGAGAGCCAGGAGAAGGTCTGGGACAACTGGAGGCTGCTGACCATGGCCGGGATCTTCGACTGCTGGGCGCCCCCCGAGGGAGGAGACGTCCTGTATTCCTACACCGTCATCACCGTCGACTCCTGCAAGCGCCTGAGCGACATCCACCACAGGCGAGTCACGCTCTTCCCCAGATCCAAGAGGATTCAAAGGAGGATCTGTCCCCCGTCCTCCTGGTTTGGTAGCTTTAGAGACTGGGAAACTGAGTTGTTCCGAAAACCACAGTTATAGCCAGTTCAGCTATAACGTGACACACATCTCTGTAAATCATCGCACGATGCAAAATTGTACAAGAAAAACCACATAAGTTATGGGGAAAGTGGGTTTAAAGAGACAGACTTAAAAACTTTGTCGGCCGGGCGCGGTGGCTCACGCCTGTCATCCCAGCACCCTGGGAGGCCGGCGTGGGAGGATCGCTCGAGGTCAGGAGTTCGAGACCAGCCTGGGCAAGAGCAAGACCCAGACCCCGTCTCCACTAAACATAGAAAGAAATTATCTGGACAACTAAAAATATATGGAAAAATTTAGCCAGGCGTGGTGGCGCATGCCTGTCGTCCCAGCTGCTCGGGAGGCTGAGGCAGGAGGATCGCTTGAGCCCAGGAGTTTGAGACCAGCCTGGACAACATAGTGAGACCCCATCTCTAAAAAAAAAATGATAATAATAATAATAATAAAAATGAGCAGGGCATGGTGGCGCATGCCTGTAGTCCCAGCTACTCGGGGAGGCTGAGGCAGGAGGATCGCTGGAGCCCAGGAGTCTGAGGCTGCTGTGAGCGAGGCTGACGCCACGACACTCCAGCCCGGGCGACAGAGCCAGACTCTGTCTCAAAAAAAAAAAATAAATAAAAACTTTGTCAATGGTACATTAAAAAATAACAGGACCCTACTAAAATCAGTGGCACTGTTTTATTCATGCTAAGTGGTTAAGAAATCACAAAACCTGCAGGAAATACCACACTTTCCCTTATTAAGACCTGACGTTTCTTGCGGAAGTGGGTGTTAGAAGAATTGCGGCTCTTGCGTGACCGTGAATTTGTGGAAGGAAAGTTACAGTTTTTATTCTTTTGCGGTCTCAAATCCTGGGGCGTGTTCTTTTGCCCTTGAACGTAGTTCCTTTGAGGCCTGCGTTTATTTATTATTATTATTGTTTTTGGAGACAGCGTCTCGCTCTGTCGCCCGGGCTAGAGTGCCGTGGCGTCAGCCTCGCTCACAGCAGCCTCAGACTCCTGGGCTCCAGCGATCCTCCTGCCTCGGCCTCCCGAGTAGCTGGGACTAGAGGAGTAGCTGGGACTGGAGGAGTAGCTGGGGCTAGAGGAGTAGCTGGGACTAGAGGAGTAGCTGGGACTGGGAGTAGCTGGGGCTAGAGGAGTAGCTGGGACTGTGGGAGTAGCTGGGACTGGAGGAGTAGCTGGGACTGGAGGAGTAGCTGGGACTACAGGCATGCGCCACCACGCCCGGCTCATTTTTTAGTTTTTGCAGAGATGGGGGTCTTGCTATGTTGCCCAGGCTGGTCTTGAACTCCTGGCCTCAAGTGATCCTCCCGCCTCGGCCTCGCTGTCCTCATAACAGATGTCTGCTTGATCAAAGTGAAATACTTGATCCAGTGTGCTCAGCGGACTCAAGTCTCTCTCCCCTCTCTTCCTCCCCTCCTCCTGCCTCTCCCGCCCCACACCCTGACCCCGCTGGCCAGGATGCCTGCCATATTGGATGGGGAGGAGGCGGTCTCTAAATGGCTGGACTTCGGCGAGGTCTCAGCGCAGGAAGCCATGAAGCTGATTCACCCCACGGAGAACATCACCTTCCACCCCGTGTCTCCCGTGGTGAACAACTCCAGAAACAACACCCCTGAGTGCCTGGCTCCCGTCGACCTGGTGGTCAAGAAGGTAGGCAAGGGGCGTGTGACTTCTCTAGTCCTTTTGGGCTTTCAGCCTTCTGTCGGGGTGGCCTTTTCTTTGAGGATATGACCTTTCACAAACAGAAATTTTTTTTTTTTTTTTTGAGACAGAGTCTCGCTCTGTGGCCCGGGCTAGAGTGCCGTGGCATCAGCCTCACTCACAGCAGCCTCAGACTCCTGGGCTCCAGCGATCCTCGTGCCTCAGCCTCCCGAGTCGCTGGGACTACGGGCATGCGCCACCACGCCTGGCTCATTTTTCTTTTTTGTACAGATGGGGTCTTGCTATGTTGTCCAGGCTGGCCTCCAACTCCGGGGCTCAAGCCATCCTCCTGCCTCGGCCTCCCGAGTAGCTGGGACTACAGGCATGCGCCACCACGCCAGGCTCATTTTTCTATATATATTTTTAGCTGTCCAGCTAATTTCTTTCTATTTTTAGTAGAGACGGGGGTCTCGCTCTTGCTCAGGCTGGTCTCGACCTCCTGCCCTCACGCCATCCTCCCGCCTCGGCCTCCCAGAGTGCTGGGGTGACGGGCGTGCGCCCCCCGCGCCCCGGCCTACAAACAGAACTTTCATTGGATCCTCTGCAGAACCTTCCCTGAGAGCTGCTGCCCGGCCCGTGGGGGCACCCTTTGCTCTTCCCACCCCCCACCCCCCCTCCCCAGCGTCGGACCCTGGGTAACACTCTCCGAGCCTGCGTCGGTACCTGTCGCCCGTTCCGTTGCGTCTTCCGTGAGCGTTGGCCTCTTCCCAACAGCCTGAGCGGGACGCTTTGAGCTTTTCCTCCTCCTCCCAGGAGCCCACGCCAAGCGGCAGCAGCAGCCAGAAGATGTTGCAGTGGCTGGCCGCGAAGTCGCCCAAAAAGGAAGAGCCAAGAACACCCCGGAAGGAAGAGCCGGACGCAGCCCAGAAGGACGTGCCCCGGTGGTCCAGCCAGTTCCTGCAGCACAGCCCGCTCCCTCGCAAGAGAGGCGGGCCGGGGCTCCTGCAGCGGTGGCTGAAGCGAGAAGAGGAGGAGCCTGCGGCCAAGCGGGCCCACAGCCAGTGACGGCGCAGGACTTCCAGGGACCCAGGGCAGCGTCTCCTGCACCCACTGCCCTCCGGGATGGTGGCTTCTTGCATCGTATGTGTGTGTGTGTGTGTGTGTGTGTGTGTCTGCTTCACGAGGAGGTGGCACGGTGCTAGTTGACGGTCGTGGGCTTTCGGGGAAGGGCCGTCGCGGCGTGCCTAGGAGCCCCCCATGGGGCACTGTGCCCACCCTTTCCGGTCTTCTCTAGCCCGTCTGGGAGCTCTCAGCCCCGACCCGGTGCTCCCGGCAGGGTGCTCTTTTCCTCTCCGTCGTCTACAATAAGTTCCTAAAATGCGTTTTGTTTTTTTTTCCCTGAGTAAATTATATCTGATAAACCTCCGCCTTCGTTCCGGAGAATGATGCTGGTGGGGAAAAGTTCTGGATCTTTCCCCCGTTTTCTCCTGGCATCGGAGCCAAGGCGCGGATTTGGTCCCAAACGGGGCGCTGGGGCTTTGGGAGGACGACGCTCCAGAAGGGCTGCGGGGGGGAGGCGGCAGGGGGTCCTTGTCGTGTCCCTCTTCACTCTGTACACTTGCGGGGTGTCTGAATCCTCCGGCTTGAGACCAGCCTGAGTGCGGGGCTTGAGAACGGAGTCGGGGGGCCCGGCCGTGTCCCTCCCGCGGGGAGCACCGGGTCTGCGGGGACTCCCAGGCTGAGGTTGGCGGGGGCTTTGGGGCCGGGGCGTCACTCCGGGGGCCTGGAACTAAAGCCGCGGGTGCCCCGTGACCTGTTCTGCGCGCGCCCCTTGCCTTCTTGGCTCTGAATCGCTTCCTAATTAGATGGGGGGCGTAGGGGGCTGTCTATTGCCTGTCTCCTCGCCCCGATCCTTAGTCCCATGAAAGCAAGAGCCACCTTTTTGCCTTCGTCTTCTCCCCGTGTTAACAGTAGATGCGGAAAATACTGTCCGGTGACTTTGAGCACTTGCCCCCCACCCTTTTGCCTTTCCCTTCTCCCCATGTTAACAGTAGATGCAGAAATACTGTCCGGTGACTTTGAGCCCTCGCCCCCCTTTTTTGCCTTTCCCTTCTCCCCGTGTTAACAGTAGATGCGGAAATACTGTCCGGTGAACTTGAGCACTTGCCCCCCTTTACCTTCTCCCCTTTGAGCACTTGTCCCCCTTTTTGCCTTTCCCTTCTCCCCGTGTTAATAGTAGATGAGGAAATACTGTCTGGTTACTTTGAGCACTTGCCCCCCTTTTTTGCCTTTCCCTTCTCCCCCGTGTTAACAGTAGATGCGGAAATACTGTCCGGTGACTTTGAGCCCTTGCCCCCCTTTTTTGCCTTTCCCTTCTCCCCGTGTTAACAGTAGATGCGGAAATACTGTCTGGTGACTTTGAACACTTGTCCCCTTTTGCCTTTCCCTTCTCCCCCGTGTTAACAGTAGATGCGGAAATACTGTCCGGTGACTTTGAGCCCTTGCGGGGTGCCCAGCCCCGTGCTGCAGCAGGGACCCGGCAGGCGTTCATTAGCCGGAGACCGCACCTTGCCGAGAGTGGCAGTGGCGTGGCGGGGCCTGCGGGGAATGACGGGGCACCCCGCAAGGCCGCCCCTGGGGAGCCCCAGGGGGAGGGAGAGGCGGCGCGGAGAAGCGGCCGGGCCTTCCCGGGGAGCGTGGGGAGGACGGGGAGACTCCCGCCAGGAGCTGCAGCCGCGCCTGCCCGGCCACACGCCGTCCCCGTCCCCGGAGGAGCAGCAGCCAGGCGACCCGGGGAGGACGGGGCTGCGCGGCCGCTCCGCGATCCAGCTGCGCGCGGGGGCGCGGGCCCGGGGCCCTATGCAAATGAGGGATCGGAATTCCCGCCAATCAGAGGCGAGCTCGGGCCGGCGCCCGCCAATGGGAGCGAGCGGCGCTGCGCCGCGCGCGCCCCCGCGCCGGGCCGGGCGGGGAGAGGCGCGCGGGGGCGCGCGGGCCGGCTGGGGTCCCCGCCCCGGTCCCCGCGCTCAATTCCTGCTCCGCGCGGCGTCCCTTCCGGCCGGGGGGCGGGGTGGCCGCGGGTGGCCGCCGGTGGCCGCTGGTGGCCGGCGCTGTGGTCACAACCGCTTTGCCGCGTTTCTCAATTCGCAGCCCTGAGACGCGGGGACGTGGGGGGCGGGGGTGGCGACAGCAACGGAAAACAAAGGGGATCGCATTTTTGTTGTCGCTGAACTTGCAGCCAGCACGACACAAAGTAGCAATCCCCAGGGGACGTTCTAGTAGGTGATCTGTTCGCAGAAGGGCAGATCCCAAAAGCAAAGGCCACACACGGGGACAAGAGACGGGTCAACCAGACCTCGGGGGTCTGCGCTGGCGCTAGAGCCCCCCCCCCACCCCAGTCCGGAATGTCCCTCCCTGGAAGTTGCTGGATTATCTGTCTGTCATCGTCGTGCAAGTGGCCAAGGCCCTGTCCCTGCCTCTGTCCACTCCGCCCCCCAGCCTGGCACAGTCTGCTACACGGGGGGGAGGGGGGTGGGGGGGTGGCAGCCAGTAGGTGCTGAGTGAATGACTGTGGCCCGGGCCCTTGACCTATGAGATGTCCTTTTGGTGTCGCATACGTCTGCAAGTGTCACTTGTCCCCATCTTGCGAGTGGCCCCAACAGCAGCTGCCGCGGGAAGAACCAGGGCCTCTTTGCCGCCTCACCCGAGGTCTGATGCCCGGGACAGGGAGGTGGCAAGAGTCGCTGTGCTCAGACCCTCCCCTCCCCCGCCCCCCGCAGGCCACGTGCTCAGCGCCACGCCCTACGCTGGCAGAGCGACAGGGTCAGGCCAGGTAGGGACAGGGTCAGGCCAGGTAGGGACAGGTTGAGGCCAGGGTCTCTAGATCCTATTCTGCAGGTCCCTGAGGCTCAGGAGTCTGTGTCCCAAAGCAAGCTGGGAAGAAAGGAGGCGCGGGGCCTGTGGGCGGAGGGTGGGACATTAAACAAGGGTGGGTTTGGAGGAAGAGCAACTTGACAAGGTCCAGGATGTGAGTTTGGGGACGCTGAGTCAAAGGAGTGAGGGACCCGGATGCGAGCGACAGAAACCCAATTCGGGCTGGCTCATGTGAGAAGCAGCGTATGGGTTCACGTGATAGCCAGGTCGAGCAGGGCTTCAGGCACGGCTGGATCCAGGCGCTGCATTAATGTCGTCCAGCATCTGCACGTTTCCCGGCTCCAGCTTTCTCAGTCTGGGTTCCTTTTCCGGGTGGGCTTTTCCTGTGTGTTGACAAAAGATGGTCACTGGCGACTCCGGCCCTACCCTTTGGTGATCCCAGGGGACAGAGCAGCCGTTTCTCAATAGTTCCAGGAAAAGTCCCAGGGTTGACTCGCATCAGGCCCACTGAGATCAAGAACCCATTTTTCTCTTTTTTGGGGGGGACAGAGTCTGGCTCTGTGGCCCGGGCTAGAGTGCCGTGGCGTCAGCCTCGCTCACAGCAGCCTCAACCTCCTGGGCTCAAGCGATCCTCCTGTCTCAGCCTCCCGAGTAGCTGGGACCACAGGCATGCGCCACCACGCCTGGCTAATTTTTCTTTTTTGTAGAGATGGGGTCTTGCTATGTTGTCCAGGCTGGCCTCAAACTCCGGGGCTCAAGCCATCCTCCTGCCTCAGCCTCCCGAGTAGCTGGGACTAGAGGCATGCGCCACCACGCCCGGCTCATTTTTCTATATATTTTTAGTTGTTCATATAATTTCTTTCTATTTTTAGCAGAGACGGGGTCTTGCTCTTGCTCAGGCTGGTCTCGAACTCCTGACCTCAAACGATCCTCCCGCCTCGGCCTCCCAGAGTGCCGGGGTGACAGGCGTGAGCGCCCGGCGGAAACAACCCATTTCTGACCTCATCACTGTGGCCAAATGAATAACCCACTAAATACTCATTAGCCATGTGTTGGGTCACGTGACCATTGCCAGGGACCCCCAGACCCCCGTTGGCCCGAGACTGGCATGTGGGAGGGGCGAGCCGGGTCCCCAGGGGGCAATCACAGTGACGTCAGCGAAGTGGAAGGCTGAGGGTTCAAGTTCTCTTGGAGGACGCAGCACTGTCCCCGGCCACCGCCCTTCCCGGCCCCCTCTGGAGCTCAGAACCACCTGGAAGCCGGTCACCAGGCCGATTCCCAGGCCAGCTGCTGGTGGTGGCCGGGACGTGGGCTGGCCACAGAGAGGGACAGTCTCCGAAGTGCCCGCAGACAGCCCCCGTCCAGTCTAGCCATGTCCCAGTGACAGTGTCCCCTGCCCGCGCCGGTCACCCTTCTCCACACTCTGGTCGGGAAGCTTGTGGGGGGGGGGGGTCGGGCAGGCACCTGGGCTGCTTTCGGCCACTGCTGTGTCCCCAGCGCCCAGGACAGGGCAGGTAGGGGACTCCAGCTGGCACCTGGCCACGCGGTGTCGCGAGAGCAGGGAGCGGCCACCCGTGTGGCACAGACTTGAGCAGGCAACGGAGTGGCCAGTTGCCCAGGGCGCCGCCTCCCGACCCCACCTGTACGCAGAGGGACAGGGGGACGCAGGGGGACAGGGGGACGGTGGAGGCCCGGATCAGGGACACCAGCAGGGCTCCCTCCCCCCAACCCTGCCATCGCCCCAAAGCCCTTTTCCCACCTGAAGTTTCCAGAATCTTTTACACAGAGAGTAAAACAACAGCATCTGCGCATGCATAGCCAGTGTTCTAGAACCTTCTCTAGCTACCACTGCCCCCAAAGCCTTCCCTCATTTTGCAGTTGTCCCTTCTTAGGGACATCTGCCTGTTGCCCAACTGGAGGGACAACTATCCCCGTATGCCGGACACCGGGGCTGGTCCCAGCGCCGGGAGCCATTTCCCTTCCGAAGTCCCCCACTAATTCTCTGGGTCCCCTTTGCGCTCCAGGTGTGGTCCTGACCCTGCCACCTGCACAGTCCCGGGGCCATCCCTCGTGCCTGTCACATGTCACCATGAATAAAGTCTCAACAGATTCAGAATAAGCTAAGCTCTGGGAAGGTGGCACAGTCTGGTGACAATGTAAGGCTGTCCCCCACCCCACCGCCCCCCCCGGGGTACAAAATTCACTTTCTGGGCCGGGGCCCGGGGACTCCCAAGATCCGTCCCCTACTCCGGACTTCCTGTCCCTGCCGCCCCCCCCAGATCGGACCTTAAACGTCCTGTCACCTCTGCTCCCAGGACGCCCCCGGCCGTCCCCACCTGGTGCCCAGGGTCCCCGGCTCCCGCACATCTGGGGTGCGGGGACCCGCCATGCAGCCCACGCTGCGCGCCCACCCCTGCTCCACCCGGCAGAAAAAAAAAACGGGGATTCAAACGGTTTCAACAGTTTATTGTTCCTCCCTCCCAAAAAAAAAACAGGCCGACGGAATGAACGGACACGGCGCGCAGCCCCCGAGCCCGCGGCGACCGTTGTCGCGCACGGAGGACCCGGCGGCCAACGAGCTTGGAGGGCCCCGCCGGGCGGACGGGCAGGCGCGGCCTCGGCCATTGGCGCCCAGGGGCTGGTAACCATGACGACGGCCGTTGCCAAGGACGAGAGCCAATGGGGGCGTCGCCAGGGCTGTTTCAAAAACCTAAGGCAAACAACAACGCGAATCGCTACCCGGTTGGGGGAGGGGCGCGGCGCGGGGACCGTCCCCGCGGCCACGCCGGGGACAGCCAGCCGCGCACGACCTACGCGCACCACTTGGACTTGGGTTTCAAATAAAAAAAAAAAAAAAAAAAAAAAAAAAAAGGAAAAAAAAAAACGAAAAAAAAAAAAACGGGAAAAAAAAAAAAAAAAACGAAGAAAAAAAAAAAACCCAACGGAAAAGTCCGGACACACCGAACGCGCTCACTTGCGCCCCTTGGGGACTTTGGGGACGCTGGGCTTGGCCGCCTTCTTCACCTTCGTGCCCCCGGCGGCCGCCGCCTTCTTGGCCTTGCCGCCTTTGTCCTTGCGGGTGGCCGCGCCCTTCTTGTGCGACCGCTTGTCCGGCGGCGTCGGGGCCCGGGCCGGCTGCTTGTCCCCGCCGCGCCGGGGCCCGGCCGCGCCCGGGGCCGCCTTCTTGGCCTTGGACGCCGCCGCCGCTGCAGCAGGAGCCGGGCCGGGGCCAGCCGCGGGGGTCCCCCCGCCGCCGCCGCCGCCGCCGCCGCCGCCACCGCGCCGGTCCCCGCCGCCTTCCAGCTTCTTGCGGTTGAGCTTGAAGGAGCCGTTGGCGCCGGTGCCCTTGACCTGCAGCAGCGTGTCGTTCTGCACCAGCGCCTTGATGGAGTATTTGAGGTAGGTGCGGCCGTTCTGCTGGTCGAACCACGGCACCTTGCGCGCCTCCGCGTAGACGCGGGCCAGCGACGAGCCCCCGCGCTCGCCCAGCCTGCGGATCGTCTCCACCACCAGCTGGCTGTACTTCCCCGGCTGGCTCTTCTTCCTGCTGCGCCTGCGCTTCTTGGCCGGGGACAGCGCCGCCGCGCCACCGCCACCGCCACCGCCGCCGCCACCGCCACCGCCGGCCTTGGTCGCCTTCTCGGCCGTCCCCTCGGCGGTGGTGGGCGGCAGGGCCTCCTCCAGCTCCACCGACATGGTGGCGAGCGGGTTGGTGGCGGGCGGCGCGCGGAAGCCGGGAGGCCGCGCCGGGAAGAGGAAGGCGAGGGGCCGAGGGGACGCCGGGGGACTCGGGGCGCGCGGCGGCTCCAGGCGGGAGCGGCCGCGCCCGGGCCTGGGACCGGGCGGCAGGGCTGGGGCCGGGGCGGGGGCGGGTCGCGGCAGGACGCGGGGCTCGGGGTGCGGGGAGTCGAGCGGGAGCGGGAGCGGGAGCGGGAGCGGGAGCGGGAGCGGGAGCGCGGGGACACTGGGCAGGACGCGCGCCACTGCTGTCGCCGCCACCACCGTCACCGGCTCCGGAGCTCGCGCCGGGCGTGCGCGCCGCGCTCTGGCGGGGAAGGGCGGCCCCGCTCCGCTTTTATGGCGCCGCGGCGGACCGCGTTGAGAACAACAACATCCTGGTCCGGGGCCGGCGCCGACTTGTGCTTCTTGGAGCCCCTTTGGCGGCCGCTGGCGGCCCGGCCCGCGCGTCCCCGGCGTCGCCGCGCCCACGGCCGTGCGCCCCGGACGGGGCCCGAGCCCCGGAGGCGGCGGAGAGGCGACCCGCGCCCACGGCGGCCTCGGCAGACGGGGACGGAGAGGTGCGCCCCGGGCTTGGGGAGCGCGACAGGAGGGGGGCACCCGGTTTGGGGACCGATGGCGGGGACCCCGGGGGAGCCCGCGCGCCCGGGAGCTTTGCACGTGGCGGGGAAGAGCGCGCCACGCGCGCCCGCGCCCTGGCCGGGTCCAGGGGACCCCGGGCCCGCCCGCGGGGGGACCTTTAATTTGTCCCAACTAACACAGAGCACGCCCTCACGTGGTCGGCCGGGGCAAGGGACGTCGCCGAGGGGGGTCCCCGCCGGATCCAAAGGGGACAGCGCTGGGGGGCAGGAGGAGGCGCCCTGGGGCTGCGCGCCCGGGGTCTGGGCACAATCTGGGGACCTGGGTGGGGGAGGGGCGGCCTGGCCGCGAGGGGGGGGGGGTGCGCCGGGGACATCGCCTGGCTGCTCCCACCCTTGCCGCGGTTGCTCCGAGTGCCCCGTTTTGTGTCGCGCCAGTAGCTGTCGCCGGTCCCCCACCCCCCCCCAAAAGCCACATGGGGGCTCCAGGGTGGGGCAGGGGGAGCCCCTCCCCCCATAGTGGAGTTTCCCGGCCGCTCCCCTCCCCCTCTCGGGTGGGGGAGGGGCGGGGAGTCATCCCGGGAACCCGGTCCAGACCGCGGGTCTCCAGGCGACACCGTCTCCCGGGCACCAGGCGACGTCCTCCCAGGGGGCTTTTGCAAGGCTGGTGGCCTGAGCTCTCCCGGGTCCCGCAGTGGGGGACCAAGAAGCCTCCGCTTGGGAAAGCTGGAAGGGACACCCCGAGTGACCCTGGGGCCCAGGCCCGCGTGGTGGCCCAAGACACCCAACTCCTGACACCCCAGCAGGCCGGGGCCACAGAGGGGGGACGCGGGACAGGGCGCCCGGTCCCCGTGGACAGGGAAAGGGACGTTTCCAGGTAGAGCGAGACCCTGTCCCCGAAGAAGGGGTGGTCGGTGGGCACATTTGCAGCCTCAGGCCCGAGCAGGCGCCCTCCCCTCGTCCCCGGCCCACGGCTGTCACAGACGGGTCCCCTTTTGTCCCCCTGACAGGTGACTAAGCCGGGAGATGGGGAAGTTGAGGCCAGGTGGGAAAAAAGGTGACATTGGGTTGGTTTTTTTTTTTGGGTGGGGGGGGGGCTCGGGGGTGGTGGTCAGGGGCACGGAGCCAGCAGGCTGGGTCAGGGACACGGTCCCCAGGTCACCCGCGGAGGGGGCAGGGAGGATGCTCTGTTGGAGATAGAGGAGGAAGGGTCAGAGAGGAAGCAGGGGACCCACGTGTGGCCAGTGTCACTGCAGCTAAGGAGGAAGCAGTTTGCAGAAAGGGCTGTGGCCACCACCCACGCGCTGGTGACGCCCCCTCCTGTCTCCTGGCACAAACTCCCGCCGCCACCTGCAGCTGCCTCAGGACCTTTGCACTTGCTGTGCGTGGCCCGAGGCTGCCGGCCCCTGAACGCCCAACTTGATTTTCTTCCTGGCACCTGTCATCTTCTTCATCATCATCATCATCGTCGTCGTCATGGGACCTGTTTTGTCTGTCGCCCCGTGTGCTGGGAGCTCTTTCCGAGCTGGTCTGGGGCGGGCCCTGTCCCCGCCCGGCCTCAGTTTCCCGATTTTTGCAAAAAAAATGGGGGCTGGAGGTGCGGAGTTTGCATGGTCCTTCGAGCTCTGACAGTCTGATTCTAAGCTTGGGGACGAAGGAGGTGTCCCCGAGAGAAAGGAGGGCTCAGCCTCGCTGGGAGGAGGTGACGGGACCCCGAGGCCCCAGGGGGACAGAGGGTGAGGACACGTCCTCGCGGCCGGCAGTCTGGGATTGGGATCTCGCGCCCTGGGCTCCGAGCGGGCCTCAGTGTTACCGTCTGCAAAATGGGTCTATTTGCACGTGCGCTCAAGGCCTGGGAGGGGAGCCACAAGCCCTGGGGACCGGGGGTCAAGGGCCTTGCCTGAAGGCCAGTCCGCAGGTGGCCCCGCTACTGCGGGACAAGGGGGACACGGAGCCTGCCCCCCTGCCCCCCAAAAGAGGTTTTAACCCAGAGGTTGGCTCGGCCCTCGGCCTGGGCTGGCGGGGAGGCTGGTGGGGCCCAGGCAGGTTCGGGATTAAAATGGAAACAGGGGCACAAAGGGGACTGCGGGGACATGTGGCCTTTAAGATGCAAATGTGTATTGTGTAGCCCCTGAAAGGGGGACATTGTTAGGGGCCAGGGCCCCTCTGTCTCTTTGAGGCTGGGGAGGGGGGACCTTGGGGGAGGGGGAGCTGGGGAGGGGGAAGGGCGCCCCGGGAGGGTTCAGGCCTGTCCCCTGCGCACGTTTGAACGAGGGGACTTTCAGGGGTCATCGTGACACCCAGCCCACCCGCCTCCGGCCTTCACACCTGCAGCTCGCGCTGTTGGGATTTGCCATCGCAGTAAGGGACGGGGACAGTGGCCTGGGGTGGCGGCAGTGTGTTCTGCACCGTGGCACATCCCTGAGTGAGGACAGCAGCCCCTGAGTGACCGTCCCCAACCTGAGGTTGTCATCTTGAAAAGCTGAACGAGTCGGGAAGACGTGGGGATTGGAACCTGTCCCTCCACTAGAGGGACCGAACCGAGGGCGGGAAGGATTTGGGGACAGGCTCCGCGGGGGGTGGCAGACGGAGGTGGCCCCGGCCTGTGGTCACACTGCCTCCCCCTGGGCTTCTAGAAAGACGTCTTCAAAATCCGGTCGCTTTGTTCTTGATAAAGTCGTTAATAAAGGTGTCCCGTTTATGTCCCCAAGGTGGATGCCGCACAGCTGGCCCTGCGTCGGGCTTTTGGCCACTTAGCGCCAAACTCTGGACGTCCAGCCCGGAAACCCAGAGGTGACTCGTTGAACTGGGGACGGCCGCGGAGTGGCCCCGCGGTGTGACGCGTCCGAGTCCCCCTGGGGCAGCGGTGGCTTTTGCTCTGGGTTCTGGAAGTTTCTCCGTCAAAGACAGTTTTGCTGCTGGACGGCCTGTGTGGCCGGACTCCCAGGGCCTGTGTCCGTTTCGTGCCAGCCTGCCTCGGTCCCCTGGGTCCCCTATCCGTCCTTGAGCTGCCGTCACAGCCAAACTCTCAGCGACCTTCCTGTCGCCGAGGTCCCCAGCCCGGCTCAGTCCCCGCTGCCCCATCTTCCAGACCAGGCAGGGCACAGGTTTCCTGGGCTCTTTCGAGGACAGGCATGGTGACCTGTGCCCCCCACAGCCTGGCTCCCGCTGATGTTTCTAATGTCACCTGCCATTCCTCGTTCCCGTCACAGAAGTCCCGGCCTCTGGCCAGTTAGTAGTGGCCGCGCGCAGGGCTGTCCCAGGCCTGCTGCTGTCCTTGCCCGCGAGTCTCAATGGTGACCGGCCTCCGCTTCCCCAGGGGCCTCCCCGGCCACGCACCTGTTCCTGTGACACTGTGGCTGTCCCCTGGACGGCCGTGATGGCCCGTAAGGGGGTCTTCCTGTCGCCAGGTCTCCACAGACGCCGAGGCCTTGTCCCCAGCCCTGTGCACCAATCGGCCCCCTTCCGAGACTTTCCCAGGCCCCGTCTGCCGCCTCTTGCCAAGCAACTCAGTGCCGCCTCCTCCGGGAAGCCCTCCGTCAACGTCCCGTCTGAGGCAGGATCACCCCCCCCCCCCCCACCGCCACCCCGTTTCCGTTTTGCGCGACTCGGTGTTTTCTGCCTTTTCCACCCTGGTTGCTCAGCCCGGGCTCAGCCTGCCTGTCGCGTGTCACCGGGCGCCGTGCGCGACAGATGCGTCTGCGTAGAGGAGCCGCCCGGGCGACCCGGGCAGTTAGACGTCGGCCCGGCCCCGCCCCCGTCTCCATGGAAACTAACCCAACCCGCCCGCCCCCCCCACGGAAACTGGGGCCCCGCCCCATCTCCATGGAAACCGGGGTCCCGCCCCGCCGCGCCTGCGCGCGTCCCCGGCTGCGGGACTTCCCGGGGCGCTTCTCCGTGTCCCCACCCCCCCCCCCGCGTCCCTGCAAGAGGCGGTCGCCAGGGCTGCGCGGGGACGTGGGGACCCACCTCGACAGGTGCGCGGAGCCGCCCCTGGGCCGGAGGTGGCACCTGGGCTGTTGTCACTGGCGCTCCAGGTCCCCAAAGCGTCCCTGCCGCAGCGCGCGTGACCTCCCCGTGCGTCCCCTCCGAGGGTGACAGCCCCGGGAAAGGCCCCTAGGCGCCGCCACGCACGCGACGCCCCCTGGCAGAGCCACCTTCCAGGGGGACCTTCCGGCGGGTCCCCGCTGGCCACGGGGCGCGCGGAGGCTCCGGTCCTGGCGCGTCTGCGCGCGCTGCGCCCCCATCGCTGGGTTCCAGGCGGTCCCCCGTGGTGTCGCGGACGCCGGGGCTGGCGATTCCGAGTCGCCCGAGCACAGAAGCGCCCGGTGCATGGCGCGGAGCCACCCCCCTGGTGCGACACACCCCTGTCTGGGCTGCTGCTCCGCTCAGAAGCATCCGGTAGCTTTCTGCAGGGTCCCCAAGCTCACGGCCTACCTGGCGGGGCAGGTGACACATCTGAGCGGGGTGGCAGGGGAGGGGCTGCAAGACGTTCTCAAGAGAAGAATGAAACCAGCATTTGTAAATGCGTGGGGGGGGGGGGGTGTGCGCGCGCTTATGTGTGATTTAAACACTGGGGTCTTTAAAAATTCGGATGCAAAGACGTGGAGAAGCGCAGAACACACCTGCAGCTCAGAGGGGGGACCCACAGGCCACCTGCAGCGACCCCGGAGCTCCCTGCCCACCCCGGGACCCCGGCACGGCTCCACTTAACCCCCTGGGCGCAGACCCCCTGCAGGCTCAGGGTGCGGCGGAGCCAGCTAGCACCCTAGGTGGGCACACGAGCTTGGGGCCCCCGGGGAGCCCGCGCCTCTTCCGGACCTCGGTGTGGCCTCCTGAAGGGACGGCATAGCCGCAGGGTCCTCCAGGAACCGTATCCATTCACATACACAAAGGGCGAGGAGGCCGAGGCGGGAGGATCGCTCGAGGTCAGGAGTTCGAGACCAGCCTGAGCAAGAGCGAGACCCCCGTCTCTACTAAAAATAGAAAGAAATTAGCTGGACAGCTAAAAATATATATAGGAAAAAATTAGCCGGGCGTGGTGGCGCATGCCTGTCGTCCCAGCTACTGGGGAGGCTGAGGCAGGAGGATCGCTTGAGCCCAGGAGTTGGAGGCTGCTGAGAGCGAGGCTCAGTCTCCAAAAAATAAAATAAAATAAAATAAAACCTTCAAAGTCAGAATGATGTTTAGGGCAGGCGGGGTAGGGGACGGGTGGTCAGAGTCGACCCCATGATGTTCAGGATGACCATCGGTTACAAGATGAGGATGAAGAGCAGGGTCGACGCTGGCTCAAGGCCAAGGTTAAAATTAGGGTGAGACGTAAGAGCAAGGATGCAAATGAGGGTCAGTGAAAACAGGACGTTCATTTCGAGATAACGCGCGCGGGTCCATGTCTGGGTGATCATCAGTTTCAGGATGAGGGTCAAGGAGATGGGGGGGGGGAGAAAAAAGTGTGTTTGCATGTCCAAGTTCAAGGTCAGGATCACACAGGGGTCCAAGGAAGGCCCCAATCTCCAAGCTGGAGAGGCCTCTATGCTCCTCTCGAGACCAAATAACACCCCATGAAGCCCAGCATGAAACACAGGACCAGGGAAGACTTAAGCCTCGCACCCCCAGCACCCCCAGCCAGGGCGGCGGAGGGGGGGGGGGGCATCTGAGCTTCTAGAACAACAACGCTATTTTTAACACACCGGGGAGGCCCTTTTGCAAAACCTACACTGACCAGCTCGCTGGCTCAACTGTTTTCTACGATTGCTTCTCGGTGGCATTGCTTGTCGGTGGCATTGCTTGTTGGTGGCAGCTGTCCGGTTCTGGCTGGTGGCTTGGGTTCCCTGGAGCACAGGTACCGCGGGACCCGAGGCGAGGAGGCCTCTCTGGATCGCCTAGGACCACCCAACGTGGTCTCCCCCGAGCTAAGGTTCTGGAAGAAGAAGAAGAAGAAAATAAAATAGAAAAAAAAAAAAAAAAAAAAAACAAAGGAAAAAAAAAAAAAAAAAACAAAGACAGGGCAAAGGCCAACGATGTTTGTTCTTGTTAAATTTTATTGGCATCACGCTCATCTCTTTACAGAAGAACTCAGCCCACACCCTAGAATGTAGACCTTGGAAAAAAGAGGGGGGTTGCTCCGCTAAGCAAGCTACGTACGACGCAGGGCCGGGTCCCCAGACGGGAGTGCGACACTCCCAGGGTTCCGACCAAAGAAACCGGTTAATCGGTGACGGGAGACGTCGGGGAGGCGGGCGGGTGGGGAAGAGGAGAAAAAGAGGTCTGCTAACCTACGGATACCAACAACCCTGAAAGGAGTGTGCCTTCTAGAACAAAGGTAAAAAAAAAAAAAAAAAAAAATCACTAGGACACATCGGTGAGGGTTTTTCCTTTCCCGGTTATAGTAGATGCTCATTTAATAGGGGGCAGTTTGGAAGTGTGGAGCAGGAAGGAAGAAAAAACAAAAAAGAAAAAAAAACAGAAAATGAGAATTTTTAATTCCCCGAAATAACAGCTGTTTTTTATCCATTGCACATACCGCCGTGTTAGGCGAAATCGACCTTTTGGAAAATTTAGACGCAGAAGGGAACCGGACATTTTTTTTTCCCCCCTTGGAGAGATGAAAAAGCTTTTTTGGCTCTTGAGTCTTTGACAAAAGGCGTCCGTAATTCTGGTAGCGTCTGCTTGGACAGAATAGTGGGTCCGAGTCACTCGCGGTCTGTGGTCCAGACAGGGTGCGACCCTCTGTCGTGCGAGCCAGCCTGCGTCGCAGGACTTTATAAGACACGTCATCCGAGAAGTTTCTTACGCTAATTCATACATTGTGGGTTTTTTGTTTTTTTTTTTTAAATTGGTTGCATATATTAACATGTACTATAAGATTCTTTTCCTAAGAAGCATTACATAATAAATGGATACTGTAAAAAGATCTGATTAGTTAAAAGTAACGGGCATTAACAGATACATACAAAACTCAGCCTTGGGCGACCGGGGTGTGGGCCTGGGACGCCGCGGGTCGGGGACAGCAGCCTTCTGAGGGGTGGCAGCCTTAAAGACGGGGGGGTGGGGCTGGGGGGAGGGAGGTAAAAAGACCACAAGACCGTTAAAAAAAATCAGATAACTCATCAATTAGACGCAGATTAACTGTAAACAGTTCTCTGTCTGTCTGTCTGTCTCTCTCTCTCCAGTGGACAAAAAGAACGAGCTTCCGATGGCGACTCGGCCACAGGGAGGTGCCCGCGCTGTCCCCACCCACGGGGGGGAGGGGGGGCGGACCCCCCCCCCAGAAGCCGTCCCAGGCGTGAGCTGGAGTTTGCGTGCGTCAGACCTGTGTGTCGTGTGTGTGTCGTGTGTGTGTGTGTGTGTCGTGTGTCGTATGTCGTGTATGGGCCGTGACCGTGTCTGGGGGGGCAGGGGGGTGTCTTTTGGCAGCTGGAGGGGAGAGCTCGGTGTCTGTTTCGTTCGAGGAGGAAGGGGGCTCGTGTCGAAGGCCTACGTGTGTCCTGGGTCCGCGGGGGCCCCGTGCTCCGCGCCCGCCGCGCGCTCAGCAGCTGCAGCTCTCGGCCGAGGCCTTGGCCCGGTCGTTCTTGTCCAGCTTGATGGGCTCGGGGAACTCGTTGTACAGCTCCACCTCCGTCTCCTGGGGGGACACAGAGAGAGGCCGGTGACGCGGGGACACGGTGACGCGGGGACACGGGGCAGGCGTCAGGCTCCCACTCTGAGCCCTCCGGCCCAGGGGGGGGACCCGGGGGGGCAGCCGAGACCGAGCGGAGAAGGGAGACACTGGCAGAAGGTGCTGGATCCTGACAGGCTGGGCAGGGAGGGAACAGAGGCTGCGACCACCCCGGGCCGGCGGGGACAGGCGGATCACACGTTCCCACGCGTGTGGGGATTCGCACGTGACCGTGGGGACATTGTAAAACATACAGGAGGTTGTTAACGGCAGCGGGGGTGGGGGCGGCCTCGCCCTGCGCCTCGCCACCCTGTCTGTTTCCCCGTGGGGGCTCCCCTGGCACTTTGGGGGGACGATTCCTCATCAAGCAGGACTGTCCCTTTCGTCACGGGACACTTCCTGGCAGCTGCCACCCATGCGAGGATCCCCCTCGTCCTGGGAACAAGCATTCGGAATCTCAGCCTGTCCCCACCTCCAGATGTCCCTGTCCCCACCCAGAACCGGCACCCTCGACAAGTCCCGTTTCCTGAGTCACCCAGACCTGCCTTGTCCCCGACAGCCACCGTTGTCCCCGACGGCCACCGTCTGTCTCCCTGAGTGTCCCCGGCAGCTCAGACACCTGCCTCGCTTAGCCACCCCCCCCCCGCCCCCCGAACACAGCCACTAAACCAGAACATTCCACGGCTGGTCCGATGGCAGTGGGTTTTCAGAACTTACGAACATTAGTGTCACTAAACTCGGTATCCAATGCTCCACTGCTAAATTTGACTGGCTTTAAAAAAAAAAAAAAAAAAAAAAACACCTAAAAAAAAAACGGCCTTTCAATTTGCACAGACATAGTTTCGTCTCATCACGGCAAAGGTTATTACCGAGACGTTCCGGGAACTGTACTCCTCAAATAAAGTTTTCCTGCGTTTTCTTTCTCGATCGTGTTATTTACTTAACTGTTCCCAGAAAAAAAAACGGTGACTTGTTGGTACGTGAGAGTTGAGAGAATGGCCGTCTCGCTGAATCTTCGCAGAGATTCCCACCGTACAGGCGAGGGAGGGTCACATGATTTAAAAATAAATAAGTAGGGCCGGGCGCGGTGGCTGACGCCTGTCATCCCGGCACTCTGGGAGGCCGAGGCGGGAGGATCGCTCGAGGTCAGGAGTTCAAGACCAGCCTGAGCAAGAGCAAGACCCCGTCTCTACTAAAAAAATAGAAAGAAATTAGCTGGACAAATAAAAATATAGACAGAAAAAAATATGAGCCGGGCGTGGTGGCGCACGCCTGTAGTCCCAGCTACTCGGGAGGCTGAGGCAGGAGGATGGCTTGAGCTCAGGAGTTTGAGGCTAGCCTGGACAACATAGCAAGACCCCATCTCTACAAAAAAGAAAAATGAGCCGGGCGTGGTGGCGCATGCCTGTCGTCCCAGCTACTCGGGAGGCTGAGGCAGGAGGATGGCTGGAGCCCAGGAGTCTGAGGTTGCTGTGAGCGAGGCTGATGCCACGGCACTCTAGCCCGGGCGACAGAGCCAGACTCTGTCACACACAAAAAATAAATAAATAAGTAAATAAAACACCCAAACTAGATACAATGATCGACAGCAGAGCTGGGGTCTGAGTTCAGGTTCAAGTCTGTCTCCTCCTTAAATAGAAGCAGGGACGTGATCGGGGACCCGGCGGTGGCCTGGCCTGGAGGGAACAAGCCCAGGAAGCCAACGGTGGGTGGCCTCAGCCCAAGTCCTCACTGTCCCTCTAACCTTCCAGATTAATTCACGGACAAAGTGGAATTTCTAGAAGCTTAAGCAAAACAGGCCGGAACCTTCTCGGCTGAGCACGCAGGTTTCTCTGGCCGTACGGAGGACGGCTGGCCGGGCAGGGAGACCGAGGCCAGGCGGCCAGGCGGCAGCTGGGTGGGCTGTTGGGCGCCCCCCGAGACCCACCTGCTTGAGCGCGTTCCGGGCGATCGTCTGGAAGGCCTGCTCCACGTTGATGGCCTCCTTGGCGCTGGTCTCGAAGTAGGGAATGTTGTTTTTGCTGTAGCACCAGGCCTGCGCCCGCTTCGTGGCCACCTGCAAAGAGCGGGCACACCGGTGCTCACTACAACAGCGGGCGCGGGCTCCGCCCTCCCCGGGAGGGACCCTGGCCCCGGCCTGCGGGTGGCCCTGTGGGGGGGCGAGGGTCTGGAGGACACACCTGCCCACGGCCACCCTGCCGGCTGCGCTCAGTACAGCTGGGGCTCGATCTCATCCACAGCCCGAATCTCCTCACCTCTAGCTCTACTGAAAGCAGGAGGTGGCTGGAGTGGGAAGCCGGGCCGGGGACAAATGACCTGCCTCTCCTGGGCCCGCAGGGGGACATGCCCGGCAGCCCCACAGGCCGCAGACCCCTCCCCGCCGCCGCTGCCGCTGGTACGTCCCCCTTGCCTCGCGCTCCAGCGCTAGGGGACCGGCAGCTGTCACCAGCACCCCGGCCACCCAACACCCCCGTTCCCCTCCCAAGGCCTCCCCCGATTTCAGCCACGAGACCAGGATGGAGTCGCTTAGGAAGGGGAGAAAAAGAAACTGATGGTCCGAAATACACGTAGCTGTCATTAACGACAGATCTCTAACAGATGCGATTTGAAACTACACAGGAGGCCGGGCGCGGTGGCTCACGCCTGTCATCCCGGCACTCTGGGGAGACGAGCCTGGACAATATAGAAAGACCCTGTCTCTAAATAAAATACAAAAAAAGGCCGGGCGCAGTGGCTCACGCCTGTCATCCCAGCTACTCTGGGAGGCCGAGGTGGGAGGATCGCTCAAGGTCAGGAGTTGGAGACCAGCCTGAGCAAGAGCGAGACCCCGTCTCTACTAAAAAAATAGAAAGAAATTAGCTGGACAGCTAAAAATATATATAGAAAAAATGAGCCGGGCATGGTGGCGCATGCCTCTAGTCACAGCTACTCGGGAGGCTGAGGCAAGAGGATCGCTTAAGCCCTGAAGTTTGAGGCCAGCCTGGACAACATAGCAAGACCCCATCTCTACAAAAAAGAAAAAAAGAAAAATGAGCCGGGCGTGGTGGCGCATGCCTGTCGTCCCAGCTACTCGGGAGGCTGGGGCAGGAGGATCGCTTGAGCCCAGGAGTCTGAGGCTGCTGTGAGCGAGGCTGATGCCACGGCACTCTAGCCCGGGCGACAGAGCCAGACTCTGTCTCAAAAAAAAGCAAAAAGAAACTACACAGGAGCAGTTTCACTCGAGCCCAGAGCAAACTCCTACACACCCGGAGATCCAGGCAGGCCCTGCAGGGGCTGGAAGAGCAGGGAGAACAGCAAAGCTTAGTTCTCTCCTTTAAACACAGAAAGAGAACTGAGGTGTGGAGAGCAAAGATGGTGGCCCAAAGTCACAGCCTGCCGGGACACCATGGGGACGTCAACCAGGCCACCTAGGCCCTGGTCCTCAAAGGCGGCTGCTCTGAAAGGCTGTTCCGGGGGGCGGGGCAGACACTCCCTTCTAGCACCTTCCAGCGCCTTCCAGCGCCATCCCGAGGGGCAGGCGGCGGCGGTGAGGACGCCCCCGCCGTCTCCGGCACTCACTTGTCTGTTTTCGAGGTCGATCTTGTTTCCCAGCACGACGAAGGGGAAGTTCTCGGGATCCCGGGGGCTGGCCTGGATGAGGAACTCGTCTCTCCAGCTGTCCAGGGTTTTGAACGTGTTGGGGGCCGTCACGTCGAACACCAGGACGCAGCAGTCGGCGCCCCTGTAGAAGGCCACGCCCAGGGACTGGAACCGCTCCTGTCCCGCCGTGTCCCAGATCTGAGGGAGACAGGACATTGACTGCTTGGGGGGGGTGCGGGGCGGGACAGCGGGGGGCTGGGAGGGAGGGAGAGAGACACAGAGAGAGAGACGGAGAGAGAGACAGAGAGACAGAGAGAGAGACACACACACAGAGAGACAGAGAAAGAGACAGAGGGAGAGAGAGACAGAGGGAGAGAGAGACAGAGGGAGAGAGAGACAGAGGGAGAGAGAGACAGATAGAGAGAGAGAGAGACAGAGAGGGAGACGGAGAGAGAGAGACAGAGACAGAGAGACAGAGGGAGAGAGACAGAGACACAGAGAGAGAGACAGAGAGAGGGAGAGAGACAGGGAGAGACAGAGAGAGACAGAGACACAGAGAGAGAGAGAGAGAGACAGAGACAGAGAGAGACGGAGACACAGAGAGAGAGGGAGACAGAGAGAAACGGAGAGTTGGGGGGGGCAGATTGCAGGGCTACCCACAAAGACAAGCGACTTTGAAACCCAGGCAGCAGATTTGAGCCCCCGAGTCCCCAAACCACCCTGACAAATAGTGCGTGTGCGCGTGTCTACAACGCGGTGATGCCGAGTGCCACCCGTGGGGTGCTGGAGATTTTTTTATATCTTGAGCCAGGCGGTGGTCACGCGGGTAGACACGTGCGGAAAATCCAAGCCGCAAATGTAAGATGCAGGCGCTCTGGGGACTTCCCGGGAGTGGCAGGAACAGAGGGAAGGGATTACTCACTAAACAGTTTGGTTCACCATATGTAAAGTTCACCCCCAAACAACAAGAAGGATCGGTATGTTTGATTTCTGCTACACCTCGACTGAAAAGCAAAACGCAGAACCTTAACGGAAAGAGGCCGAGAGGAAGATGAGGACCACACACACTAGAGCAAGGAAGAAAAGAGGGCACCGCGGACCAGTTCAGGGACCACCATCACCGTCACTCTGGGCCACGCCAGGGTGGAGAGCGAGGCCGCCGGACTCCTCGCTGCCCTGGGTCCCCGACAGCCACCGGCAGGACCAGAGGGGCGTGGTGGGAATGGCTTGGAAATGAGGATGAAGGGTGATAAAAACCAGATTTAAATCCAATTATTCTACCTGCCTCTCAGCAGGGCGGGGGGACTACGTGTTCCCCTGCCCTAATAATGCACCAAAGCGGGTTGCGACTAATCGATCACAATCCGTTAGATTCCTTTGCTCCTTCTGCACTCTCGCTGCTTCACCTGACCAGCCTTTAAAAAAAAAAAAAAAAAAAAGAGGCCGGGCAGGGTGGCTCCCGCCTGTCATCCCAGCACTCTGGGAGGCCGAGGAGGGAGGATCGCTCAAGGTCAGGAGTTCGAGGCCAGCCTGAGCAAGAGCGAGACCCCGTCTCTATTTAAAAACAAAACAAAACAAAACAAAACACGAAAAGTATAATCCAAAAAAAAAAAGTATAATCCAAAAAAAAAAAGTATAATCCAAAAAAAAAGTATAATCCAAAAAAAAAACTATAATCCAAAAAAAAAGTATAATCCAAAAAAAAAGTATAATCCAAAAAAAAAATATAATCCAAAAAAAAAGTATAATCCAAAAAAAAAAGTATAATCCAAAAAAAAAAGTATAATCCAAAAAAAAAAAAAGTATAATCCAAAAAAAAAAGTATAATCCAAAAAAAAAAAAAAAGTATAAAAAAAAAAATGATACAGCTTCGTGATCTGCTCCCTTTAAATTTTTCATGCATACTTCATGACTCTACCTACAGTTTAATATTAATCGATGTCCAGCTTCTTGCTGAATAACAGGAATTTTTTTTTTAAAACCCTGAAACTTAATATTCATGCACCTTCCCCTACACATTGAATTACATAGTTTCGATCTTTGCTTCCTTGTATTAGTTTGGAAGTTACATCCTCTTAGAGTCGTAATTCCAAAACCGGACGCGTGCAATTAAAGCGTGATTCCTCATCACAGACCTTGCTACACGACGTCACTTTCTTTCTGACTGGATGTCCTTTACAACTTCTGCCGCTGGAACTTAAAAGATGAGCTTTTTATTTTAACAACCGTGAGGTACTTGCTTTAGAAAGGAGGTCCCTTTCAGTGGGGACAGAATACTGTGCTGGGGCCGGGCACGGTGGGTGGCTCACGCCTGTCATCTCACCCGGCACTCTGGGAGGCCGAGGCGGGAGGATCGCTTGAGGTCAGGAGTTCGAGACCAGCCTGAGCAAGAGCGAGACCCCGTCTCTGCTAAAAATAGAAAGAAATGAACTGGACAGCTAAAAATATATATAAAAAAAAAAATGGTGGCGCATGCCTGTAGTCCCAGCTACTCGGGAGGCCGAGGCAGGAGGATCGCTTGAGCCCAGGAGTCTGAGGCTGCTGTGAGCTACAATGATGTCACTACACGCTCCACCCAGGGCACCTCTGTCTCCCACCAGCCCCCCAGAAAAAGACAGGGTCTCACTGTCGCCTTAGCTAGCTGGGACTACAGGTGTGGGCCACCATGCTCGGCTAATTGTTTTATTTTTTGTGAGTAACAGGATCTTGCTATGTTGCTCAGGCTGGTCTCAAACGTCTGGCCTCAAGCGATCCTCCTGCCTCAGCCTCCTGAGTAGCTGGGACTACAGGCATGCGCCACCACGCCCGGCTCATTTTTTCTATATATATTTTTAGTTGTCCAGCTAATTTCTTTCTATTTTTAGTAGAGACGGGGTCTCGCTCTTGCTCAGGCTGGTCTCGAACTCCCGACCTTGACCGATCCTCCTGCCTCGGCCTCCCCGAGTGCCGGGGTGACAGGCGCGCGCCACCTCGCCCGGCCTCTTCTGCTGTGTTTAACCTGTAGCTTAACTGTTCGTTCAGTTTATCTCGATGTCATCTTTCACTTCTTGAAGGACTCCGTTTTCCATATCCTCATTTTTTTCCACAGCGTCCCTTTCCGTCCCGGTTTCTCTTCCTTTTTAAAACGTCGCCAGTCATCGTGAGCATTTCTTTGCGGTCCCTCGTTTCCTCTTGTGACGATGAGCTCACCTCCTCCGAGGTCGTAGATGGCCCCGTGAGAGGGGTCTCGTCTTTGTTTTTGCCGGGAGTGACGGGGGCGGGGGGGGGGGGGGCTGGTATGTTACATTCTTCGCGACAAAGATTCCTGTACCGTGCGGGGCATAAGCTTCACATCCACACGACAAAACCCCAAACCTGCAACGCAGTCATCAGCCTTGCCACTTTCTCGGGCCGGGTTTTCCAACCGTGTTTTCACATCCTCCCCAAGTCCTGGGGGCGTGGGGCGTGGGGCGGGGGGGTGTGAGTATTGGGGACCTCAGTTCCGGCTCCCCAACCCTCCTACAGTTCTACCTCCTGCCCCCGCCCGACTGACACAACTCTGTCCTCTGTTACGAAGTCCCAGTCACCGTGGCAGGGGCCCCAGACGGCCCACTAGGGCTTCGGCCCTGCCGTTCTGTGCCATCTGGAAGTTTCCGTCTCTCTCCAGCTTGGGTCACTTCTACTCTAGCTGATCGGGTCTAGGAGAGCGCCGCAGCTCGAGGGTGACGCATTCACGGAAGCCGGAGGACGTCGTCATTTGGCAGGAGACAAAAAAAAAAAAAGTGCGTGGTGGCCACTTGAAATCGCTGGCGATCGCAGAGCCTGGGAGAGCTGTCGTGGGCCCCACAGGCAGGTTGAACGGCTGTGATCGGCTTCACAGCGGACGCACAAGTCCAAGGTCTAGGAAAGTGGCGGAATTAATCTATTCCCGTCCCATCGGCTTGGTTTGGCTGCACCGGCCTCGCGGACCACGAAGGAGCAGGACAGAAACACACACAGGAAGGAAAAATCCCGGGGCCCTTTTTGCTAGGGATGTAACGCACATACAAACAAAATGCTTCGGCGGGAAAAAAAAACAAAAAAAAGTGAATAATATCTTACAGTCAGAACGTGAAAGCTTTCAAATGAATCATACAAAGGAATCTGTGTCGCATCCTAACTGTTGAAAAACCGACTCTTAAAAGATGACGCCGATACACGAAAAAAAACCAGGTTGGCTGAACAGAAGCACAACGTTTGAAGGTGACGGATAGGACATAAAAAAAAAAAAAAAAAAAAAAAAAAAAAAGTCAGGAAAATAAACAAACTCCTTTCACTGCCGTTAGGAAGCCAGGCGAGGCACAAACATTTCTGACCTGAAGTGTCTGGCGAGGAAGTTCAGAGAGTGACAAGGTGGATATTTTGGAAACGCAAGATAGTGATGTACACGCTGCCAGATTTGGTAAAAAACCAAAACCCAAATATCAATGACAAAAAAAAAAAAAAAACGGAGTCCGGTTAAATACGGATTTCACAAAAATTGTAAAAAAAAAAACAAAAAAAAAAAAAAAAAAAAACCACACACACAAAAAAAAACGTTAGCGTGCCATTATCGTGCTATTTTGGGGCATACTTGCGTTAAAAAATGATTCACTTTGTTTATATGAAATTCAAATTTAACGGGCTGTCCTGTATTTTACCTATTTGGCAACGCTACCTGTAACCGACTAGTCATGAATATCGTACCAGGACTGGAAGGGCAGGGAGGAGACAGGTCCAGGCACGCAGAAGGGTGAGAATAAGGGACCAGGGAGGCCCGGCCGGCCCAGCCAGGACATCCGCTCACCTGCATCGTCACTAGCCTGTCGTCCACCATCACCTCCTTGGTGAGGAAGTCGGCTCCTATTGTGGCTTTGTACTGATTGCTGAACTTCTTGTTCACATACTGGTTCATGAGCGATGTCTTCCCGACCCTGAAAGGCGACAGAGACCACGAACAGAAGTCACACGGGGAGTGCCTGGGACGGACGCTGATCCCTACAAGCTTTTACAAGGAATCTGGGCCGGGCGCGGTGGTGGCTCACGCCTGTCATCCCAGCACTCTGGGAGGCCGAGGCGGGAGGGTCGCTCGAGGTCAGGAGTTCGAGACCAGCCTGAGCAAGAGCGAGACCCCGTCTCTACTAAAAATAGAAAGAAATTAGCTGCACAACTAAAAATATAGAAAAAATGAGCCGGGCGTGGTGGTGCACGCCTATAGTCCCAGCTACTCCTCTGGTCCCGGCTACTCCTCCGGTCCCAGCTACTCCCGCAGTCCCAGCTACTCCTGCAGTCCCAGCTACTCCCCCAGTCCCAGCTACTCCCGCAGTCCCAGCTACTCCTCTAGTCCCAGCTACTCCCGCAGTCCCAGGTACTCCCCCAGTCCCAGGTACTCCCCCAGTCCCAGCTACTCCTGTCGTCCCAGCTACTCGGGAGGCCGAGGCAGGAGGATCGCTTGAGCCCAGGAGTCTGAGGCTGCTGTGAGCGAGGCTGACGCCACAGCACTGTAGCCCGGGTGACAGAGCCAGACTCTGTCTCCAAATAAAAAAAAAATAATAAAATAAAATAAAAAGGTTCCTCCGGTGATTCAAACAAGCCAGTCAGGATGGAAAAAAAAAAAAAAAAAAAAAAATCACCGGCTTTTTAAAGGAAGGGCGGGGAACTTTAGAATAAAGATGCACACCTGCATGGATTATTATTATTGTTGTTATTTTTAAAAATACCCAAGTCTTCGGTTAAGTCCGCATTCTCGGGTTACTCCCGACCCCACGTCTGGAGGCTGCGTGGTGAGCGGCAGCTCGTTCAGACACGAGCCTGAATTCGCACAGGGGGAGGACAGGGCACCCGAAAGTCGCACGCGGGAGGAGGCCACCAAGCAACAAATCTTCTTTGTTTTTGTTTTTTTTTCCTCCAGGATACAGAAGTTTGCACACCACTGAGGTCAACACATCTACAACAGGCGGGACTCCCAGTGTGGCCCGCGTGGACAGAACGTGACTACGGTATTATCGTGTCATGAGCCGAGTTCCAACAGCCACCCCTTCGGCCCCCAAATCAGGATAAAAACCAGGGGCTAAACGGACGATATAGGTGCCCGCCGCGCCCCAACCTGTAGGGAGAACGTGAGGCCCAAGTCAAGGCCGCCACCGTGAGGGCAGGGAGGGACAGCGTGGGGGCGGCCTACCTCTCCGTGTGGGGGGCCTAGCTCTGAGCCCAGCTGCGGGTCAAAGGCGCGAGACACTTACCCCGAGTCTCCCAGGATGATAACCTTCAGCAACACTTTCTTCCTGGAGGTCATCCTTCAAACTGGAGGACGGAAGGAGAGATCATCGTAAGCGTTTCATGGAGACACCGAGCGAAACAGACCTCCCCGGGCACGACCCTGGGCAGCGCAGGAGCTCGGGGACCTCAGCCTTCCGGCCGGTTCCTTTCCTACACCCAGGGGGGGGG
>CM052874.1:308201-323201 GCA_028534055.1 Eulemur mongoz | reverse complement strand
GAGGGCCCCCCGACCCCTGCGCCCATTCACTCGCTTACACACCCCCCCCCCAACCACAGGGGTCCCCCCCGGTCTCACCTCCGTACCAGCTTAGCCAAAAACCCACTCAGCACCTCACTCACCAGCTCGGCCAACTCTAGCATTTCCTTTAAACTGTTTGCGTGACTCTCGCTGGCCCCCGTTTTAAAAATGATTCTGTTCCTGAACCTCCAGCACTTGATGGGGTCTCACTATGTTGCCCAGACTGGTCTCCAACTCTTGGCCTCGAGGGATCCTCCCAACTTCGTCCCCCTCTCCAACTCTAAGCCTCTTGAGGGCAGGGCTGACCCATTATTCTGGAATGGATCTCGAAATATTACTCACTGAACTTTTGTTTCAAAAGTTTCCAGTTCTAACTTTGCAGAGCCAGTTACTGTTGCTAGAATGTATACGTTATGTTTCCTGTCTACCATAAGAAAATACTGCAGGCAGCTGTGGGGAATATAAAATAAGAGTACTGGGGCCAGGCATGGGGGCTCATCCCTGTCATCCTAGCACTTTGGGAGGTCGAGGTGGGAGGATCACTGGAGGCCAGGGGTTCCAGGCCAGCCTGGACAACATAGCAAGACCCTATATCTAAAAAAATAAAATTTAAAAGGTTAAATGAGGTCATTAGGGTGGGCCATTGCATGACTGGTGTCCTACAAGAGGAGACAGGGGACACATACATACAGAAGAAACACCGTGTGAAGATACAGGGAAGAGAAGTCAGCCATCTACAAGCCAAGGAAAGAGGCTTCGGAAGAAACCAACCGACCCCCGCCAACGCCGTGATCTCAAATTCCAGCCTCCAGAATTAAGAGAGTTAATTTCCCTTGTTTAAGCCAACAAGTCTGTGGTATTTGTCAAGGCGGCCCTAGCCAACGCACACACAGGCACACCCTGAAACTCGGTCTTGCCACCTAAACACATTACGACACATCACATAATGGAATACTATTAAGCAATGAAAATGGGGGTTCAATTGCACACAAGGATACAAAGTCTCAAAAAAAAAAAAAAACAAAAAAAAAACCAAACCCACCGAGTCAAAGAAACCAGATGCAGAAGAATACACAGTGTATGATTCTGTATGATTACACAGAGTCCAAACCTGGCGAAATGAGTCTACCGTGCAGTGTTACAAATCCGTGGGCTGGTTCCCCAGGGACAGAGGATGATGACGATTTGAAACAGACACAGGGGACTTCTGAGTGGGTGAAAATTCTCCAAACTGTTCGCTTATCTGCGTACTTTTTTTTTTTTTTTTGAGACAGAGTCTGGCTCTGTTGCCCGGGCTACAGTGCCATGGCGTCAGCCTCGCTCACAGCAGCCTCAACCTCCTGGGCTCAAGCGATCCTCCTGCCTCAGCCTCCCAAGTAGCTGGGACTGGAGGAGTAGCTGGGACTAGAGGAGTAGCTGGGAGTACAGGCATGCGTCACCATGCCCGGCTCATTTTTCTTTTTTGTAGAGATGGGGTCTTGCTATGTTGTCCAGGCTGACCTCAAATTCCAGGTCTCAAGCCATCCTCCTGCCTCAGCCTCCCGAGTAGCTGGGACGACAGGCATGCGCCACCACGCCCGGCTCATTTTTTTCTATAAATATTTTTAGCTGTCCAGATCATTCTTTTCTATTTTTAGTAGAGACGGGGTCTCGCTCTTGCTCAGGCTGGTCTCGAACTCCTGACCTCGAGCGATCCTCCCGCCTCGGCCTCCCAGAGTGCTGGGGTGACAGGCGGGAGCCACCGCGCCCGGCCTGTGTACTTTTCTATATGCACATGTTTACTAAAATACAGGCGTGACAAATGACTTGAAAATCAGGGCAATGATTTACTTATCCGGTGTTACCATGGCAAATAAACCTCATTTTGGAGCCAGAGGTATCAGGTTCTTCGCCTAGTATCGTTCTTTTAACATTTTTTGGAAAATACAGCTAGTCCCACGACCCCGAGCTTCCCATCGTTAAGCGTCTATCAGGGGAGACACCGCAGGTCAAAGGATCCAAGAGCGTCCAATCTCCACCGTTAAATTCTCACACCATTTTGCGAGGGTTCAATTTCATGGTATTAAAAAAGTATATATTCAAAGAAAAAAAAAATAACACTGTGGTCTTCCTCTGGTGGTAGTAAATCCCAAATTTTTCTTTTTTTTTTTTTTTTTTAATTCTTTGATAGCTTGTCACCAAGTAGCATAAATTTTTCTTCTTTATACTTCTGAATTTTCCTTGTTTTTTGTTTTTTTTTTAAAGAACTGACTAGTTTACTAATCGGCAAAAGAGACATGTCGTCTTAAATAAAAAAGTAAGGGAAGAAGGATATATTTTCACAAGGGGTCAGTCAAATGCTGACGGCTTCAGGGCCCGGATTTATTACACACAAGGCAGAAAAAGCATCCAGTTCCAACACACCTAGATTCGCATTCCAGCTGGGCACCAGAGCACCCAACCCCAGCTCCCTCCAGCAGATACAAAGAGCAGCTTCGAACAGCAAATCAAATCATGTGTAAGTATTACACGAGTATTAAAAAGCATTTAAAGGAGAATGTTGTGTAACAAGGTTTCTACAGGCCGGCACGGTAGCTTACGCCTGTAATCCTACCACTCTGGGAGGCAAAAAGGCAAGGAAAGTTCGCTTGAGGCCAGGAGTTCAAGATCAACCTGGACAACGCAGTGAGACCCCATCTCTACCTGGACAACACAGTGAGATCCCACCTCTACAAAAAAAATGTCAAAATGTAGCTGGGCGTGGTGGGGCAGATGTGTAGTCCCAGCTACTTGGGAGGCTGAGGCAGGAGGATCGCTTGAGCCCAGGAGTCTGAGGCTGCTGTGAGCAAGGCTGACGCCACGGCACTCTAGCCCGGGCGACAGAGTGAGACTCTGTCTCCAAAAAAAAAAAAAAAGGCAAGCCATCGTCACTAGACAAGAGAACAAGGAACCTCCTTCCCTTCACCTGGTGGCAGTCACAGGAGCAAGAGGAGGCTGTGGAGTTCCTAACAATCCCAGGCTCCCAGGCTTCCCTTAACGCGCTTCCTCAGTTTGTTCTGTCCCCAACTGCAGGCAGTCCCCGGCCGCCAGGAAACGGACAACAGAATCAGGCAGACGATCCCCACGGCAGCGATGACATCATGCATTCGGCACCGTCTCCTCAAGCAAGCAACCAGGGCCAACGCTCTAGGTCACCCTAGAGCTGTCGTCTCCTTTCAGGGAGACGGTCTGCGAGGAGCTATTCTTAAATTTGTTATTGCAGTCACAGCCCGGAGTGGCCCTAAAACTGCAACCAGGCGGAGGGAGATACTGCTAAAAAAAAAAAAAAAGCTTGTTCTTGATTTCACCCGGAACACTTTTACCTGGGATTCACGGATCACGCTGGCCACAACCGCTAGGGAGAGAAGTTGGGAAAACAAAAAGTTCTCAGACATACGTGCAAGCTCTTTTTCTGTCTTGAATGTCACACGTGTGAAGGGGAAAAAAAAAAAACAGAACAGAGGGAAGACGGGACAGCAGATACATGAAGAGGATCAACACGTTGCAAAACGTACCTCTGCAGGAAATTGCAGACAAGCGTAAAACGTTCTATCTATTAGATGATGTTAACAGGTAAGTGTTTGACGACGCAAAGAAAGGGACGTCTGAGACTACCATGGCAACCTGATATGGGAGACGGGGTCAGCAGAAAAACAACAGCCAAAAAAAAAAAAAAAAAAAAAAAAAAAAACACCAAAAAAAAAAAAAACCCCCCCCCAAAAAAAAAACAAAAAACAAACAAACAAAAAAAAAAACACAAAACGAACAAAAAAAAAAAACGGAGGGGTGGGGGGGGCAGTTCATTTCTACAGTTTGGGTCCCCTTCTGAAGGTGACATCATCGCCAAGGGGAACCACCGTTTGGCCTTACTCAGGACTCCTCCTCCTGCTCCTCACTTCCCCACGCAAACCTTGCCCACCGCACCTGGTCAACTCCATCTCAGCCATGTTGGTTGCATGATATGGAAGAGTTAAGACAATTTCAACAGGAAAAGCAACAAAACCTCTACGTCAAACTCCAGAGGGGGACAGTGCGCGAGACAACTGACATACGGAATACATGTACGGTCTGGGTTTGCAACCGCTTTGCACACACACGCTGATGCCACATGTGAAGGGCAAAAAAAAAAACGTTATTGGCGCGGATCTCTTTACAGACTTATTAACGGCCAATCCGATAACCAAAACTTTTTTTTTTTTTTTTTTTTTTTTTTTTGCGTCGCTTGGCAGTGGGGTGAGAAAACCGATTCAAAGCCACACCCTACTGCAAAAGCGATGCTCTTGCACGGTGCGGGGGTTTTGGGAGCTTCGACCCAAGTGGCACCAAAAAAAAAAAAAAAAAAAAAAAAAAGAAACCAAGAAGAAAAATCTGCCAGCAGCTACCAGGAGGGACACACTGATGAAACTACTTTTAGGGTGGCTTGTCCAGCTCGCCAGCCTCCTGTGCGTTTAAGCACGCGGTTCTAGCACAAAGGTAAACAACTCCAACCCCCTTTAATGAGGGAATTAGAAAGATGCGGGAGACAGGAGAGCACAGAGTTTTTATTTACAACCGTACTGATCCTACGACAGGCAGGAGCTACATTAAACTTCCCTGTCCCCCGAAGGAAAAAAAAAAAAACACAAAAAAAAAAAAAGAAAAAAAAACCCATCAGGCCAAATGTAACTTTGCTCAAAAAGCATTGCAAGGCAATGTCACGGCAGTGACGATGGGGGACTCCCTCTGGAGGGAACTAAAAAAAAAAAAAAAAAAAATGCCACTAGAGCAAAAACGGAGAAACAAGTTTGGCGTGGAAGGTTGCTCTTCTAAAGCCAGGATCAATTAGGAACTGTGATATTATCTTTCGGACTCAGTTCAAGAGCAAACCGTGCAAACGCTGTCGGTAAAATTAACAAAGCCCTCGAGCTAGCTGGAATACCAGACTCTGGGTTACTACGGATTCACCTGCAGAGATGAAAAAAAAAAAGAAAAAAAAAAAAAAAGAACTCTTCTTTCCAAAAGTCTCCAATTCTACCACAAAAGTCATTCCATGACAGAATTCCTGGCCACGATCGTGCACGGTTTTAAAATTCCCTGAGGGCAAGAGCCGTTGCGTATCCGCCTGAGTCAACATCCAGCGATGTTTGCTTTACTTGACGGTAAGTACTCAAAATATTTCGTGAATGAATGGGAAGGCGCTCATGGTCACCCTCCTCTGACCCCAAACGTTGCATATGGCTACAGCACTTATTGCTCACTTAAATATATCAGGCTGGGTAGCAAAGTAAAATAAAATAAAATAAAACAAAAAAAAAAAGGAGGAATGCGTTGGAAAATAACAGAGTTGCGAACACTAAGCTGTAGCTTGCAAACCGTCTTCAAGAGTGCTCCTAACTCATCCTCCAGTTCTTAGACGCGAACTCTCCCAAGTTGGAAGAAAGAGAAAACGTACTAACACGACGCTATTAATCCGTGGATGACAAGTCACGCGCTGATCAGCTGTTTTGAGTCACAAGGAAGAGACAAGAGCCCCCTTCTTTAGGAATCCAGAGAGGCAGATATTTTCAGTAGGGAAGAACCCACTGGCTGGACGGTCAACCGAGGTGGTCCCAGAGCTTCACACGGCAAATGCGGCCAGGCCCCACGCAACTGACAGAACCATCTAGGTGGGCACATTTTGCAAATTTCAACGAAGTACCTCGCTCGTGCTTGAGAGCTCTAAATTTACCCACACTGCACTACGGTAACAGGCGGTGTAAGTCACGGATGCAAATGCGTGTTTCACGGCCTTCAGGTAGAACTAATTCCACCAGAGAGAGGCTTTCAAATGAGATCTCTTAGAAGGGAGGTGCAGGCCGGGCGCGGGGGCTCACGCCTGTCATCCCGGCACTCTGGGAGGCCGAGGCGGGAGGATCGCTCGAGGTCAGGAGTTCGAGACCAGCCTGAGCAAGAGTGAGACCCCGTCTCTACTAAAAATAGAAAGAAATTAGCTGGACAGCTAAAAATATAGATAGAAAAAATGAGCCGGGCGTGGTGGCGCATGCCTGTCGTCCCAGCTACTCGGGAGGCCGAAGCAGGAGGATCGCTTAAGCCCAGGAGGTTGAGGCTGCTGTGAGCGAGGCAACAGAGTGACACTCTGTCTCAAAAATAATAAAAAAAAAAAAAAAAAATCAAGGAGGTGCAGGGAGGCAGGGAGGTACAGACACCAGCCAGCCAAAGATCAATGACAAGCTTTGGGGACACCCGAGAACAGGACAACCTACAGAGATCGAGGCCGGCGCTCACAAATCTTGACGGCCTGCGCTTGACCCTCCGCTTGGTGACTTATCGACCTTGGACACATGGCTTCACCTCTCTGTCCTTCCGGTTTTCCTGCCTGGAAGCGGGCACCGACCCTCCGAGGCTGCGTCCCAGCATTCGACAAAACAATCCGTGCAAAGGTCCTGCGCGCCGTGCAGCACACAGTGAACGCTGCAACGCTCGCCATCAAGATTTCCTACGTCAAGATTTCCTACGTCAAGATTTCCTACGCTAAGTTTGCAAACTTCTTGAATGCATGGCCGTAGTAAACACGCTTCGGGACACAAAGCTCCGGGTCCCCCCGGGAGCCCGAGGCGACGACCCACCCGGGTCCCCGGGGCGAGCCCGGCGCACGTGACCTGACTCACCGCCGCCTCGACTCCGTGGCTGTCCGGGAGCCTCGTCCCACTGACGGGGTCAGGCTGTGCAACGCGGGGGTGGTGACAAGAGGGGACCCGGGAGCGACGGCGACGGCGACAGCGGCCCAGGGTGGCGCTGACACCCCAGCCGCGCTCGCCGCTCCAAGGGACTCCGCCGGCCGCCGCGACCCGGAACCTCCTCGGCCGCCCGGGGACCGGCGCCAGCCCTGCACGCGACGTCCCCTAGGGGCCGCCCGGGGTCGCCACCCCGGCCGGAGGGCACGCCCGGCGACCTCTGACCTCTGCGCAGGCCGGGCGCGGCCCCGGGCCTGAGCGCGGAGCCCGAGTTTCCCCGCGATCCGTGTCCCCGAGCCCGGCCGGGACGTGCGACAGGGAGGGGGACACGCGGCGACCCTGGCGACCGACGGGGCCGGGAGGGGGATGGGGCCGGCCCGCCGCTTACCGCCGCCGCTGCGCTGCGGGCTCCGGGCCGGGCGCGTCGCGAGGGCTCCCGCCGGCGAAGAGGACGCGCGACGAAGGGCGGAGGCGGAAGAGTCCCCGAGTTCCGGTCCCCGCGGCCTCCCCCGCGACGTCCGAGTCGCCGCAGCCGCCGCCGCCGCCGCCGCCTTGGGCTTTATGGCCAAGACTCCGGCCCCGCTCCCACTTCCGCCACCGCCGCCGCCCCGACCGGAAGTCCCTGTCACGAGACGCTCGACGCCGGAGGGGCGGGGGGCGGTGGGGGAGAGAAGCCCCGCCTCCACGCTGCCTCACGTTCCGGCCTCCCAGGGCCTGGGCGCGGGTCACGTGGTGCCAACATGGCGGCCCCCACGCGGCGGCCGCCATCTTGGAGGCTCGGACGAGGCGCAGGACGGCGCCATGTTGGACCCGCAACCCGATTCCTCCGCCGGCCCCGGTGACCCCCGAGTAACGAATGGCGATGGGGGGGTGGGGGGTGGGGCGGGGGGAGGGACACAGAGGACGAGGGGTATACCTTGTTCACCCCAGTAATGTCCCTCTTCGGAAGTCACCGTTTGCCCCTCCTGTAGCCGCTTAAGCAAAGATGATCACCGTTTGCAGATAAAGAAACGAGAGATCCAGACCGGACGGTCGCCTGACCCAGCTCACGTAGAAAGTGCTGGAGCGGGGACTCGAACCCACGTCTGTCTGGTGACAACGGGTGGGATCCCTCTAGCGGACTGCAAAGGACGACGCCAATCGGGTGGCTCGGTGACAGAGGACATAGGACACTTAGACATGCCCAGGACACTGTGGCAGAGGGGACAGACAGCCTAATAAAGATGGACTTTTCTTTTTTTTTTTTTTTTTTTGAGACAGAGTCTCACTCTGTTGCCCAGGCTAGAGTGAGTGCCGTGGCGTCAGCCTCGCTCACAGCAACCTCAAACTCCTGAGCTCAAGCGATCCTCCTTTCTCAGCCTCCCGAGTAGCTGGGACTACAGGCATGTGCCACCACGCCCGGCTCATTTTTCTTTTTTGTAGAGATGGGGTCTTGCTATGTTGTCCAGGCTGGCCTCAAACTCCAGGGCTCAAGCGATCCTCCTGCCTCAGCCTCCCGAGTAGCTGGGACTACAGGCATGCGCCACCATGCCCGGCTAATTGTTTCTATATATATTTTTAGCTGTCCATATAATTTCTTTCTATTTTTAGTAGAGGTGGGGTCTCGCTCTTGCTCAGGCTGGTCTCGAACTCCTGAGCTCAAACGATCCGCCCACCTCGGCCTCCCAGAGTGCTAGGATTACAGGCGTGAGCCACCGCGCCCGGCCAAGATGGACTTGATAGAGCTCTTAGATGCCTCCAGCAGTCTCCCAGGCACCAAGCCCATCTGAACACGTCAACATCAGCCCAGAACGTTGATTTCCATCTTCAAAAACAATGCGTCTTCATGGTCTTTTCCCATGGAGTTTATGCAAACTCCAGCCTTTCCCTTGCTCCATCCCCAAACCTCAGAATCATTCTTAACCCCTGCAGTGGGTTGAATAGTAACCCCCCAAAAAGATAGGTTCCGTGTTCTGGAACCTGCCAGGGTGACCTGATTAGGAAAAAAAAAAATGTCTTTGCAGATGCATAAGGATCTCTAGATGAGATCACCCTGTATCATCTAGGTGGGCGATAAATCTAATACCAAGTATCTTTTTTTTTTTTTTTTTTTTTTTGAGATAGGGTCTCACTCTGTTGCCCCGGCTAGAGTGCCGTGGCATCAGCCTCGCTCACAGCAACCTCAGACTCCTGGGCTCCAGTGATCCTCCTGCCTCGGCCTCCCGAGTAGCTGGGACTACAGGCATGCGCCACCACGCCTGGCTCATTTTTCTTTTTTGTAGAGATGGGGTCTTGCTATGTTGTCCAGGCTGGCCTCAAACTCCAGGGCTCAAGCGATCCTCCTGCCTCAGCCTCCCGAGTAGCTGGGACTACAGGCATGCGCCACCACGCCTGGCTCATTTTTTCTATATATATTTTTAGTTGTCCAGCTAATTTTTTTCTATTTTTAGTAGAGACGGGGGTCTCGCTCTTGCTCAGGCTGGTCTCGAACTCCTGACCTCGAGCCATCCTCCCGCCTCGGCCTCCCAGAGTGCCGGGGTGACAGGCGTGAGCCATGGTGCCTGGCCGAAGACACCTTTTTGCATAATCCCCAACTTCAAGGTTTATTTACTAAGGACAAACGCATTTTGTGACAAAACCGGAAAGTGCGATTATCAGAATCAGAGAATGTGATTGATACAATACCGTTAGCTAACTGACAGTCCATATTTTAAGTTTGTTTCAATTGTTCCAATAATGTCCTTTGTAGCTTTAAAACATTTTTTAATTATTATGGGTCCATAATATCGGGGTATATTTTTAGGGTACATGTGATGTTTTGATACAGGCGTAACATGTAATAATCAAATCGAGGGAATGGGGTATCGGTCACCTCAAGCATTTATCATTGCTTTGTGTTAGGAACATTCCAGTTCCACTCCTTTAGTTATTTTAAAGTAGACTATAACTTAATTGTCGACTATAGTCACTTTGTTGTGCTATCAAATACTGTTCATTCTTGTTCATTCTATCTAATTAACTGTATTTTTGCATCCATTAACCATCCCCATTCGATCCCCTGTTCTGGGCGTAACCATAATTCTGCTCTCCTGTCTCCATGAGATCAATTATTTTAATATTTAGCTCCCATATAGGAGTGAGAACACGTGGGATTTGTCTTTCTGTGCTTGGCTTATTGCACTGAACGTAATGGTCTTCGGTTCCATCCATGGCATTGCAAATGACGGGATTGCAATCTTTTTTATGGCTATATAATATTCCATTCTGTATACGTACCACGATTTTTTTTATCCATTCATTCGTTGATGGAACCTGAGGTTGCTTCCAAATCCTGGCGTTTGCAAATACTGCTGCAATAAACATGGGAGTGAAGACATTTTTTTGATAAACTGATTTCTTTTCTTTCGGATATATGCCTAGCAGTGGGATTGCTGGATCCTGTGGTGGTTCTATTTTTAGTTTTCTGAGGACCCTTGATCCTGTTCTTCGCCGCGGCTGCACTGATTTATTTTCCCACCAACATTGTAGAGGGTTCCCTTTTCTCTGCGTCCTCACCAGCATTCGCTATTGCCTGTCTTTTCCATAAAAGCCTTTTTAACTGGGGTGAGTTAAAAACTTCAAAAAAAAAAAAAAAAAAAAAAACCAAAAAAAAAAACAAAAAAAAAACGGTGTCTTCAATTTACTCTCAAGTGGGTTAGAGAGAGAGAGAAAAAAAAAAAATTTTAGAGGCCCGAGCTGCACAGGGGCAGGATGAAGGTGGAAGGAGCGGCTTTCGAAGATGTCCCCTATGACATCAGAGACGACGACCAGGTTAGATTCTGAAAACGGGCGACAGGCGGCTTTGTCTGGGAGCGCAGAAGCTGCGGCAGGGGAAAAAAAAACTACAACCCCCAGCAGTCCGTGGGGCACGGTCCGCTCCAATGCGCCTCCCGGAGTCCCCGAGCATCATGGGAGTTGTAGTTCAGGCTCGCAAAGCCCAGCTACCGTTGCCTGGGAAACGGGGGATGGCCTGTCATTGGGCTCCACGGGCCAGAGGGGCTGGGGACTTGGTCTCAGGGTGAGGAAGGAGCGAGCTGACACCTGCAATGTCGGTATCTCCGTTTGTCCTCACCTGGGTTCGCGGCAGGTGCAGGGGACGTCCCCCAGCGGATGGTGGCCCTCAGGCAGGCCCAGCAGGGAGGCTGCTCCGGGGAGAAGTCCATGGTCATGACGGAGCAGCTGAGAAATCCTCAATGGGAGGACGTGCTGGGCAGATAAAGGGGTCTCTGCGTGTCCTCTGGGCACCCTGGAACCTGTTCATCCCCAAAGTGACAGTGGGGAGGGGCAGGGTGTGCTCTCACCAGGTGTTTTTTTTTTTTGTTTTTTTTTTTTTGAGACAGAGTCTGGCTCTGTCACCCAGGCTAGAGTGAGTGCCATGGTGTCAGCCTCGCTCACAGCAATCTCAGACTCCTGGGCTCCAGCGATCCTCCTGCCTCGGCCTCCCGAGTAGCTGGGACGACAGGCACGCGCCACCACGCCCGGCTCATTTTTCTTTTTTGTAGAGATGGGGTCTTGCTATGTTGTCCAGGCTGGCCTCAAACTCTGGGGCTCAAGCGATCCTCCTGCCTCAGCCTCCTGAGTAGCTGGGATGACAGGTATGCGCCACCATGCCCGGCTGATTTTTCATATATATTTTTAGCTGTCCAGCTAATTTCTTTGTATTTTTTTTAGCAGAGACAGGGTCTCGCTCTTGCTCAGGCTGGTCTCGAACTCCTGATCTCGAGTGATCCTCCCGCCTCGGCCTCCCAGAGTGCTGGGATGACAGGCATGAGCCACCATGCCTGGCATGCAGTTTTTACAAATATGATTGACTTCAGAGTATTTAAAACGAGGACATAGGAAGTGGGTGGGGTCGGACAAGAAAGAAGACTGGCCATGACTGTATAGTATTGAAAATAGTGATGCGATTCACTATTCCCTTGTGGCTCCTTTTTCTATCTGTTGGACAGTTTCTACATCTGACCTGGCTGGCGTGACAATTATCAGCAAGGTTGACATCAGACTCTGCCCAGATTGCCTGAGTTCAAAAATCCCAGCTTGGCTGCTTATTCCTTTCTGGCCAGTCTCTGTGTGCCTCAGTCTCCCCATCTGTAAATTGGCAGAATGGGGACCACCTCATAGAGTTCTTACGACGATGCAATTTGGCAAGATTGTAAAGCGCTTGGAACAATGCCTGGGGCTTGTGAAATGCGCCGGAAACATTTGATAAATAAAAATAAGTGAAATCAAGGGATGTCCCCCAAAAAACAAAAAAAATTACACAAATAATACATGCTCATGGCCGGGCGCGGTGGCTCACGCCTGTCATCCCAGCACTCTGGGAGGCTGAGGCTAGAGGATCGCTCGAGGTCAGGAGTTCGAGACCAGCCTGAGCCAAGAGCGAGACCCCGTCTCTACTAAACATAGAAAGAAATTATATGGACAACTAAAAATATATAGAAAAAAAAATTAGCCGGGCACAGTGGCGCATGCCTGTAGTCCCAGCTACTGGGGAGGCTGAGGCAGGAGGATCGCTTGAGCCCAGAAGGTTGAGGCCTCAGTGCTCTATGATCATGCCTGTGAATAACCACTGAACTCTAGCCTGGACAACATAGCAAGACCCTGTCTCTAATTAAAAAAAAAAAACAAAAAACCTGTGATTAAATAAATTTGTTATGCTCTTCTCTTGTGAATCTGTCTTTTGTTATAGGAGCACATAAGGGTGAGGAAATGTATGATACCTTTCAGCCCCTAAAATGGACAAAAGTTTTTAATTTCAACCAAGTCCAATTTGTCTAGTTTTCTTTTGTTTCCTGTGTCTGTGGTAACATAGCCACAAAAGCATTGCCAAATCCAATGTCGTAAAGCTTTCCCCCTGTGCTTCCTTCTAACAGTTTTATGGTTTTAGCTCTTAGATTTACGTCTTTGACAGTATATGGATTTTACATCTACTTTTATTTTATTTTCTTTATTTATTTTTGAGACAGAGTCTCGCTCTGTTGCCCCGGCTAGAGTGCCGTGGCGTCAGCCTCGCTCACAGCAACCTCAGCCTCCTGGGCTCAAGCGATCCTCCTGCCTCAGCCTCCCGGGTAGCTGGGACGACAGGCACGCGCCACCATGCCCGGCTCATTTTTGTATATGTATATTTTTTTGGTTGTCCAGCTAATTTCTTTCTATTTTTAGTAGAGACGGGGGTCTCGCTCTTGCTCAGGCTGGTCTCGAACTCCTGACCTCAAGCGATCCTCCCGCCTCGGCCTCCCAGAGTGCTAGGATGACAGGCGCGAGCCACCTCGCCCAGCCTGATCTTTGGAATTTTAAATGCTCTGAGCACTCCTGCAGCTGGGAGACACGAGCTTAACGTTGCCTAAGGAAGCTGTACTGCACTGCCCACGCCCGCGCATCTACTCTCCAACTTGTTCTTTTAATAGAACGCTGATTTGTTCAGGGCAACAGCATCCCCAGATCGAGAACCAGGCTTCTCAGCATTCCTTTGGGGCAGAGGTGGCCGGATGACTTGGTTCTGGGCGATGAGGTGTAGGAGGAAGTTGCTGGGTGGAGCTTCCCGAAAAGCTCATAAAAAAGAAGGGCTGAGCTGGCGGGTACAGTCTGCCCTTTCCTCCACCCCTTCATCCTGTCTGAAAGGTGGATGCCATAGAGGGAGGAAGGTGACACAATCAGGTGACAAACATGGAGATGACAGCCATAGGCTAAGGCTGACTGAGCAAAGGTAAAAAAACTAACCCTGGCCCGTGATGGCTCCATGACGTGATTTTACTTCTCTGGACTTCTGGATTGTGAGAGAAATGAAATCTACGCTTGGCTGACTAAGGCATTGCCATCTTGAGTTTTCTACCAAGAGATAAAATGATTCTGGGCCCCTGATGGTATCATGGAATGGCCACACCAGCAAAATCCAAATTTTATTTTTTTTTATTTTTTATTTTTTAATTTTTTTATTTTTCATTTTTTTTATTATTAGTTTTTTTTTTTTTTTTTGCAATTTGCCCTAGGATGAAAAAAATCCAAATTTTATTTTTTTATTTTTTTTAATTTATTTTTTATTTTTTTATTATTATTATTATTTTTTGCAATTTGCCCTAGGATGAAAAAATCCAAATTTTATTTTTTTTTATTTTTTTTAATTTATTTTTTATTTTATTATTATTATTATTTTTTTTTTGCAATTTGCCCTAGGATGAAAAAATCCAAATTTTTTTAACAGAAAGAGAAAATTAAAGCCCCAATAACAATGTTCACTACATTTGAGTCTGGATTAGGGGGGAAGACAAAACGTTCATGCTTTGGAAGTGATGAGTCTGCGGTACCTGTGGGCCAACTAAATGTAGAGGAGGACAGAGTTAGACTGTAGGGGTCTGTGCCGGGGGCGCGGTGGCTCACGCCTGTCACCCCAGCACTCTGGGAGGCCGAGGCGGGAGGATCGCTCGAGGTCAGGAGTTCGAGACCAGCCTGAGCAAGAGCGAGACCCCCGTCTCTACTAAAAATAGAAAGAAATTAGCTGGACAGCTAAAAATATATATAGAAAAAATGAGCCGGGCGTGGTGGCGCATGCCTGAAGTCCCAGCTACTCGGGAGGCTGAGGTGAGAGGATGGCTTGAGACCTGGAGTTTGAGGCCAGCCTGGACAACATAGCAAGACCCCATCTCTACAAAAAAGAAAAATGAGCTGGGCGTGGTGACGCATGCCTGTATTCCCAGCTACTCGGGAGGCTGAGGCAGGAGGATTGCTTGAGCCCAGGAGTCTGAGGTTGCTGTGAGCGAGGCTGACGCCACGGCACTCTAGCCCGGGTGACAGAGCGAGACTCTGTCTCAAAAAAAAAAAAAAAAAATATTCTCAGCATATACTTTGGGTGTGGAGTGTGATGTTGGCAACCCTACAAAAAACGATCCACTAAACAGTCCCTCCCTCCTGTCGTACCCATCCTCGCTCTGATTCTAGGCTTTTTTATGGGGTCCAGGGGTACCATTTGGACTCAATTTTTTTTTTTTTTTTTTTTTTTTTTTTTTTTTTTTTTTTTGAGACAGAGTCTCACTGTGTTGCCCAGGCTAGAGTGAGTGCCGTGGCGTCAGCCTAGCTCACAGCAACCTCAAACTCCTGGGCTCAAGCAATCCTCCTGTCTCAGCCTCCCGAGTAGCTGGGACTACAGGCATGCACCACCATGCCCGGCTAATTTTTTCTACATATATTTTTAGCTGTCCATATAATTTCTTTCTATTTTTTAGTAGAGATGGGG
>CM052874.1:296079-307701 GCA_028534055.1 Eulemur mongoz | reverse complement strand
CCCTCCTCCTCCTCCTCCCCGTCCTCCTCCTCCTCCCCCTCCTCCTCCTCTTCACTGAGCCCACCCGGGCTCTACTTGTGTCTCAGCCCCCCCCCCGTCACCTGGGCTGGGCTGGGGACCCCCCCTTCTGGCCAGAGCCCCCCAACACGGCCCTTCCCAACGTGGGTGTGAGCAGGTCACTTGTGACAAAGATGACGGAGACGCTGGCACAGTGGTGACGAGGTGGGTCATGTCATGGCACAGTGATGCCACTGCTGGTGGCAGCTACTAAGCGACGTGGTGGCAGAGGTCAGGGGCGGGGTGGTGGCAGTCTGGGGGCAGCTGGCGGGGACAGTCTTGCTTGGGTGACGCGCTGGACGGGTCACGGTCGGGAATGTGGCCTCGGGGGCCCGGTCTGAGCCCCAGCTCTGGGGTCTCGGGGGGAAGTTGGGTGTCCAGGGTCCCGCCATGGTCCTGGCCACCGCCCCGGCCCCTGCAGGGGACCCCCGCGAGCCCCCATCCCCAGCCTCCCCCCCCCACCCCGCCCCCAGCTGCCTCCACTGCTAATGAATGGCTCTGCTTCGTTATCAGCAAAACGCTAATTACTTTTTAATCAGGAGGCTCCGGGGTGCAGCAAAGCAGGGCTGGGGGGGGGGGGGGTGGCAGGGGACACGGGAGCCATGACCCCATCCCCGCGCAGGCAGCCCCGCCAGAGCCCTCAGTGCCGCTGTTCCTTCAGCCGCACGCCCCGGAAAACTCCTACTCTGTCTGCAACACCCCACCCACGCAGCCCCAGCCATCGAGGACGCCGCACATGCTGACCACCCAAGCCCTCCCAGAGCCCCCGGCAGACACGGGGGACACACCTGAATGACAGACAGACACGAGGGACACGCACATGGCCAGGGCAGGACGCCTGGGAGAGCAGCAGCTGGCCCCCAGGGCTTCCCGTGGGGGGAGGGGGGAGACGTTATCTCTCCAAACCGTATTAACCCTGAAGCCTGTTTCCATCAGACTCCGGGGAAGTTTCCAGATAAGCCTTATCTTGGGGTCGGTGCATTAGCCAAGCTGGGTGGGGGGGGGGCGGGGGGACATGCTGGCCTGTGACCACACTAGGGGGTGGGGGGACAGGTGAGGGGCCGGGGGGACCCTGCCACTCCATGCCCCGCCCCTCCCGGGGCCCCAAGCAGAACCCTGGAAGATGCGTCTTTTCCAAGGCATTGGGGTGGGGGGTGGGGTGGGGTGGGGGATTGGGGTGGGGGGTGGGGTGGGGTGGGGGGGCTCTAGAATCATCTAGAATCATCTAGAAGATTCTGGGCTCGAATCAAATCCCAGTTCTATCTGAGGCGCCCGTGGCCGGCCAAGCCCCAGCCCCTGCCCTGCCCCCCACCCCCCTGCAGCCCCCTCCTCCCCGAACACGGGCCTGGGGCTGCCCGAGGGGCCAGGGAACGGGACACACGGGCCACATCGCGGAGCGGGGTGGTGGCTCCGGCTCCCGCCCGCCGGCCCTAGTGGGGGTGGGTGGGGGGGGGGGGCTGCACCTTCAAAGGCTGCGCGGCCCGGACTGACCCCCACTAATGGGCACTCGGGTTTCCACTGATGCCAGGCCCGATAGTCGCCTCTCTGGGGCAGCTGGCGGCGACATTCTCGGGCCACAGTGACCAGCAGGCTCTGGGCTGGCGGTCCCCTTCCTGTCCCTCACTTCCCTCCGCCTGGGGCTTTGGGGGTGCCCTCTGCCGTCGAGATGCGGGGACGGAGGGGGCGGGCGGCTGTGGGGGCCCCTCACGGAGGTCCACGGCTGTGCTGGGGACGGGGCTGGCTGTGTCACTTCCTCAGGGGTGACACTTCCTTGGGCCCTCCGCTGCCCAGCAGGAGGTGTCTGGGCCCACTCCTACGCAGCAGCTAGAACCCGGCCAGCGGTGCCCGCTAAGTCCCTCCTCTCCAGGGGGTGACCCTACGGGGCGGCCGCTTTGCTTCTCCCCGTTCCGTGCCTGGGGGACACTGAGGCACAGAGGTTGGGGACCCGCCCAAGTCGCACAGCTAGAAGGGAGAAGGCCCAGAAGCTGAGCCCCGGGGGGTGGCTCCAAAGTTCTCTGCCTGGACCTGTCCTTTCCTTCCTTCCCTGCCCTGCTGGCTCTGGCCGGGGACCAGCTCCCATAGCAACCCTGGTGGCGGTCACAGTGGCTCCCACTGGGTCCCATGACCCCTCATGCGGACAGGGACAGTGACACACCCAAGGCTACTCGGCTGGTGCAGTCCACGACCGCTGGCTCAGCCCAGGGCTACTCTGTCCCAGCTTGCAGGGACCCTGCGAGGGGGCCTTGGGGAGGACGGTCAGCCTCAGGCCACTCGGTCAGGGAGGATGTCACCCGGGGGGGACCGACGGCTCTGGGCCCAGCCCCACCCGTCACCGGCAGGTTCCTGTCCCTGCCCGGAGGTGACCAGCCCTGCGTGTGCTCCTTCCGGTTCCTTCCCAGCCCCCAGGGGACTGAGCTGGCCGCAGCAAGGGGACTACACGGGGACCCACAGCTGGGACGGGACGTGGGGGACCCTGCCTTCCCCGGGGCGGGGGGGGGGCGGCTCTCAGCTGTCGCCCTCGATAGCTGCCCGGGACCCCCGTGTGGGCTGTGCTCGCTGCCAGCGCGTCTAATTACGGGGCTGCCCGGTCCCCGGCGACCGCCCAAGGGACATCATGTCCCCAGGGCTCAACATCCCCAAGTCACTTGATGGCCACCTGCCCCTGCTAATATTTTTTAATGCTGCTTTTGCAAATGAAAGCACAGTGTGCCGATGACCGGGACAAAAGGGAGGCCCCGAATCCGCCCCCCCCGCAGAGGCCACCCAGGGGGACCCAGGAGTCCGGGTCCCCTGCAGTCCCCGGTGGCCCACGGGGCTCTGAGTCCCGCGCCCTCCCTGGCCCTGGGACTCCTCTGCCATTTCCCCTGCGAACGGGCCTGGGGAGGGCTCAGGGCGTCCGTGAAACCGCAGACAGAGAGCTGGGGACGTAGGACATTTATTTGCCGCTGCAGGGCGCCTGTCCCCCTGGGGGCAGGGGACGAGGTGAGCCCACCCGTGGCCAGAGAGGTTGGGGCAGAGTGGGACACTCGGGCACCAGCCCCTCCCCCCCCCAGGGCCACAGCCCTTTCGCAGGACGGCCACCACTGGGGGGTGGGGGGGAGTCGAGTGACAGACCCTCCCGGTCCCGGTGACATCTCCCCGCCGTGCCCCGTCCCCAGCGTCTCGCTGGGCCTGAGTCCCAAGCGCAGAGGGGTGGCTGGGTATGAGTGGGGACCCCGGGGCGCGACGGGGACAGGTGAGGCACGTCTGGTACAGGACGGCCCGGGCCGGGCCCGGACGAGGAGGTCCCCGAGGGGGGTCCCCGGGGCGCTCAGGGGGACTGGACCATGCGCTTGTGCGGGTCAAAGACGTAACGCTTGAAAGACAGGCTGAGCATCACGTGCTGCGCGGGCTCCGTCCGCTCCGCGCCCTCGTCCTGGCTGGTCCCCTCCCCGCGGCCCGCGCGTCCCCGCTTCTTAAGGGCGGGCGTCAGGATCTTCTTGGACTCGGGGCTGAGGCCACCTGCAAGGCACAGAGGACAGCCTGTCGCTGCCACGCCCCGGGCACTCTGGGGACCTCCCTGCCTGCCCCCTGCCACCCTCCCCAGCCGACCAGCCCTTCTGTCCTGTCCCTGGGTCCTTCTTGTCCAGCCTGGCGCACGGCAGACTTCTCACCTCGCCGGGTCCCCGACGTCCCAGTCAGCCTTGAACTCGACTTAAACGTCGAGTCGTCCGAGCCCTGGGACGAGCCACTCCGGCTGCCAGCCCCGTGGCCCTGCTGGGGTCCCCCGCAGGGAACAAGCTCACAGGGCTGAGGGCGCACTGGGAGGATGGCAGGGGGGGGCAGGAAACCCAGGGGGTGGCAGCTCCTGGGACAAGCTGGGCATGCAGGCCACACGTCCCAGTGAGGGACAAGTGGGGACAAGAGCCAGCCACGCCCTGCTTGCTGGGTGACCGGTCCTGGCAGCCTCTGCATCCCCCAACGCCTCATGTGCACAAAAGGGCTGCGGAAGCCAGTGGCTTAGCGTTCCGAGCTGGCAAGAAGTCGGGCAGAGACACGGCAGAGCGTCCCTGTCCCCGCACGCTTCAGGGCACCGATGCCACTGCGCCCACCAGCACCCGGAGGATGTCCCTCTTTTTCCAGTCTCGCCTGGGGGTTCGCTGTCCCCCTGGGAGGAAGAGCCAGCCGTGGGGCCCAGGTATTAACGGGGCTCAGGGGACCAAGCTGTCCCCCGCGTGCCTGCCGGAGGGGGCATGGGACACCGTGAGCCCCGGGACTGGCGCCGGGGAAGCGCCCCTTGCAGGCAGCGAGGCCGAGCGGTGTGTGACCACGGGCCCCGCACCCAGGGGACGTGGGGAGGGGACGGACGCCTGGCCAGCCCCCCTGAGCCAGCGCCGGGCCGGCAGGTATCTGAGTCCCCGAATCGCAGCCCGGCCTCCCCTCTGCAAACAGAGACGCCGGCTGGCACCAGACCCTGACAAATGGCACGGGTGGCCTTGTCGCCCGGTCGGTGCCAGGAGGTCTGACGGCCCGGGGTGGCGTCTGCGCCCGGGGTGGGGGGGGGGGGAGCGGGGAGACAGGCGTGGCCCAATCTGCCGCCCATCTCGGCCGCGATGGCTCTTGTTACGACGACACATTCCTCGCGCCACCCCGGCCGGGCAGAGCCAGAAAACCGATCTGGCGCTGGCAGGGAGGTGGCCGCTTAATTGCTGCTCCGAGACGCGCGGGCTGGTGGCCCTCTGGCGCCCCGTGTGCTGGGCTCTGTGGGGACCCGGGGGCTCCATCAGGGTCAGCTGGGTTAGGGGGTGGGATGGAGGTGGCCAGGAGGGGACAGGCAGAGCGCGGATTCTGCGTCCACTTGCTATAGGCCTGTCGGGGCCACCCTGCTGTCCTGTTCCGCTGGGGACCTTCCGGGGACCCCCGCCCCCCCCAGCAACCCCGGCCCGTCTTCCTCCCTTCCCTGGGGGCTGCTCCAAGCCTCTGCCGTCCGCCCACCGCCCCGGCCCCGGCGACACCGCCGTGTCCTGGTCCCCAGCGAGCTCCCAACCCGCCCGCATCTTGTCCAATCCGATTTCTCCGCCTTGAAGACGCCCCCCGCACCCCCCGCCCGCACCCCCAGTTCCACGGCTCCAGCCGCCGTGCAAATGTCACCTCCCAGCAAGACCTTCGTGACTGTCTCGCCTAAAACTGCGCGCCCCCCCCCCGCCCCCTGTCCCCCGGGTCCCCTCCCACCCCCGCAGTTTTTCCCACCGAGCTTATCACCTTCTAACGGACGCCACCGTTTCCTCATTTTGGCGTTTGTCATCCGCGCCTGCTCAAATGACACGTCCCGCCGCCGTGGCGGGAGCTGGTGTCTCTGTACTGCTCAAACCCCGGCGCCTAGAGCAATCGCTGGCTCCCACCGGCCGCTCGCGGACATTCTCCGGGCAAGCGCGGGCCGAGGGGGGAACCTCTGGTTTCCCAAAACCCACGTGGCGGGTGTTTAGGCGCCGGCTGGTGACAGCCCGCGAGAGACACTCCCCAAGTGTCAAGATTCCCAACGTGGCCACCGCCGCTGGCGTCATGAGCCGTGACTTCGAGGTGTCCCCCCCCATCCTGCCCGGCTGCCCGAGGGGCGGCGCTAGGACGCGTGTCCGGGCTCTTGCCGGCATTCAAGGCCCCGCGGTACCTCCAGCACCTGACTCCGTCTTTGTCCCCAACACGTGTCACCCTCCAGCCAGGAGACCCCAAGCAGGGCCCCGAGCCTGTCCCACTCTGGTCCCGCGGCTGCGTCCTCTCCCGCCCAGGCTGGGCCAGCTCCGTCCTGGGGACCGACCCGCCCCGGCCATTCTGGCTGTCACTGCCGAGGCGTCCGGCTCCCTGGTGGCCTGGGAGATGGGACCGCCTTGCCGTGTTGGGACTGGGCCTGGCGCGCACGGGGCTCAGGGGGGCTTTGCTGCAGGAGGACCAGGCAGGCGGGGCGGCAGAGGGAAGGAGACACCTGTCTGAGAGCGGGTGGCCTGAGGGTGACACCCCGGCGGGGACACCGGGCCTCTTCCCCACGTGCCAGAGCCCCCTCCCGGGAGCGCCGTGTGTGTCTGTCACCCGGTGGGGCCTGCTGCTCCCAGAGCCCGGATTCTGAGGAGCCCAGACCCCAGGATGCGGCGGGGGTGGGTGGCTGTGACCTGGTGGGGGGGGGAGCTGTGCTGTCCCCGCGGCTTCCCTGGGGTGGCGGGGAGGGGACACGCTCCCAGGGCCGGGCTGGCCGCTTCTCCCCGAGCGCCAGCGCCACACAAAGGCACAATGCTCGCGGCTGGCTCGGGGACCGGGCGTCATCAGGGAGGAATGCGGGCAGGGGACCGTTTCCCAAGCCCCGGCTGCACGGCCGCCGTGACACGGCCATCAAAGGCCGGCAAATTGCCTGCCATCGTCGGCGGCACTTTCATGCCGGGGCCACGCGGGTGGGGGGCTTGGACGCCCCGGTGGGAACCAGCCCCTTGCAGGCAGCTTGGGGTCACCGGTCCCCTTGGTGGCCCCGCAGCGGGGGGGGGGGCTGGGGCCCCTCTGGCCACTTAGCAGTTGCCCTTGCTGTGACGGGCAGCTTTGGAGGGGGCTGGGGCAGAGCGGGGGCAGGGGACAGGGGGCTCTATCTGGGGACAGCGCCCTGGTGCTGACGGACGGATGGCCAGGGGAGCAGAGGGACATGATCGGTGCCCGGCTGGGGTGACGGCAACGGGGACAGAACCGCCACGGGCGGGCGGGCAGGCAGGTCTAGAACACTTGGTGGCTTTTGCTGACAACCCTCATCTTGCAGGTGACCCGCCGGGATGCGTTTCCACGGTTCCACAGTGGTCCTGGCGGGGCTTAGCCGTGACGACACAGACCCGGCTCCTCTGCTGGACGGGGACACAGAGAGGCCCCGGAGGACAGGCCGGTGTGACACTCGCTCAGAGAGAGAAGCCCCGGCTGCAGGGAAGGGACAGCCTGGACGCCGGTCACCTCCCTTCCTGCTGAGCCCCTTAGACCCCTTCTGGGAGCAGCAACGGTGACTTTGTCTTTCTGGTTTTTTTTTTTTTTTGAGACAGAATCTGGCTCTGTCACCCGGGCTAGAGTGCTGTGGCATCAGCCTTGCTCACAGCAACCTCCAACTCCTGGGCTCCAGCGATCCTCCTGTCTCAGCCTCCCCAGTAGCTGGGACAACAGGCATGCGCCACCACGCCCGGCTCATTTTTCTTTTTTTCTTTTTTGTAGAGATGGGGTCTTGCTATGTTGCCCAGGCTGGCCTCAGACTCCCGGGCTCAAGCGATCCTCCTGTCTCAGCCTCCCGAGTAGCTGGGATGACAGGCATGCGCCACCACGCCCGGCTCATTTTTTCTATATATATATATATTTTTAGCTGTCCTGATCATTTCTTTCCATTTTTAGTAGAGACGGGGGTCTCGCTCTTGCTCAGGCTGGCCTCGAACTCCCGACCTCGAGCGATCCTCCTGCCTCGGCCTCCCAGCGTGCTGGGGTGACAGGCGTGAGCCGCCACCGCGCCGGGCCAGTGACACTGACTTCGGAATCTGCCTGCCACCTCTCTGTCAAGCCCGGTCCCTCTGTGCTTTCCTTGGTTTACCCATCGCGGGCTTGGGGTGCGCCCGGCTCCCTCGGTTTCCCTCCTTCTCTCCCCGTCGGTAAACAAAGATGCAATTTGCTTTAACAAGATAAGGCGATTACGTTTCTATCACACCTGTCCTCCGCTGTCCCCGCCACAGAAGGAATTGGGGGGGGAGGCGGGCAGAGCGGGGGCCCCTCCTGGACCCACACGCGTCCGGACGCTCTCGGGGGGGAGGGGGGTGCCCCCCAGCACCCACCCACATTTTGATGTCTTCATGTTGCCTAATTCCTCCTTTAATTTATATTAAGCTTCTTAGCGGCGACGAGGAATTCTTCAAAAACAAAAAAGGACGCTTTGCAGAAATCTTGCCCGCGCCGTGGAAATTGCAATTATAATGCGCTCAAAGCTTTTCGGATCGGGGTGCAGGGGGGAAAGGAGGGATTTTCTTTTCTTTTCTTTTTTTTTTTTTTTTTTTTTGGCCAAGAACGAAATGGTTCTGGAACGGGCAGGAAACGACTCGGGCTTGAGGATTGAGATGGAGGCTCCGTTATTGGGAGGGAGGGGCGGGCGCCTGGGAGCAAAGTTTATTGCCAAGTTCAAGGTCCTTCCGGAAGGAGCCTGGACGGGCAGCCTCCCTCCGGGCGCAGGGGTGGCCGGGGGTCTCTGCGCCCCTGAGCGGCCATTGGAGGTCACCTTCAGGCTCACGCTCAGGGGGCCACCCGGGGTCCCCAACTGCCGCCAGCCCCCGCTGTGGGGTGTCACTGTTCCAGCCCTGCAGCCCCGAAGCTCAGCACAGGGCAAGTGACTCGCCTGAGGTCACACGGCTATAGAGGGGGGTCCCAGTTTGCACCGGGACCCTCGGAGGCCCCTTCTGCAGGCCCCTCCTGCCGGCCAGCCTCATGTGCCCCGTGGGATTCACTGCCAGAGATCTTTCTAGAACAAAAGCCTGCTCGTTCCTCCAGGCTCAGCAACTCACTCCCACGCAGGCAGGAGTCCAAAGTCCCCCAAAGTCCCCCCTCAGGTGTCACGGTGAGGACTCGGCGGGCCTGAGCTCAGAGTCCCCTGGGAGACCCTGTGACCCCCCGCCGTGCACCCCAAAATGAGCTCACGCACGAGAGTCCCTCCCTGACCAACCGGGGCTCTGCGTGGCCGCCGCCTAGACCCCATCGGATGGCGTGTCCCCAGACGGTGTCTCCTCTCGGGCGGCACCGCTGACGGCTGCCTCTCTGCCTGCCGTGTTGGTCCGTGACGTGCACACACACACACACACACACACACGCCTCTGGGGACATTATTCCGGCAGGCTCTGTGCAGCTCGGGGACCCGGTGGCTCTTCAGTCCAAGCCCGGTTTGGGCAGGTTTGAATGTGGGCAGGTCGGCCTCCTACAGGCAGCCCTCCTCTTCCCCCTCCTCCTCCTCGGATGGCCCCTCGATGCCAGCCGTGGTGGGGGCGGGGTGGGGGAGATGGTTCCCAGGGACACCCCCCCCATGGGACACCACTGTCCCCACCGCCACTGTGGGCACCGCCTTGGAATCCTCCACTCACTCACTCCCTAAACGTGCGCCCTCTTTAATGGCAGTTAATCTTCAATTAAAATACCTAGAGCAGAAACTCAGATAAGTGCTTTAAAAGGTAAGAGCTTATTGACAATAAAAGTCTTCTTCCAAAAAAAAAAAAAATTTCACATATTAAAAAAATGTCATTTTTATGACTTGGGGAAAAAAAAACGAAAAAAAAAAAAAAAACGAAAAAAAAAAAAAAAAAAAACTCATGCAGAATAATGAAGGGGAACAAAAGCTCGGGGACCTGTCATTTTTCTGGAGCCCGTATGGGGCGAGCTGATTAGTGTATCAGCCCCGTGCCCGGCGAGTGGCGGAGGCCGGCGCTCGCTGTCCCCTCGCCGATGGGGACAGGCAGGGGCCGCAGTGTCCCCTTCCTGACCTGCAGGGTCGGCAGCCCGGGCTGAGCGTGGGCACAGAGCAGATGCCCGTGACAGTGTCCCCGGCCTCCTCCTTGCAGCCCCGACCACCTCGAGCTGCAGCTGGGCTTATCACACGCTGCCACCAGCCCGGGGCTCTCTGTGTCCCCTCTGCTGGCCCAGTGCCGGCCACGCACAGCTGCGGACGGGCACCGAGAGAGTCCCCTCCCTTCGAGAACACCCTCGGGGCCAGGTTCCCTCTCCTTTGTGGCCCCAGACTCAGATCCGACGCCGTGGCTGCGTGCCGGTTCTTTTATGTCTCGGGAACGGTGACCCCAAGTCTTGCGAGGTGCAGAGGTCTCGGCTCCGAGCACCCCCAGCCAGCCGTCCCAGGACCACGGGAAGCTGTCCTGGACCTCAGTCTCCCTGTCTGTGAAGTGGGCCAGACGGTGTCGGTAGGGACACGGGGAGCCCTGCCACACCCCCTGGAATAAACTTCTACATAGAAACAGTTTTGGGGGTCACCAGAGGGGAGACCCCGTCTCCACTAAAAATAGAAAGAAACTAGCTGGACAACTAAAAATATAGGAAAAAAAAAAAAAAATGAGCCGGGCGTGGTGGCGCATGCCTGTCGTCCCAGCTACTCGGGAGGCTGAGACAGGAGGATGGCTTGAGCCCTGGAGTTTCAGGCCAGCCTGGACAACATAGCAAGACCCCATCTCTACAAAAAAGAAAAAAAGAAAAATGAGCCGGGCGTGGTGGCGCATGCCTGTCGTCCCAGCTACTCGGGAGGCTGAGGCAGGAGGATGGCTTGAGCCCTGGAGTTTGAGGCCAGCCTGGACAACATAGCAAGACCCCATCTCTACAAAAAAGAAAAAAAGAAAAATGAGCCGGGCGTGGTGGCGCATGCCTGTCGTCCCAGCTACTCGGGAGGCCGAGGCAGGAGGATCGCTCGACCCCAGGAGTCTGAGGCTGCTGTGAGCGAGGCTGACGCCACGCTGTCTCAAAAAAAAAAAAAAAAAAAAAGAAGGAAAACACTGGGTGCCTACTCTGTGCAGGTGCCGTGCCTGGTGTGAGACGGACGACGTGAAGGAGGCGGAGCCACGAGACAAGTCCGCTGTGGGTGGCGGGAGGGCCCTTGGCGCCTTCAGGACGAAATTGACTAACATTCCGCGAAATTGACTAACGTGTCGCGCTTTGCGTGGGGACACAGCCGGTCCCAGCGTGTTCCAGCCCCGTCTCTGGCGAAGCTCCGACCCCTTCCCCGTCCCAAGACACAGCGAGCGGCAAACGGACACAGGTCCCAGAGGTCCCCGGCCACCTTGGGTCCTGCCCCTTCCTGCCCCGGCTGCCCAGGGCCTCCTAGCAAGGGGTGGGGGCTGTGCCCGGCTCACACCCTCCCTCCTCCGGCCCCCGGCTGCGTCTCCCACCTGCGGCCCTCGGGGTCCTTCCTGTTTGTCCCCAGCCCTGTCCCTGCCTCCCGCCCGGTGCACCGGGGAAGACGCTACGTCCTCTAACAACGCAGGTTTGCTGGATAAATGAGAGCTCAGGCGCGCAACAGGGGTGGGGGTGGAGGGGACCAGGCAGGAGCAGGGCAGCCTGACTTCTCTGTCCCCCCCTTCCAGGTCCCCCCAAGTGTGGCCCTGACACTACGGAGGGAGGGAGGGACAGAGCTGAGCGTGGAGGGGCTTTACTGGCCGCCTCGGGCAGGGATGGGGCGGGGTGGGGGGGAGGTGGGGGGAGGTGGGGGGAGGGCTCGTTTGCCCAAAACGATATTCAATTTTTTTTTTTTTTTTTTTTTTGATTTTTTAAAAGGCGGCTACAAAGCCATGATTAAGCTCGGGACCCTACAACAAGCCCATAAAATGGCCAAAATATTTATCTGGAAGGGTGGCAGGTGCAATAAAAGTTTTATGGATGTTTCACGGCGGCCCCGGCAGGAAAGCTGGCCCCGCGCTCACCTCCCTCCTGTCGGAGCCTCGGCGCGCGCGCACGGGAGCTCGGGCACACGCATGCCCGGGCACACGCACAAATGCACACACACAAAAGCTCGTGCACACGCACAAGTGCACACGCACAAATGCACAC
>CM052874.1:266657-289386 GCA_028534055.1 Eulemur mongoz | reverse complement strand
ACCCCAACTCTCCCCGCAGGCCGAGCCTTTTGGGGGGGACAATGACACGATTTGATTTGAGCTCTGAAACTGCCCAGGCTGCCGTGAGGACGGGTCGGGGGGGGGGGGAGGGGCCGGAATGAGAGGCAGGAGGGAGATGGGGTGACAAGGAGATCGAGCCGGCCTGGCTCTCCCCTGGCACTTAAAATGACACGTCCCCGAGTGGCACCTGCCCTAACTCCATCCTCCCGTGCGTCCCCCCGGGGCGCTGGCGGAGGCAGGTCCCCAGGCACGTGGCACCAATCTGGGGCCACCCCGAGGCCAGCACGGAAGCCTCCAGAGACCCCTGGGGACCCCCCGTGTGGCCGGGTCCCCAACGAGACCAGGCCGTGGGTTCCCAGCCGGGGGGCGCCGGGCGGTGGCCGAGAGCCCCCGACGACGGGTTGTTTTGCAGAGCAGAGACGGTCCCGTTGACCCTCCGAACCTTCTAGAAAAACACATCCCGTCCCGGCTGACTCCGAGCGCCAGATGAAAGGTCACTCCCGGCCCTCCTGTCCCCGGTGATGGATGGAGACGCTGATAAGGACCGTTAATTCCCACTGGCCTGTGGCTCTTTGAGGGTTCGCGGACCTTGTCCCCCGCACGTGAACCCCGCAGCCCCCCGGCCCTTCAGGACGCGGCCCCCGGGGGGGTTGGGACTCCCCTGGGGGGGGCTGGGACAGGGTCTGCCCAATGCCACCACCCCCTGCCTCCCACCCCCCCCAGGGGGGTCCAGGACGTGAGCCGCATGGACCACGGGCAGGCGCCCCCAAACCCAATGGTGCAGGGTGGCCTTTGTCACCTCGCCAGGCTTTGGAGGACCCCAGAGTCCCCCCCCAGCCCCGACCGGAACAGCCTGGCACGGTGGTACCTGGCAGCTCCGGGCTGGTCATTCTACACCCCCGTGACCAAAGCCATTTGGTCACCCTCTGTCTAGACGTCACCCTCCGCTGTGACTAGCCGGCTGCTGTCAGGAGGACGGGAGCCCCGCGGCCCCTCGGTCTACACTGCCCGGGCATTATTGGGGTCCCCCGGGCCCCCCTCGTCACCCCGTATAGACGCAGGGTTTGCATCCCGACTTTATAGACGTCGGAGACGAGATTCGCACCCGCTGCCCAGCAGCAGGGGGACACGCAAGCCCCCGTCTACAAACCCGCTGGGGACACGCCAAGGAGCGAGGCTGAATCTAACCCCCGTGCCACCCTCGGGGGGTGGGGCTGCAGGACGGGGACCCCGCCCTTCGCTAGGCCCTGGGGACCGACAGTGGCTGAGACACGAGACTGTCCCTCCAGGATCACGGCAGCCAAGAGACAAAAAGAGGCGCAGTCCCTGGAGGTTACGAGCCACCCAGAGGGACAGCGGCCGGCGTGCCCAGCAGAGCAAAGTTCCCAAGGACGTGACCTTGATGTTCGTCCTCTCTCTTCCCACAGACGTTTGACTGGGACGCTGCGCGTGGCGGGCGTGTGGCTGTGAACAATGTCACATCCTGCTGGCAGGTGACAGGTGGCCTTCTCGTGGCAGCCCGCAAGCTGCTGTGGGTCCCCGGGGCCCCGGCACGGAGCAGGCCCAAGTCACGGCCTCGTGGCTGCCGGGTACCCCTGCTCCTCCCGACCCTCGGCCGGCCCGGCCTTGCCAGCACGGTCGCCGCCCGACGTGACGCCTTGTCACTCTCTGTCTGCTTGTTCGCTGCTCCCAACCCGGACAGGGGCTCCGGGAAGACAGCAACGTGTCCCCGTCCTCCTGGCCTCACTCACAGCAGCCTCAGCCTCCTGGGCTCGAGCGATCCTCCTGCCTCAGCCTCCCGAGTAGCTGGGACGACAGGCATGCGCCACCACGCCCGGCTCATTTTTTTTTTTTGTAGAGATGGGGTCTTGCTATGTTGTCCAGGCTGGTCTCAAACTCCAGGACTCAAGCGATCCTCCTGCCTCGGCCTCCTGAGTCGCTGGGACAACAGGCATGTGCCACCACGCCTGGCTCATTTTTTTTTTTTGTAGAGATGGGTTCTTGCTATGTTGTCCAGGCTGGCCTCAAACTCCGGGGCTCAAGCCATCCTCCTGTCTCAGCCTCCCGAGTCGCTGGGACGACAGGCATGCGCCACCATGCCCGGCTCATTTTTCTATATATATTTTCAGCTGTCCAGCTAATTTCTTTCTATTTCTAGTAGAGACGGGGTCTCGCTCTTGCTCAGGCTGGTCTCGAACTCCTGACCTCGAGCGATCCTCCCGCCTCGGCCTCCCAGAGTGCCGTGCACGTGTTCAAAGTAAATAAAGTTGAGATGTCCACATCTACCTGCGACACCATCACCACCAGCGGGCTTATGTGTGTGCCCATCACCCCCGTCCCCCGGTTCCTTATGCCCCGTGTCACGCCTGCCTGTCCCCTCTCTGTGGTCTTCTCTTGGCCTGCGATGCTTGTCCCCGCGCTGGGCGCCGTGGGGCCCCACCCAGCCTTCCCTGGCCCGTGCGGTCCCCCTGTCCCGGTCCCACTGCTCCTACAGGTGACATCGAGAGAGAGACAGAGAGCCCACGGGTGACCATAAACCACCCACGTGACGCGTCCTTGGGCGACACGATTCATCCCCAGAGTGACCCAACCGCCAGCTCCGGCTCTGGGTCCCTCTCGTCTCCCTGGGGGTGGGGGGTGAGGGGACATTCGGGCACATCCATCCAGGCCGCCACGCCGGTCACCTGTCCCGCTAAAGCGCAGCAGGCCGGGAGGGGCCACGCTGCAGGGTGACCAAGCCACCCACCAGCAAAACGACCTTCCAGAGGCCTTTGCGTGGCATCGTCTCCCCGGTTCCAAAATAAGAACTTAACAACAAAAAAAAGCCAGATGTCACCGAGACAGCAAAGGGTCCGGGGAGCCGGGGGCAGCTTGCGCCAAGCGCAGACTAATTCCATTAACTTTGGGGACGAAACTTCAAAAAGCTTCGGGGCTTTTCGTGGCAGACAGAGGCGACCCGGAGTTAGCTTAAGTGCTACATAAACAAAGGACCAGGACTTGGGGACTTGGGGGAAGCCGAGGGCTTCCAGGGTTGGGTTTTTTTTTTTTTGCTGTTTTCTCTTTTCCACCAGCGGTTTCCACATTGCAGCGTGTCTTGCCTGTGCGACCCAGGGGACGGCCGGGCCCGTCCTCCCGCGGCTGTGTGGCTCTTAGTTCAGCCACCTACACGGCGACAATATTTGCTTAAGTGTCGGGGACAGGGTGCACGGTGAGGGGGCTTTTGTGCCACCTTCCGAGGATTGCGGGGGACGCTGCCCGGCCTCCCCGGGTCCCCCTGGGGCTGGACCGGCAGTTCAGAAAGCATTTCAAGTTCAAAGGCAGAGAAGAGTCCCTGTCGCTCTTGTTCTCGTTTTATGGCTCGGACAGAAGACACAATAACAGCATCAAGACGGTGGCGGGTCCCCTCCCGCGGGCTGGTGCGTCTTCAGTTCCACTTGGGGGTGCAGGGGACGCCGGGGGACACCGGGGGGGGGGGGACAGGGGCCGGGCTTTCTGCTCGCTGCCAGCAGCGCTGGGTGGTCTGGGGAGGCTGGCGACACTTTGCGGTGGCCGAGTGGCTCCCTGCGTCTGTCTTAGTGCCACGGAGAGGCCTGGCACCCTGGGCGCGGCCACCCCGGGGGCGGGAAGGCCAGGGCAGCGGACAGAACTTTCTGGACCCTTTGCACCCCGACATCAGTACTTGATCTTCCCAAAATGTGTGCCCCAAGTCCCGCGGCCACAGTGGGTGTGGCAACGCGTCACTTCACCTCGGGGGGGCCCCCTTTGCAGAGCCCGCAGGCCTCGGACCCCCAGGCGGGGGGGACTGTCTGCATAGACGCATCTCCGCAGAGTTGCAGAAAGACCCACACGTTGTCACCTGTCCTGGGTGTCGGGAGGTGAGGGCCGGGGGAGGTGGCTTTGCTGTCCAGGTTTGCGGCGGGTCGGCCGCCGGGACGGCCAAGCAGAGGCCACCCACGGGGGGACCCGCAAAAGACGCCACGGTGACGATGGCTCTGCGTGGGGGCCTTCCATTGTTCTCCGGGACAACTTGCTTCGTTACGAGCCTCTAGTCCAAAGGCTGCGTGCGCGCTGGAAGTCCTGGCTCCGGCTCACACGCCAGGCGAGACCCCATTGTCCCCCGGCCTTTTGAGAGACGACTTGGCTACCGGTGCCCGTAATTATGTCATTACATGCGTCTCTCTCTCTCTCTCTCTCTCCTGCGCGGCTCCCATGACGATGGCGCTTGGGCGCTGCCCAAGCTCTGGAGTGACTATTCTCATTCCAATCGGAGAACGGACGCCAAGGGCTCTGAGCCGGGGGGCCCCAGCTCTCCCGCGAGGAAGACTATGAGCGCAGGAGAGAAGAGGATCGGAGGGTCTCAGTTCTGACTCTGCCTCTTACAGTTCTGTGATTTTGGGCAGGGGACTTCTCTGACCCTCAGTCTCTTCTTCTGTAACGGGCCAGTGTCAGGATCAGGGGTGCTGATGAGACTATTTGAGAACTCAGAGGCTGCCTGGATCGGGAAGGCACCTGCGGCGTCAATGCACCTTGCAGGTCACGCGGAAGCCACCGGGAATTCCTGGGAGGACGGGGCCGTTCCAGTAGCACCAGAAACATTTCACCGCAGAACGATCCCTCCCCAGCTCAGGGCCAGCCCCTCCGCCCGGCCGCCGTCACTCTGAACCTCAGTCTCTTCTTCTGCAGAAACAAGACGGACACCGGCTTCCCACGGGAGATGAGATTTCTGGCATCAAAGTCTACGAGGGACGCTCAAACTCACGACAATTCCCCGGTGTCAACCCCAGGGCAAAACACCCGTCAGCTGTCCCCCTCCGCCCCGCCCCCCGCCCCAGGGCACAGCACAAGCAGCTGTATTTTCACGGAGGAAAAAAAGGACGCTACCGTTTTACTGAGCACTTACTACGTGCCAGACCTGCGCTTGGCCTTCTGCACGCGTGTGTGTGCGTGTGTGTGTGTGTGTGTCGGCGACTTCCCAGAACGGCAGATGCAGGTTCTGGGGGCGGAGAGTGACCGGCCCGGGGCCACCCCGAGCCTGTGCCCGGGCTCAGCCCAGAGGTGGATCTTTCCAGAACGAGCCGCCTGGACCCTGTGTCTAGAAACAGACAAAACGGCGGAGTCCAGCAGCCCAGGGAGGCTCGGAGCGAGCAGGCTCTGCCCCCGCAGGCCGGGAGAGAGGCCGAGGGGGCAGCTGGCTGCTGGCAGGGACCTCGGGGACAGGCTGCGTGGCCATGTCACCTTCTAGACCGGGCCCACGCGGCCTGCCGGGCCGGCCCTGCTCAGCAAGGTGGCAAAGAGCCCACACTCTGCCCGAGGCAGGGCACAGGCCTGGCACACTCCCCGGGGGTGCCCTGGGCACGGTGGCCGGGGCTGGCGCCAGTCCCGACTTCAAAGCCAGCAGCGCTCCTGGTGGCGTCTGCGTGTTTACGCTTGGCTGGGCCCAGGGCCCCGGGGGGTGGCTGGGTCTCGGCGGGGTGACAGCCGGGCAGGTCCCTGTCGCCACGCTGGCTGGGAAGCCATAGCCATCATGATACCCAGCGCTGGACCAAAAGAACATTCCGCAGCAGGGAGAGAGCAATGTCGCCTGTGTTGCTCCTTCCAGAAGAGACCGGCCCACGGTCTCCTTAGACCTGCAGGAGGTCCGGCGAGCCTGGGGCCCCCCGCAGGCGTCTCTGGGGCTGTCCCCGGGGGCCTCGGCCTGCAGGCGCCGCTGTGCCCGGCTCTGTCCCCTCCGGCACGGGTCCCTGCCCCACCGCCCCGCCCCCCGCCTGCCAACGTGTCCCAGATTGGTGGCAGGAGCCAGGTCAACGGGCCTCCCCGGCCCCCACCCGCCGCCTCCGCCCTCACGGCAGCCCTCCTGGTCCCCAAAAGAAGTCACCGCTGTGTCCCCTCCCTGCTGACAGTGGGAGCAATGGGGCCAGGGCCGATGCCCGGCGGGACGCGATTCTCTGATGGGTATGTCGCCAGAGCGTAATTACACCCCGTAACCCCGCTAATAAATCAGGCCGGGCGAACAGGCGACACTCACTTTGTCACCTTCATCTTCAATCAGTGTCTCGGGGAGGACGAAGGCTGCCGGGGCCATGACAGGGGTTCGGTTCCCCACGGCCCCGCCAGAGCCTGGGAAGGGGACCATGGGGCTCGCTGAGAGTCTCAGGACAGGCCGCGCACGGAGGCTCACACCTGTCACCCCGGCACTCTGGGAGGCCGAGGCAGGAGGATCGCTCGAGGTCAGGAGTTCGAGACCAGCCTGAGCAAGAGCGAGACCCCGTCTCTACTAGAAATAGAAAGAAATTAGCCAAACAACTAAAAATAGAAAAAATGAGCCAGGCGTGGTGGCACATGCCTGTCGTCCCAGCGACTCGGGAGGTCGAGGCGGGAGGATGGCTTGAGACCTGGAGTTTGAGGCCAGCCTGGACAACATAGCAAGACCCCATCTCTACAAAAAAGAAAAAAAGAAAAATGAGCCGGGCGTGGTGGCGCATGCCTGTCGTCCCAGTGACTCGGGAGGCTGAGGCAGGAGGATCGCTTGAGCTCAGGAGTCTGAGGCTGCTGTGAGCGAGGCTGACGCCACGGCACTCTAGCCCGGGCGACAGAGCCAGACTCTGTCTTAAACAAAAGCCTCAGGACAGACCTCGGCGAGGACCCCGAGCCCCGACCGTGGTGTCATCGGCACTCTGTGCTCGGAGTTGGCGGAAGCCCCGTCCAGTCCCCGGGCAGCCACAGGGGACGGCGAGGTTGGGACGTCTCCCCACCCTCTCCTCACATCAGGCCCCGCAGCTGTGGGAACCCCCATCACGCCGTCACGCCGGACGCCACACTGAGCCGACCCGGCCGCCCGGGGACGGGGACGGGGACGGGAAGGTGACAGGCGGGGACAGGGGGACAGGGGGACAGGGGGTGACTCACCCGCTCCACCAGGCCGTGCTTGTGCTTCAGCTTGAACACCCTGAGCGAGGGCAGGGCGGTCTCGGCGTAGTTCCTGTCCTCCATCCCGTGGAGCAGGACACCGTGGAAGGCCAGGCGGCACGTGTTGGCGTGGATGTCCACGTCCAGCCGGGACCCGATGACCAGGCACAGCCGCGGGCAGGTCACCGGCTTCTCGAACTCCACGAGGGCCCACTGCTGCCGGGGGGGGCGGCGGCCGTCTGCGGCCGGGCCCGCCGCCTTCCCGTCCTCGGTGTCACCTCCTGTCCCCGCGTCCTTGCACACGTACTGCTCCTGGAACAGGTACTCGCGGGAGAGGTCGAAGGAGGTGGCCGGCGCGGGCTCGGGGTCCGGGGCGTCGGGCGCGGCGCTGAAGAACATGAGCCGGCCCATGACCGTGTCGTGGCCGACCGTGACGTGGAACTTGGCCTTGGTCTGCAGCGGGGCCCGGAAATAGGGGACCTTCTCCACGGAGATGACGGCCGCGTACACGGTGTGCAGGGAGCCCGGGGCACACACGAGGCCGCGCTCCAGCAGCTTGGGGTCGAACTGGGTCACGCAGATGCCCAGCCGGTCCCCCTGCAGGGCCGTGGTGACGGGCGTGTGGAACATCTGCATGGCCTTCACCTTCTTCACCACCTGGTAGACACAGAGCGAGAGGGACACAGAGCAAGACCCTCAAACCAGCGGGCCTCGAGGCTGGGGGGCCGTGGGGAAGACGGGGTCCAGCTGGCGAAGTCCCCGCCCTGTGCTCACTGCCACCCACGGGACGGCTGGCCCAGGTGTGGACCGGCCACGCGCAGGCCTGGGGCCCAGTTGGGGAGAGCGGGCGCCATCTTGAAAACCCAACGCCCAGGGCCACCACGCAAGGCTGGGCCACGGCCTCCCTCTCGGAGCCCTGTCCCTTCTCCCAGCCAAACCCTGCACCAGCCCGGGTCCCTCTGTCCCCAATGCCACCCCAGTCTCCTCCCAGCCGTCTCCCTTTTCGTCAACCATTCTGGAACTTTCCAGCCCTCTCTGCAGCCTTCTCCGTCCCCCAAGAATGGCCTCCCCAAGGCGGCTCAACCTGCCAAGCTACGCCCACCTGTCCCTAAGCCCGGGTCAAACCCTGCCACGCTAGAAAGTCCACCCAGATCCCCCCCAGTGGGGAGGACCCGGCCTTGTCTCCCCGGTGGTCCCCAAGTCCCCGCGTTGTCACCGCATCCTGGACCCGTAGAAAGAGGTTCTAGATGGAAGAACCCATGGGTGCAAGGCAAGGTGCTGGGGAGGGTGGGAGACAACAGGGGTAGGGGACGGGGGTCGCGTCTCGGCCCCCCGGAATCTTGCAAGGAGCCCTGAAGTCATCGCAGGCGTCTGGGCAAACGGGTCACCCGACCTCATGTCCAATGCCACCAAGAGATCACGCCGGCCGCTACGCCCGGCGGGCGTCTGCAGCCTCGGGTTTGCAAATGAGGAACAGGCACGAACGTCCCTACTGCGACCCGTTGTCCCCTCCACCAGCTGAGCCTCCGAGATGCCACCGGGCCCACGGATTTCTGCTCAACCGAGCAGGGCCACGGATGAGAGTCCGGAAAACCCGGCAGCCAGCATTGCTAGATGGAGGAGAGTTTCTGGAACGTTCCAAAGTGGCAAGCGCCACCCGGGCGTGCGGATCGCTGGCTTGTCCCCAGATCACGGGAGGACGCCACGAGAGCTTGTGTTTGTTTGAAGACCATTAACGACCCAACCGAGGGGTCACGGGGGCAGAGAACGTGAGACCCGCGGTGTCAAATGCCACAGCCAAGATCAATGAGAGAGAAACAGAAGACATCTCCAGAAACCGTCTGCGAAGGCGACAGGAACGTGAGATTTTTTTTCAGGCTCGGAGTCGCCGGAGAATATTATCTCGCAGCCGGCATCGTCTGCCCCGGTGACAGGGTGGGGCCGAATCTCAGACCTGCCCTGCCGGACGCCCGCGCGCGGCAGCCCGGTGACAAGTGCCAAAATGCCTGCCCGGCGGATGACACAGTTCTTCGTCACCGACTTCTCCGCGAGCTCTGATCTCATGCATTTCAAACCTTCGGCTGTAGCCGTTGTGAGCAGGACGACCGTTTGGTCACTTGACAATCCGAGAGGACCCCCTTGCTGAGGGGTGGGGGTCCCCCGGCACCCCCTCTCTGCGGCCCACCCCCGGCGGGGGGCCCTGCGGAGAAGCCCGGCTCACGGGGTCCTGCCCTGGCTCCTCAGCTCGGCCTGTGGGGGAATCATTCTAGCACTTTCCAGCCATTCTGGTTCTGTGAGCCCAATGTCACCAGCCCCACCACCCTCCTTTTTTTTTGAGACAGGGTCTCGCTCTGTCGCCCGGGCTAGAGTGCTGTGATGTCAGCCTCGCTCACAGCAACCTCAGACTCCTGGGCTCAAGCGATCCTCCTGCCTCGGCCTCCCGAGTAGCTGGGACTACAGGCATGCGCCACTATGCCCGGCTAATTTTTCTTTTTTTCTTTTTTGTAGAGATGGGGTCTTGCTATGTTGTCTAGGCTGGCCTCAAACTCCAGGGCTCAAACAATCCTCCTGCCTCAGCCTCCCAAGTAGCTGGGACCACAAGCATGCGCCACCATGCCTGGCTATTTTTTTTTTATTTTTAGTTGTCCAGCTATTATTTTTTTCTAATTTTTAGTAAAGATGGGGTCTTGGTCTTGCTCAGGCTGGTCTCAAATTCCTGACCTCGAGCGATCCTCCCGCCTCGGCCTCCTGAGTAGCTGTGACGACAGGCATGTGCCACCACGCCCGGCTCATTTTTCTTTTTTGTAGAGATGGGGTCTTGCTATGTTGTCCAGGCTGGCCTCAAACTCCAGGGCTCAAGCCATCCTCCCGCCTCGGCCTCCCCGAGCGCTGGGGTGACAGGCGGGAGCCACCAGCGCGCCTGGCACAGGCTGCTGACGACAGACAGACAGACGCAGCCCCTCGCAAGAAGATGCCCGCGTCGGATTCCGGAGGAGAAACGTCCCTTGCGGCAAAGTCACCCCTGGCCAAGCCCCGGGCTGAGACGCCAGACCCGCTGGGGCCGGTGAGCGGGACCCTCGCGTTTGTTTACGAGCCTCCCCGTGGGCGACGGTGGCCGGGGGGGGGGGGGGGCTTCGTTGTCACCCTGGCACCCGCCCCTGGCCCTCCCCGACCCCGTCAAGCCGCACGCCGAGCTGGCTGGATGCGAAGCGTCGCGAAGGTCACGGAGACAAATCACGCTGCCAATCGAGAATTTAAGGGCCCAGACGGGAAACTGTGAAGCCGATCACGACGGGGACAGGGCGGCGTGGTGCCACCGTGGGCCGTGCAGAGAAGCGTCACCATGCACGGCCACCCGCGAGCCCACGCTCTCTGCAGGGGACACTTTTCAGCAGAGGAAAATCCCACTCGGATCGGCCAGAAGGTAGAAAAGTAGGTGATTTTAAGAACCGAAGAAAGAAACAACCAGGCTGGCCTTTCCGAGCCGACTCGGGGAGACTCTGCCCACGGACCCCACGCATGTCACGCCGAGTGGGGACACGACGAACACGCGTCGCTCAACACACGCGTGTGAAGTTTCTCTCGGGTGCAGGCCCGGGCCCGGGAGTGACACGAGTCACGCAGGACAGTTTTGCTCTTGTGACCTCCGCTGCCTGGTGGGACAGACAAGACTGAACCAAACGTAGAGCTCTGCGACCGGGGTGGGGGTGGGGGCCTTATTCATGCTGGGTGGTCAGGGAGGGCTTCCTGGAGGAGGCGGCGTGGAAGATGAGACCGCATAGGCGAGAAGGGACCAGCCACGGGAGCTCTGGGCAGAGGCAGGAGCAGAGCCTAAGCCCCTGGCAGGTGGCAGGGCTGGCTGGGGGACGGGGGTGGGGGGGTGGCTCTTCCAGGGGACGCCAGGCACAGGCCAGACATCTCCACCCTGAGAAAGGGCATCTGAAAGCCACCAGCGGGCTTCTGTCCCCACTGCCAGCTCTTATGGCCACGTCCCGGGCACCGGAGACGGGGTCGGCTCTGCTTTCAAAGCAGGACTCCAAGGTGACCGGGTCCCCCGCCTGGCTTGGCCCACCGCCCTTCCCCCGCGGCCTGTCCCCTCTAGGGCAGCTCAGACCCGTGGGGACAGGGGCGCTGCCCGCGTCGCCGAGAAAGCCCAGGTCCTCCCCGCGCCTCGCGAGGCCCCGCGGTCCGGCCCCTGTGACTTCTCCGGCTTCCTCTGCTGTCCCCAGCCCTGCCTGGCTGGCTCGTTGTCACTGCAGTCTCCCAGGCGTCCCCGCTGCTGTGACGTGAGCTGCCAGTCCCTGCGCGGCCACCCCGGTAAACGAGCACCCCGGTGTCCCCAAAGCGGGTGGGCGGCGGCTGAGTCTGTCTGTCCCCCCGGCCCGGTCCCCTCTCTCGAGCGCCAAGGGCTCCCGGGGAAAGGCGGGAAGGGCCGCGAGGAGGAAGGAATCCATCAGGCAGAAGGCAGACGGTTTTGAAGACTCAAGTTCAAGCTTGCTCAGCGCTTTGGTCCCTTCCGGGGAACAAGGGAACCGGGCCACCAACCCTGCCAGGCGGGTCCGTATTTCTGCATCCGATTTTATGGATGAAGACACAGAGGTGTTTATTTTATTTTATTTTATTTGATGTCTACAAGGTCACGCAGGAAGCAAACAGGCTGAGACTTGGGACAAGGAACGGCGAGGACTTTGCCAGGCAGGGCCTGGCGTTCGGTGGCTTTGTCAACCTGGCAGCTGAGTGGAGTCCACACCCGCGGGGTCCCCACGTGGGTTCTGGCTGGTCCACGACACGTGGCCTGCACAGCCGGAGCCTCCAAAGAAAGCTCCCGGGGCAGGGGACAGAGGGCCACACTCCTGACAGGAGACCGCCACTGTCACCTCCCCCAGTCAGCACAGGGGGACAAGCGAGAGGAGCTGGTGGCTTCTAGTCCACTTTCCTGACAGAGCACGGGAGAGAGCAAACCAACACCCCCCTTCTAACCCTTCCCAGGCCCGATGTGCTCAGATGCTCCTGGTCTCTGGGTGTCTGGCATTGTGACAATTCTGCACGATGCCGTCCCCACAGCCATCGGGTCTCTCTCTGACACGCGCCGTCTGGGGTCACCAAAACCCCCCCAGTGGAACCTCGCTCGGTGGCACTTGCCCTGTGCTCCCCTCCGCTCTCCCTAGACCCTTGCGTGAAATATTTAATCACGCAGCCACCGACCCCCCGACAAACCGCGTCATCCTGCCTGGGGACCGACACAGAAGGGAAAGGACACAGAGAGAGACGGCCCAACATGTGTCCGACATCCACGTCAGGGAGAACCTTTACAGACCCGATTCTAGCAAAAAAAATTCTAGTGAAAAACCTTCAAGGTGGTTAAAATGATGATCTCATTCTGTAGGGAAGGAAACCGAGGACGCCAGGTGGAAGCATCTAGAACATTCTGCTATTAGAGTGCATGTTCTTTGACTATGTCATGCCATGAAAACACATCTGTTCCACCATGGAAGCCCAAGACAATAAACAGGTCACGGCAGTGGGTTTTGCAGCCATGCCGTGAGGTCTTGGGACAGGGTCCCTTCCATCAGGTGACAGTGGACAGCCTGATGCCACCACGACACGCTGTAAGGAGCAGTTTTTTGGGGGGGTCCTGCTGGTGTTCTGCAGAATCCGCAGAACCTTGCACGAAGCACGCAAAATACCCTGGCGCTTGGCAGCCGCTCGGATGCGCGGAGACTTTTTGCAATCACGGTCCCAGCCGTAATGACATTGGACGTCCACGATCCACTTTCCTTCCGCTAATGAGCCCGGCCGCTCCCGGCGGTGCCAAAGGCCAGGGCCGGCCGGGGATGTGGCGACTTCATCATGACTTAATAACATGGGAATCGGAGACGGGAAGAAAACACACGGCGTCTGACGCTAATGCGCTCACGGCGGGATCGGTTACTTGGATTCAAAGAGGTTCAGACTGGAGGGGGAAAAAAAAAACGCAACGGAATAGGACGGGGGGGGGTAAAAAAAACCAAAAAAGAAAAAAAAAAAAAAACGCAACAAAATAGGACGGGGAAAAAAAAAACCAAAAAAAAAAAAAAAAAAAACCCAAACAAAAAAAAAAAAAACGAAATAAGCTTTTGGAGATCAGTCGAGGTTTGGCTCCATCAGACCTAAACCATTTTGTCTAATGAGGTTTCAGTTTGGCTGCTCTGATTTCTCCCCTTCTCCGAGCGGGGCCGGGGAGAGAAAAGACAGGTGGCCTGAGCCTAATGCATTTAATCGCATCTCCTGGGCACAGAGTCAACCCCGGGGCTTTGCAAGGGCGGCGACAGCTACAAAAGCAGAGGAAGCTTCCCTGGCTCCCCTACTGCTCACCCCCGCCGCCCCCTCCCACCATGTGTCCCCCACTTTTCATGGAAGACGGTTTCCCGTTGGGGACAGAGTTCCCACGGCCCAGAGAGGGCCCTGCGCCTCCACGGTGACCCCCACCAACAAACCCTCCCGGTGGCCCCAGCAACGGAAACCTGGGACAGTGACAAGGGGACCCGCCGGGAAGCTCTGAGCTCCTCCCCCCACCGGCCACCCTCCGCCCTGGGGACAGTGATCTAATGAGGTCACGTGCGTCAGGCTACTTAATCCTCCCCAAAACCCTAAGAGGTACGTCCTGCTGCACCCGCTGTTGTACGAGTGACCAAACTGGGGCCCAGAGAGGCCGGACGGATGTCCCGAGGTCCCCAGCTCGGCGGTGGCAGAACCAGGGTGCAAGCCCGGGTGGCCTGGCCCAAGACGCTGCGGCCACCGGCCCTGGGCAAGCGTCCTCCAGCCCCTACAGGGGACAAGTGGCCGCTCCTTGCTTGCTTGTCCCCGGGGAGCCCCCCCCAAGAGAAGCGTCCCTCTGTTTTTCCATCTGCCACACTCAGAAGGGGGCCTAGGCAAACCGTTGGTGCCAAATTACAGCTCCAGAAACCAGCATGTGACTGACAGCAGGTGACCTAACAGAGGGGAGGAGAGAAGCTTCTAGAACCGGACTTCCCGGGGTTCAGAGCCCTAAGTATTGGGGCCGGGACCCTGGGCGACAGACGGGGGTCCCACCCAGGTTTCTGCGAACGGAAGACTCCCCCTCGGCCAGATCACGTTGACATAATCCGTGTGACACATTAGCCCGGCCTCGTTTAAAAATAGAAAAACCCGTTCCCTATAAATGAGCCATGAAAACCATTGCTATTAAAACATTTTGTCACTTGAGACGCAGGTGAGCGGCCCGACTTCATTTGCATTAAGCAGCAACGAAATTAAACGAGAGGCTGCGGGTGGCCCTGTCGTGAGTGGCTGGGGACAGTCCGCCGGGTGCCCTCGAAGCCCCGGGGACTGGGGGGGGAGGAAAGCTGTCCTGCACAAGGTGACACCCACGTCTTGCAAAGCGCGGAGAGCAAAGTGCACCAGGGAGCCCCCCCCCCCCCCGGCGCTGGTGTCACCGGGACGCCCGACGTCTCCTAGGTGGCGTGGGCGAGAGCCACCAAGAGGACTTCCAGGGGCTTAAGGGCGCGAGCCCCGTGCAAAGTCTGTTTGGGGTACGGCGTGTCCCCCCCGCGGGGGCCCGGCGTGAGCCGCGTCCTATCTGTCGCCAAGGAAAATCGGCCCGTGCATACGCATGACCCCCCCTCCCGGGTAATTCTCCGGGTCCCCGAGCGGTGACGGGGCCGGCCCGGCTCACCGGGGCATGAATATTTCCCCGTCCTGTGGCTTAGCTGCTCCCGACCTGGATGCAATTTTGCAAATTAAAACGCGGGCCGTGTGGACGGGGAGATTAGGGCAGAGTCGCCCAGCCGGCTGGTGTCCGGGAGGGGGGCGGTGGTGAGCCCACCGGCCTGGTGCTTCTGCCTCGGGGGTGGGGGTCAGGAGCCACCGATGACGGGGACACAAGGGGTCGGAGGGGTCGGGACCTCGGCCAGCACGCAGCAGGGATGGGGAGGACCATGCACACGGAAACAGGTTCCACGCGGAACAGTGTCACCATCCCTGAGCCTGCTCTTTCTGTCTGAGCAGCCGGAAGAGTCGCCAGAACTTTCCACCCAGACAGACCCAGGCGCAGACCCCGTGCGGGACTCGAACCCGGGGCAGGTCACTGCACCCCGCTGGGCCTCTGGGGACGCACGCTGCCTTCGTCTCACGGCTGGTGCAAGCACTGGCCATGGTGCGAGGTGGCTCACGCCTGTCATCCCGGCTACTCTGGGAGGCCGAGGCGGGAGGATCGCTCTTGCTCAGGCTGGTCTTGAACTCCCGGCCTCGAGTGATCCTCCCGCCTCGGTCTCCCAGAGTAGCTGGGATGACAGGCGTGAGCCACCACACGCACCTGGCCTGATTTTTTTGTATTTTATTTAGAGACGGGGTCTTGCTATGTTGTCCAGGCTGGTCTCCCCAGAGTGCTGGGATGACAGGCCTGAGCCACCGCGCCCGGCTAATTTGTTGTATATATTTCAGTTGTTTAATTTTTCTATTTTTAGTAGAGACGGGGTCTTGCTCTTGCTCAGGCTGGTCTCGAACTCCCGGCCTCGAGCGATCCTCCCGCCTCGGCCTCCCCGAGTGCTGGGGTGACAAGTGTCACGTTTTTCTAACTGAGTCTCTACTGCCGCAAGGAGAGACGATGAACTATCTCGTCCCCTCTGCTCTTCTGGGTGACAGGACAAGGGCACGAGAACACCCAGCCTCACAGCAGGGCCAGGTGCCCAGCTGGGGAAAGCCGAGAACGTTCCAGCACCCCCAGGACGGCCATCTGCCCGCCGCGCAACTTGGCTCCCCGTCGCCCCGAAAGCCGGAGGTGCACGAGTCGCGTCACCTGCCTCCAACTGGGTCAGAGTCTGGGAGAAACGTGGCCGGAGAGAGCTTTGCAAGGGACAGCGTTTGTCACTTGCTGAACGCCGGTTATGTCCCCAGGCAGCAAGGTTGGTTGCTGCGTCGCGGGACTCCACGCCAGCTTCACGCGGTGACACAGACGGCGAGCCCGGGCCAGGCTCAGGGTGGTGGCCACCAACAGGCCTCCTGTCCCCAGAGCCGGTGGCAGGCCCTGCAACGCGCCACGTCTGGGGAGACACAGGGGCATCGGACGTCACCTCCTCTGCCCTTCCTGAAGCTCCCGGCCACCCAACAATTTGCTCTCCTGTCCCCACGCGTCCGGGGCCGTCCCCGAGCAGCGAGGAGGGGAAGGAGCCACGGTGACCGCTTGGCAGGGGACTTGGAAGAAACCTCAGAGAGACCCCGAGTGAAGGACAGACCAGAATGAACTCGGAACTCCAGCAGCCGGGCATGTTTGCAGGGGGGACAAAAAAAAAAAAAAAAAAAAATGAGTTGTTTCTCAGGGGCTTGGCGACGGACAGCCCCGGACGGTTGCTAGCGGCGTGCACTGCCGCAGCCGCGCCCGGTACCAAAGGGTTACTGGCGGTGCTTTGCAAAACCCTCACCCTCGGCCCGACGAGACGTCGTCTTCTATTTTTCTTTCTGCTTTGAGAGGCCCAGACGTGTCCCCCGCACATCAAAAGGGAGCAACTTTATAAAGCTGAACCGAATCAAGGGCGTTTTTTTTTTGTTCCGAGGCCCTCGTTTGCCCAACTAATTATTCCTGCGTGTTGTTTGATGAAACGGCGCGGCCGTATATTAAGCCGGGGAACAGGGGGTGAGCGCGTGAGTTACACGGGAGGTCGGGGCTGGGATTATAAATTTGACTTTTTCTGCAGAAGAGATGAAACAGAGCCCCGGCAACTCCCTCGTGTCACGGGAGAGGGGAGCACCATGGCACCGAGTGGCCCGGAGGGAGGGCTGAGGCCTGGTTCACGGATACTGGCGGCACCAGGCCCGGGGCGGGGGGAGGTGGGGGGCCCCCCGCCTGCTGGCCCTGCAGCCCCCCCCGAGCTCTAGGCTGACTCCTCATCCCCTGCCTGTTTCTGGTCCCCAGCCACCGCCTGCCACCTCGCGCCCCCGAAAAGCCAGAGACAGCCCCAAAGCACGCAACACGCACACAGGTGACACGCACCGTGGCGTGCGCGGAAATGTCTCAGGGGACACGTGGCATTCTCTCACCCTTGGGCTCTCTCTCTGGGAAACGGAATTCCAGAGAACTGGAGCGTCAAACCGCAGCTGACGGTGCCTTCGTTTTGCACGACAAGCATGCACTTTCTATGCCAACCGAACGAAGCAATAAATAGATACCAAACTCTCCGAAAAAGAAACCCATATACAAGCAGCAATACCCCTAGTGCCACAGACTGGGATCAAGAGGGTCATCAACGGGGGGGATGGCCCTTCCCGGCAACGCACGACGTCTCGCAATGCAGATGTGGTTCGCGTGTATGACCTGCACGGTTCAAATTCGGAAAATTTTAATCGCAACAATTTAACGTAAAAATATTATGCAACCGGCCGGGCGCGCGCACGGTGGCTCACGCCTGTCACCCTGGCACTCTGGGAGGCCGAGGCGGGAGGATCGCTCGAGGTCGGGAGTTCGAGACCAGGCTGAGCAAGAGCGAGACCCCGTCTCTACTAAAAATAGAAAGAAATTAGCTGGACAACTAAAAATATAGATAGAAAAAATGAGCCGGGCGTGGTGGCGCATGCCTGTCGTCCCAGCTACTCGGGAGGCTGAGGCAGGAGGATGGCTTGAGCCCTGGAGTTTGAGGCCAGCCTGGACAACATAGCAAGACCCCATCTCTACAAAAAAGAAAAAAAGAAAAATGAGCCGGGCGTGGTGGCGCATGCCTGTCGTCCCAGCTACTAGGGAGGCTGAGGCAGGAGGATCGCTTGAGCCCAGGAGGTTGAGGCTGCTGTGAGCGAGGCTGACGCCACGGCAATCTAGCCCGGGCGACAGAGCCAGACTCTGTCTCAAAAATAAATTAAAAAAAAAAAAAAAAAAAAAAAAACCATCTGCAAATATTATTACCTTCGCGAAAAAACAAACGGACAAAAAATGCACGAAGTTCCCATACGGCCCCGGCTGTAAATACGGAGGACGCTTCGCCATGACTCGGGTACTTCTCACCCCCTGCTGTGCGGCCCGGTCCCTAGGGGGCCACAGACGGGTTCCAGTCCTCGGCCCCGGGTGGGAGGGGGGGTTGGGGACCACGGTTCTATAGCGTCATCGTCGCGACCCTGTTGCTAGGAGAAGGAACCCTTCCCTGCGGTGCCATTTTGCTCTGTGTCGTTGGCTTTCTCCAATGGCTGCTGACAAGACCGCTGAGCCCAGACAGCCCTGCTCCTGGACGTCCCCACCCGGGGAGGGGGTGACAGGAGACAGGCCTCTCTGTTTCAGGGACAGACACGCGATCGTCTGGCTGGGGTGGCCGGGACGGAGCCTTCCCCAGGAGCTGGCCGGAAACAGCAAAGGTGCCAGCTGTCCGTTGTGGTCACCCTCCTGACGATGCCACATGGTGCAAATAACCTGCAGAGCACGGGACCGAGGCCTGCAGAGGCTGCTGGACTTGACCAAGCTCACGCAGCTGAGACACGGTCACCCCGAGATGGCAACCCAAGGCTCCAAAGCTGACGCTCACCCCCAAACCGGGGACATCCTCCTGCGGAACTCTGTCCTGTGGCCGAGTGACAGATTTAGAATTTTCTACACGCTGTTGGCAGCGCAGAGAAACGTCTAAGTGTCATTTTGCAAACAGGTAACAGCTTCGGGGTGGGGACAGCAGAGGAGGGAAGAAGAAAGTCGAAGGGGGACCCTCTCCCCGCCCCCATGGCCTGGCCCAGCCGGCCCCTGTGCCGTGTCACCCGGTCGAGGAAGCCACACCGTGTCACCTGCACCTCGACGGGGCAGGCCAGGACGCCGGGACGGTGGCCCAGACGTCAGTCAACTGCTTCTCATTAGCTAGAACATTCCTAACTTGTCAGCAAGCGGGGACGCCTCTGTCCTTGCTCGGAGCGCGAGGGCGGACCCTCTTCTGAAAGCTGGTGGGGGGCCCACGCCAGACAAAGGGTCTCCTGTCCCAGCACGGTCTGGTGACAGCCCCGGTGCTCCACCCTCTGCACGTGGTGGTGGCCGGCGGGTTGGGGGGGAGGGGGCGGCAGGGCGAAGGGGAGGGGTGGCCTCAGTCGGGGCACTCGGGGGGCGGCGGGGCACTGCCCACCCTTGGGGTGACCCAGGGGCTCTGGCTCCTGCATCTCAGAGCGACGTCGCGATAGCGCCGGGTGAAATGGCCAGAAAAGGCACGCAGAATGCTCAGCTCCGTGTCTCCCACGCGGGGCCCTTCCTTCTTTTGCCAATCGTCTCGGAATCTTCTAGATTCCTCTAGAATTCTCTAGATTCTTCTAGAAGATTCTAGAATCTTCTGGATTCTTCTAGGTCTCCTGATGGCTCCAGCCAGCCCATCAGGGGTGGAGATGGGAAGAAACCTTTCTGCATATCCCTTCTGCGAACTCCTCGAGGACCAGTCACCATCAGTGAGCGCTGACTACAGACTAGAATCTAGGTTCTTCTAGAATCTTCTAGACTCTTCTAGGTCTCCTGATGGCTCCAGCCAGTCCATCAGAGGTGGAAACGGGGAGAAACCTTTCTGCATATCCCTTCCGTGAACTTGAGGATGAGTCACCATTGTGTTGCGCGCTGAGTATGGGCCAGAATCTTCTAGGTTCTTCTAGACTCTTCTAGGTTCTTCTAGACTCTTCTAGGTCTCCTGATGGCTCCAGCCAGCCCATCAGGGGTGGAGATGGGAAGAAACCTTTCTGCATATCCCTTCTGCGAACTCTTCGAGGACCAGTCACCATCAGTGAGCACTGACTGTGAACCAGAATCTTCTAGGTTCTTCTAGAATCTTCTGGAATCTTCTAGGTCTCCTGATGGCTCCAGCCAGTCCATCAGAGGTGGAAACGGGGAGAAACCTTTCTGCATATCCCTTCTGCAAACTCCTCAAGGACGAGTCACCATCAGTGAGCGCTGACTACGGGCCAGAATCTTCTAGGTTCTTCTAGAATCCTCTAGGTTCTTCTAGAATCTTCTAGGTCTCCTGATAAAGTGACCATGCAACGAGAGGGAATCTCATACTGGGTCCTTTTTAAAAACACATCCCCATCTTCTCATGAAGACTTTGGTCTGAATCCAGATTTCAATTTTTCAGACACCCTTAGAGGGATGTCTGCCGTGTCCTCATCTCTTCCGAGCTCATTTTTCCAGTGGGTTGACATCGTTGTGGAGTTTGTTTCTCTACCGAAAACTCCTTTAAAAAAAAAAAAAAAACAGAAAACCAAATGGCTTTATCAAGTGGGACTTTTTGTGCACAGAATGCTGCTTCACACGGGGGAGAACGGGGCAGGACAGCAAGACCCCAGCGGCTGGTTCTACGCGGCCTCTCGCTTGCAGGGGAAAAGGAGAGAAAACACAGGACATCCTGCGACCTTCTCCCAGGTCTAATTAAACACACGACGATGACGATGACGATGATGATGACGGTGAGTTCTAATTTTCTAACCTTGCCGGGAGGCTCATCCTGCACACGGCGCCACGGGGGAATATTCTCGGCTGTGGCTCCGATGGTCTGAAACACGCCGTGGCCAAGGGGCGTGCGGGTGATAACGGTGACGCTTGCTTTTCTGCCTGGAAAATGCAGATTCCGCGGCTGCCTTTGGTTCTGCTGTGACTCCATTTAGCCGCGCACGGGGCGTATGTTGAAAAACCAGCGCGCCTCGATGTGGCTTTGATTTCCTTCTCGAAACGTGCTTTGTGTGGCTCGAGGGATGGTCACGCCAGGAGAAGGGGACATTGAAGTAAGATCCCGGAATGTGGCGTCCAACAGCTCGTAGAGCCGAGCCAGGCGGGACCAGGAGAGCTGGAAGCTTGGGGACCCCAGGGCAGGTGTCACTAAGAAGCCCCTGTGCCCTCTTCAGGCAGAAAGGGCTTCTAGAAGCTCCACACCTGGGGACGGAGGGGCTCCTCTGGCTGGGAACAGAAGTCTCCGGTGACTCTGATCTGTCCCTCACTGCGTAGGCGATCAGCCGTCCTCGGCTTGTGTCCAGGCTCTGCCAGGGATGATCTAGTCGGAACTGTCACAGCTAACGTCACCGTGACTGATGGCCACAACTGACAGTCTTCGGCCTCTTCTTTGCAAACGGCCTCGTCCTTGACCTTCTGCCTCTGGCCTTTCTTCTCTCCCACTGTCCTCCTCTCCACCCTGCACCCCAGACGGACCTCCCTCCAGCTCTCTCCTCCCCTCTGCCCGCCTCGTACCCGCCCTGTCCCCACCAGGCGCCGACGGCCACTCAGGCACCGCGACCAGACCACATTCAATGCTCAGCAAATGTTTGCAAAGGAATTCTCGCGTGGACCAATAAACGTTCGCTTTCGGGCTCTCGCTCGGGGGCGAAGGTGGCCTGTCTGAATGACACCATGTGTACAAGCCTCTAGCGGACTCTCTGGCGGGGACACCAGGTTCTCGAACGAGCCTGGCCGAGACACCTCAGTTTCCAGCTCAAAAGAGCAAAGCGGGCCGGGCGCGGGGGCTCACGCCTGTCACCCCAGCACTCTGGGAGGCCGAGGCGGGAGGATCGCTCAAGGTCAGGAGTTTGAGACCAGCCTGAGCAAGAGTGAGACCCCCGTCTCTACTAGAAATAGAAAGAAATGATGTGGACAGCTAAAAATATATAGAAAAAAATGAGCCGGGCGTGGTGGCGCATGCCTGTCGTCCCAGCTACTCAGGAGGCTGAGGCAGGAGGATCGCTTGAGCCCTGGAGTTTGAGGTCAGCCTGGACAACATAGCAAGACCCATCTCTACAAAAAAGAAAAAAAGGAAAATGAGCTGGGCGTGGTGGCGCATGCCTGTCGTCCCAGCTACTCGGGAGGCTGAGGCAGGAGGATCGCTCGAGCCCAGGAGTCTGAGGCTGCTGTGAGCGAGGCTGACGCCACGGCACTCTAGCCCGGGCGACAGAGCCAGACTCTGTCTCAAAAAAGAAAAAACAAAAAAACAAAAAAAAAAAAAAAAAGAGAGGAAAAGAATCCCAGCCTTGGAAGGTTCCGGTGAGGATTGGAGATGAGCACACAGCACATAGTAGGTGCTCAAGAAAACCTCCGTCGGCTCCCGGTTCAGCTTCCTCCCCTGCACGCAGGGCACCCGGCTGGGCAGACACGCTAAGCGGGTCCCCTCCTTCCCTCCCTGCGGGACAACCTGGCTCTTCCGGTCTGAACGGGCAGGGGCCGGGGCCACTGGGGGCGCCAGGTGACCAGAGTGGAACTGTGACCGCGCTTGGCACGCAGCCCTGTCCTCCCAGGTGGCAACGGCGGCGACCTGAGCCCCACCGCATCACAGCGTAAGCCCCGCCCCATCGCCGTGTAAGCCCCGCCCATCGCCGTGTAAGCCCCGCCCATCACCGTGTAAGCTCCGCCCCCATCGCCGCATAAGCCCCGCCCCCATCGCCGCGTAAGGCCCGCCCCCATCGCCACATAAGCTCCGCCCCCGTCAGGTCAGCGACGACACCAGGCTCTCATAGGAGCGCGGACCCTGCTGCCAACTGCGCGTGCAAGGGGTCTAGGCGGTGGCTCCTTGTGACAATCTAAGGCCTGGTGACCCCAGGGGGAGCTGAGGCGGCGAGGCCAGCGCTGGGAGCGGCTGCAAACGCGGATTGTCACCGGCAGGCAGGTGTCACTGCACAATAAATGTCCTGCGCTCCGATCACCCCAAACCAGGCCCCCACGGCCCCGTCCCCAGCAAAACTGTCTCCCATGAAACGGGTCCCTGGTGCCAGAAAGCTTGGGGACCGCTGGCCTAAGAGACTTAGCGGTGGCCACGCTCACACAGTGAAAGTGGGGCGGCCGGAACGGTACGGTTGCCCGGCATGCGCACAG
>CM052874.1:255482-266557 GCA_028534055.1 Eulemur mongoz | reverse complement strand
GGGCTCAGTCTGAAAGTGGGATGGCTGGACCCGTACGGTTGCCCGGCATGCGCACAAGCCAAGTATGACTCTTCTGAATACCCAACGCCGGACGCCACAGGGCTCAGTCTGAAAGTGGGATGGCTGGACCCGTACGGTTGCCCGGCATGCACACAAGCCAAGTACGACTCTTCTGAATACCCAACGCCGGACGCCACGGGGCTCAGTCTGAAAGTGGGATGGCTGGACCCGTACGGTTGCCCGGCATGCGCACAGGCCAAGTATGACTCTTCTGAATACCCAACGCCGGACGCCCCAGGGCTCAGTCTGTATGCACCTTCCTGTCATTCCTGTTAGTCAGTACCTGGCCCCGGGACACCCGGCCAGCGTTCACCAAATGTCCACTGGAATCAGACTCCGGAGTGACAGAGGACGCAGGACATGCCTCAAGACACTGTAAAGGCCCAGCAGGAACCATTTTGGGGCTGTGCGAATCAGGCCTTCACCGCCAGGAACTTCTTGTTCTATCTGCCCCGTCCCCCCCGCCACTGGGGTCCCTTGTCACTCACACCCTAAGACACGACCACCACCAGGAGGGACTCCCAGAACAGCCCCCGCTGTCCTCCCCCCTCCCCAAGTTCTCTCCTCCCCGGCCAGCACTGGGGTCTTGGCCCCAGGCAGCACCGGTGTCCTTTTCTCTAAGTCTGTGGCTCCATCTGCTGTCCCTAAATGTCACAGGGAATCCGAGGCTGACGGCGGTGGCCAGAGGGTGCTCAGGAAAGCGTGGGAGGGACAGGCTGGGGGGGGGGGCGGGACAGGCCCTGTGGGTGGCGAGGCCCCCACGGCCAGCAGCCACGCCGCCCTCGCTTTCGGGGGGTGGGGAGGGGACAGGGCAGGGCAGGAGGGTGCCGGCAGGGAACACTGTTTGCTTGACCCTCGAGCCCGGTGCGGTCTGGTTCCAATTAAGCGCAAAAGTGAGCCTGGTGACTAGGTCGGCCTCCGTGCCACGGCCTGTCTTAAAAGCCACAAGTCGTTTTGCGCAGGGGTGACCTGGGGGTTTCGTCCCTGGTGCTGGAGCTGCCGTGCGGGCTAAGCGGGAAGAACTTCGGAATCAGACAGCCCTGAATGACTGGCGAATCGCAGCTCAACCGATTTATCCCCTGGGTCGGCCTGGCCACGTCACCTTCCTGGGCCTCCGCCTTCTCCTCTGTCAGAGAGACTCAGGAGCACTGTGAGAGGGTCATGTCATGCAGATGAAGTGTGACAAGCCGGGTCTTATCCAACGGGGTTTTTTTTTTTTTAACGACCCATTTTACAGATGGGGAAACTGAGGTTCGAACGCCTTTCAGTTTGAAATAAAGCCACTATGTGTTATAAACGAGAATCATCTCTAGGCCGGGCGCGGTGGGCTCACGCCTGTCATCCCGGCACTCTGGGGAGACCGGCCTGGGCAACACAGCAAGACCCCATCTCTAAATAAAATACAAAAAGTCAGGCCGGGCGCGTGCGGTGGCTCACGCCTGTCATCCCGGCACTCTGGGGAGACCAGCCTGAGCAACACAGCAAGACCCCGTCTCTAAATAAAATACAAAAAGTCAGGCCGGGCACATGCGGTGGCTCACGCCTGTCATCCCAGCACTCTGGGGAGACCAGCCTGAGCAACACAGCAAGACCCCGTCTCTAAATAAAATACAAAAAGTCAGGCCGGGCACATGCGGTGGCTCACGCCTGTCATCCCAGCACTCTGGGGAGACCAGCCTGAGCAACACAGCAAGACCCCATCTCTAAATAAAATACAGAAAGTCAGGCCGGGCGCGGTGGTGGCTCACACCTGTCATCCCAGCACTCTGGGAGGCCGAGGCGGGAGGATCGCTCGAGGTCAGGAGTTCGAGACCAGCCTGAGCAAGAGCGAAACCCCTGTCTCTACTAAAAATAGAAAGAAATGATCTGGACAGCTAAAATATGTGAACATTTTTTTAATTAAAAAAAGAAAAAAAGAATCATCTCCAAAAGAAAATGACCCAGAAATGTGAAAAGTAAAAAAAAAAAAAAAAAAAAAAAAAAAAAAGTAAAAAAAAAAAAAAAGTAAAAAAAAAGAAAAAGTAAAAAAAAAAAAAAGTAAAAAAAAACGATTACTACATGAACAAAAACTGGATCGCTAAATTTAAATCTAGAAGACTGAATTCTAGGCACAGGAGCTTAAATGCATCAAAGAGGCCACCAATAATTAATGAAGGGCTTAATTTACAGTGAGGACACGAGTAGTGAATATTTACATATCAAAAACCACAGCAACAAAATGTATAAAGTACAAATTTCGGGCAATGCAAAACCAAACGATTTGCAAAATAAATGATTAGTTTGCACTAAGGTTTGCATTACAAGGTGTGTGCGTCTGTGTGTGTGTGCAGGGTAAAATCTCCAACTTTATATCTTTACAACAGAGTAGCTCTTCTTTTTAAGAGTCTTGGAACATTGACAAAATTACATATCAGGCCATAAGGAAAACTCAATAAACCCCGAACGGCTGACATGACACAGACCACATTCTCCTCCCCTCTCAGTGCAAAAAAAAAAAACTCTAAATGCTTAACAACACTAAGAGGGAAGAAAAAAAAAAAAAAAAACCCCAGCAACTTAGAGACGAAGATGATTTCCTCATTAAAGAACGCTTGAGTCAAAGAAGGACTCGAAACAGAAGTTGCAGAATTATCTAGAAAGTCAATATATATAGCGGAATGCAACTAGAACAATGTTCGAAGCACGTTTATGGCCTTAAACATGTAGATAACTATAGGTATAATCAATATATTTAGTCTCTAAGTCGGGAAGCTAGAAAAAAGACCAAATTTCCCAAAGAAAGAATCGCACAGCAAAGATAAAAGCAGAAATCATTCAATCAGACAAGAAAAAATAATAATACAATGGACAGATAAATACAAAAGTGAGTTCTTTTAAAAAAGGGGAAAGCGCAAATACACAAAATCGACACTAAAAAATACATAAACCACACGATTTTATAAATAAAGATTAACAAGGAAAAAAAATAAAAATAGGAAATGATTATGTATAAAAAAGAAAAGTTTAATTTTTAAAACTCAATGCAAAGAAATTTGAAAATATGACTCAATAGATCATTTTCTAGGAAAATGTTCCCAAAATTGTTTCTAGCAGAGACTAGAATCAAAAAGGCTAGGAATAGGCCGGGCGCGTGTGGTGGCTCACGCCTGTCACCCCAGCACTCTGGGAGGCCGAGGCGGGAGGATCGCTCGAGGTCAGGAGTTCGAGACCAGACTGAGCAAGAGCGAGACCCCGTCTCTACTAAAAATAGAAAGAAATTAGCTGGACAACTAAAAATATAGATAGAAAAAATGAGCCGGGCATGGTGGCACATGCCTGTAGTCCCAGCGACTCGGGAGGCTGAGGCAGGAGGATGGCTTGAGCCCTGGAGTTTGAGGCCAGCCTGGACAACATAGCAAGACCCCATCTCTACAAAAAAGAAAAAAAGAAAAATGAGCCGGGCGTGGTGGCGCATGCCTGTCGTCCCAGCTACTCGGGAGGCTGAGGCAGGAGGATCGCTTGAGCCTGGGAGTTGGAGGCCAGCCTGGACAACATAGCAAGACCCCATCTCTACAAAAAAGAAAAAAAGAAAAGTGAGCCGGGCGTGGTGGCGCATGCCTGTCGTCCCAGCTACTCGGGAGGCTGAGGCAGGAGGATGGCTTGAGCCCAGGAGGTTGAGGCTGCTGTGAGCGAGGCTGACGCCACAGCACTCTAGCCCGGGTGACAGAGCCAGACTCTGTCTCAGAAAATAAATAAATAAATAAGTAAAACAAAATTAAAAAAAAAAAAAAACAAAACACAATGATTGAGGCATGAGATCGGATACCATTTTTCTCTCTTCTGTATAAAAAGTAATAAATGGTTTGAGATCTCTTTTGCTTATAAGCCACAGACACTTTGAATTGTTTCATTGATTTAAACAACTGTTGCTTAATCATTATTTTATGATACTTAAACGTCCCCGGGTTTGTTACGCTTTAAATCCAGATACAGTTACGGCTCGACGTGCATTTCACATTCTAAGTCAGTGTAAAAATGAAACATTCTGAAAATGGCATCTTTCTGTTCCAAAGCGCACGAACAGACGTCCCCTTTCGGGGTCTTACCTTCCTGCCCCTCCCTGACCCGCCCAACCCCCCTCCCCCTCCCCCTCCGCCTTTGGACCCAGGTGACAAATTCCCTGCCAAGGAGGTTAGCGTTCTAACAACCCATCGGGAAGGGGAAGAAAAAAAAAATGATTTCGTTCTGACAGCTAAATGAGCTTTGACAAATGACTTATAACTAACACTCCCGACCAACCTGGCCTGATAAAAATCAGGCCAGTCTGTCCCTCTTGGATGAGAAAAATTCGTCTTCACCAGGCCTGGAGCCCTAGTATAACTAGGAGGCATCGATTAAAACAAAAAAATAGCAGTGACCCAGGTGGGCACAAGGGAGCAGGAGGAGATGATCCAGGGGTGAGCACCGACTATCTCCATGGGAATTGGTGATTTCTATTTTTTTTTTTTTTTTTTTTTTTGAGACAGAGTCTCGCTCTGTCGCCCGGGCTAGAGTGCCGTGGCGTCAGCCTCGCTCACAGCAGCCTCAGACTCCTGGGCTCAAGCGATCCTCCTGCCTCGGCCTCCCAAGTAGCTGGGACGACAGGCATGCGCCACCACGCCCGGCTCATTTTTCTTTTTTGTAGAGATGGGGTCTTGCTATGTTGTCCAGGCTGGCCTCAAACTCCGGGGCTCAAGCCATCCTCCTGCCTCAGCCTCCCGAGTAGCTGGGACGACAGGCATGCGCCACCACGCCCGGCTCATTTTTCTATATATATTTTTAGCTGTCCAGCTAATTTCTTTCTATTTTTAGTAGAGACAGAGTCTCGCTCTTGCTCAGGCTGGTCTCGAACTCCTGACCTCGAGCCATCCTCCCGCCCCGGCTGTGAGCCCAGCTGGCAAAACCCGCTGGACACTGGGAAGATTCCTACTCGACACGGACGCACCCTCCGCGGTGCCGACCAGCCCTACCTCCTGGGTTCCAGCGACACGTGTTCTAGAAGCATCCAGCGGGTGCTTCTAGAACTCAGCAGCACTGGGCAGGAGCTGAGGGACTTTGCTTTTCCGTGACGTTGGGGACAGCCACCTGGCTTGAACCTGCGATCCAGGAGTGCGCTGGGATCAGCCTCACGGAGCTGTCTGGGAAGGGTCCAAGTCCCTAATTTTATCGCACAACCGAAAACGTTGGGAATTTCAAGTTTTCCAAAAATGCATTGTTTTATGCTGGCACGGGGGAGCCGCTGGGCACACCCAGAACCCAGGGCAGTGTGCACGAGACCCGGGGCTCCGGTGGCGTCCCCCTACGAGGCCACCAGAGGGACACGGAGGTGGCAGGAGGCTCCAGGGCGCGCTGAGGATTGCGAGCTTGGGGTTACCCGGGGGGGGCCTGGAGCCCGGTGGGTTCTACGGGTGCAGGACCAGACACCCCCTCGTGGCCACTGTCAGGCTGAGCTCCTCTCCTCCCGGTGGCAGCTCCATGCACGTGAATTCTGGAAGGTTCTCTGAGCTCCCCTCCCACGAAGGAAGCTATTCGCAGGACAGGGGGACCGTGGCTTGCTCTGTCGTGGAGGAGTCAACACTGCTGCTCCCAAGGGCGGCAGGGGACAGGTCCTGGACGTCGGGGGAGGGCAAGAAAGAGGACACCCGGAGGCGGGGCTTACGCATGGCCATGACGAGGTGACAATGGCATTTTGCAGTACTGGCTGCGTGGGGACGGTCACCCTGGACCCTTTCTTTCCTCCTGCCTTTCTCTCCCTGCGGAGGGAGGGTCCGGAAGCCCCACGACGCTGCTTATATCCCAAGACCCATTGGGGACCCCATTCTGCAGGGGTGGAGCTTTTGGGGGGCTCCGACATTATTGCACCCCAGTGCTGAGCCAGCTGGGAGCCCCCCCAAACCTAGACTGTGCTGTTTGGGGCACTTGCTTTCCGACTGGCGCCATTTGCAAATTTCCCACTGGGGACTCAGTGGGCCAAGAAGGACGGATGGGCCGAGGAAAGTTCCAGAATCTCCTGGGTGTCCCAAAAGGCCACTGAGCCTGTCACATCATGAGGGCGGGCTGCAGGCGGGAGCTTCCGCCTTCGACGTGGCTTCTGCCGGGCGTGCAGGGCCACCACTCTGGGACTCACTGGGGACCGGACGCGGGGACAGAACCCTGGGACCTTCCCCACCCCCGCCCCCGACCTCGGGCCCTTCTGCGTCTTCTCCCCCCCAATCGCAGCCCCGAGGAAGATTGGAAAACAAACAAACAAAATAATAACGAACATCGTAATAATAACCAGTCTCCGGGAAGGCCCTGGGTATACAGTTTTGCAACTGTTTATTTTGCAAACAATCCCAGGGCAACAAGCGATGCTGAACTTTTAAGATGACACATCCCGCTAGGGCTGTGTCGTTGCCAACGACAACAGCAGAAAAAAAAAAACGAGGAGGAAATGGAGAGAGAGAAAGAAAAATGCCTTGAAGTAAAAGATCCCCCAAAAAGCGGTTTCCTGTTTTGAGATACGGCTGCATTTCCTTGACCGAAACCAGACTGATGGAAATACCAACGCCAAAAAAGAAAAATTCCGGAAACGACAAACAGGTGAACAGGTTGGAACTTGGTTCCTGGGCTGCCCGGACCTCAGCGGGGACAGCCAGGGGACAGCCGGCGGGGCGGTGGGGGACCGTCCCCGGCTCTTGCACGTGGCCACCCCTCTGGGCGGGTGGGATGTGGGGCCACCGCACCGCTGGGGACAAAGTGACAGCTTTCGGAATCGGTCCCCTTTTCGTTCCAACGACCAAAGGAAATGGATCCCTCTGTTCGAGGACACAGGGGAAGGATCAGAGAGATTCTAGGAAGATTCCTGAACTCTGATGACACATTGTCACCTCTGCGTTGATCGCGTGTGACCGCACGATGTCTTATTTCCTGCAGCCCAGAGACGCGTCCAGGCCGTGTGCGGGGTGGGCGGTTTGCACCCGGTTTTCTGAGCAGTGTAGACGGTTCAGTGCTGGGCGTATCTATTAACTTTGCAAACCCGAAGGAGATGTTACAACGTGCGTCTCGCTCTTCCTCCCATTTGCGGGAAGGCAGGGGACGACGCGCCCAGGGTCCCCCCGGGTGTAGACGCCTTTGTTGGTCTCAGACGGGAGATGGGAAGGTGGGTTCCTCCCGCAGGCCGGGGGCTGACGGCAGCGTCACGCAGACGCCATCGGCCTGCAAGGCACCCGGTTCCACCCAGGGCTGAGTCAGCGGGGCCACGGGGCTGGCATCTGGCCGGGCGCCTGCTGGTGGCACCCGGCTCCCCCGGGGTGGCAGTGCTGGGCACCCGTGTGCCAATAGGGCCCTGGCGTCAGGCTGAATCCCGGCACTTGGGTGACACTGACGGGCAGGGGGAGCCCCACGGAAGCCCAGAGAAGCCCCGTGCACAGGTGACAGACCGCAGACTAGAACAAGGACAGTGAGGGGACAGTGCCAGCAGCCTGCAGGCCCCACACTCGGGCTGGGAGCGGGGGTGGGGTGCCCCGGGGCCCCGGGGGGGACAAGGCGGCGATGGCCTGGGTCAGGTCCAGAACGGGGTCCTCTGAGCCGGTCCCAATGGGGACAGGGGGGTTTGCTTCCGGAAGGCCTTGTGCCAGGAGCCACCGAGCGCGTCCCCAAGGCCAGGCCACCCCGTTACGAGGAAGGCACAGCTGTAGGGAGCCCCATTCCGCCCCCTGGGCTTCGGCTGAGTCTCAGCCACAGCCCTGTCACCGAGGCGGCAGCCCCGGCCCTGAGCAGGGAGAGGCTACAGGCAGCTGGTGACAGGGTCACCCGAACCCCAAACTCCGTGGAAGTCACCAGGCTGCCACCACTGGCAGCTAACAGCGCCGGGGAGCATCTCACCGCTAGCGCCGCTGCGATGAAAATCTCTAAGGGACAAGTCCCCCAGCGGAAGGGGCGACCTCCCCAGACCCCACCCCGAGCCGTGCCCGTTCTAGAATGTTCCAGATGATTCTCCACACAGAGCAGTGCCCCGGTGTGGGTGGATGCGCGCGGCCGGCGGGTCTGCTTCCAATTGCGTTGGAACGATCCTACCTGATAAACAAAGAACAGATCCAAAACAACCTTTGGCGGGCGGGCTGTTTTTTAAAAGAGACAGAAGGTCCGAGTGGAACTGGCCAGAGCCTCGCTTAAGCAAACAGAGGCGCTTGAGCCAAATGGCCACGGGGCACGTCAAAAGGGCCCCTCGGAGGAGGGTTCCCTGTGAACCGAGGCCGGGCCGGGGCCGATGCGGTCCTGGCCCGGAACACACGGGGCCACTTTGCCCCCAAGCCACCAGCTGCTGGCATTTCACGCAAGTCACAAGGTCAGGCCACGAGCCGCGGCCAGGGGAAGACAGAGGCTCTGGCTCCAGACAGCCCCTCTGCTGGGCCCTGGTGGGCGGGCAGGTGGCCGCACGGGGCCCCGTGGGACAGGCTCAGAGTCCCCACGCGGTGGGACAGCCAAGTCCCCAAGGCAGAATCGGGTCTGCAACTGCTGGCTTCGTTCGAACCCCACGGCCACCGCTAACTCAGCGTGACGCCCCGGCTTCCCGCCCACCCTCAACTACAAAGCCGAGGAGGACGAGAGGGGACAAGTCAGATGCCACCGCCAGACACAGACCACAAGGTCCCAGCGCAGGGCCCGCAGAAGGACGCCTGCCTGTCGGACTCGGGGGTTCCTCACCTGTCCCCGGAATGTGGCGTCACCAAGCAAGCTCTGGTGGGGACCCCAGAGCGGGGCCACCCCCGTCCCGCCCTTCCCAGTCCACCCGGGAAGACACAGTCAGGTCGGGCGCGGTGGCTCACGTCTGTCACCCCAGCACTCTGGGAGGCCGAGGCGGGAGGATCGCTCGAGGTCAGGAGTTCGAGACCAGCCTGAGCAAGAGCGAGACCCCGTCTCTACTAAAAATAGAAATGATCTGGACAGATAAAAATATATATAGAAAAAATGAGCCGGGCGTGGTGGCGCATGCCTGTAGTCCCAGCTACTCGGGAGGCTGAGGCAGGAGGATGGCTTGAGCTCTGGAGTTTGAGGCCAGCCTGGACAACATAGCAAGACCCCATCTCTACAAAAAAGAAAAATGAGCCGGGCGTGGTGGCGCATGCCTGTAGTCCCAGCTACTCGGGAGGCTGAGGCAGGAGGATGGCTTGAGCCCAGGAGTCTGAGGCTGCTGTGAGCGAGGCTGACGCCACGGCACTCTAGCCCGGGCGACAGAGCCAGACTCTGTCTCAAAAAAAAGAAGACACCGTCAGACCCAGCCCAAACCCTGCTCTCTCCATCCTGGGTCTCCATGGCGACCTTCTCTAGGAGCTTAGCCCCTTCCTGCCTGGCTTCCCGGGGCTTCCAAAACCTCAAGACGTCACTGTCCTCTTCATTTCTGATGTCCTCGTCCCCCTGACCCCCCACAAACACAGCTCTCTCTGCACGCAAAGTCCAGGTTCTAGAACATTCTCTTCGCAGCAGTGGGCTGCAGGCGGCCACACCGCACAGGACCCCCCCCCCCTCTCTTGGGACCCCGAGTGTCAGACGGGACAGAAGGTGACCCCGGAGGACCTACAGAGCCCACGGCTACGCACAGCAGCTGGAGAGAGAGCGGGGCCCTGGGCCGAAGCTGGGGGTGGCTCTGGGGACATTCTACAACGTCCCACGCCGGCAGGAGGGGAGCAGAGAGGCCAGGTGGAGGGGGTGCAAGTTTTGGAGCCAGATGCACCTAGAAAACGTGTCACTTAACCCTTCCGGGCCTTGGTCTGTCCTCACCTGAGACCCGGGGTCGTGGGGAGGCCAGTGCCAGATGGACAGGAGGCTCGTGACGGGCAGGAGCTGTCACCGCGGCCACCCTGCGGAGCCCCGTTTGCCTTCCGGGAGCGCCGGCCCTCGGGGACTTTGTGTGACTTTGCAGGCTGTAGCCGGCGAGGGCGCGAGGGGGACGCAGGGAAAGGCCAGGACAAAAGTCACTGTGTGTGCCGCTGTTTTTGCTTTTCGTTTCATAAAAGCTGCACAAGAAACCGATGAAGCCCGGCTCGTTGTGACAGATTTGGACACCAATTATACAGACCGACACACGAATCTCTCTTTTCAGCCCCGAAATTCCGCTTTCCCTCACGCCCCCGAGACGTGGCCGCCACCGTGCAGTTTCCTGCATCGCCTTCCAGATCTTTCTCGATGCATTTGCATGCAAACACAGATTCATGCTCTTCTTATGGAAATGGGACCTCATCGTATGTATTGTTCTGAGCCTTGCTTTTGCAGTTGGCGTTATTTATTTTTCTTTTTATTTTTTTTTCTTTTGTTCATTTATTTTTTTGAGACAGAGTCTGGCTCTGTCACCCGGGCTAGAGTGTCGTGGCATCAGCCTCGCTCACAGCAGCCTCAGACTCCTGGGCTCAAGCGATCCTCCTGCCTCAGCCTCCCGAGTAGCTGGGACGACAGGCATGCTCCTACCGGCCGTGCCGCCCCCCAGGAAAGCCTCGTGTCCCGGCATCTTGAGAACACGTCCCCCACGTGCTCAGCCGTGGGCAGCTGAGGCCACTGCCCTGGGCCACTGGTTCTAGGGGTCGTTCCGCCCCAGCGGGCACTCGGCGCGTCCGGTCACTGAGACTGGGGCGGGGGGGGGGGGGACAGGGCCACTGGCATCTCGGGGGTAGGAGCCAGGGGAGCTGCTGGACACCCCGGGGGACCCAGGACAGGAAATGCACGGCCGGAATGGCAGCCTGGGTGAAGGCAGAGAGGCCAGCGTCGGCTCAGTGCCTGAAGGGTTAAGCAGTGCGCAGCCCAGGCTGCCCACCCGCCTCCTGCACCCCTGCCCCCCTGCATCCCTGCCCCCTGCATCCCTGCCCCCTGCACCCCTGCCCCCCTGCACCCCTGCCCCCTGCACCCCTGCCCCCCTGCACCCCTGCCCCCTGCATCCCTGCCCCCTGCACCCCTGCTCCCTGCACCCCTGCCCCCTGCCCCCTGCCCCCTGCACCCCTGCCCCCTGCACCCCTGCCCCCTGC
>CM052874.1:236630-254982 GCA_028534055.1 Eulemur mongoz | reverse complement strand
ACCGAGATCACCCGGCTGTCTAAGGTCCGCTTTCTCTTCCCTGGCCCTGGGTCAGCCTGGGACCAGGGACACGGGGTGGGGAGCTTGTCCGCCCCGCCCCCCCCCCCCCCCCCGGGGGGCCCCCCCCCCCCCCCCGCCACCTTCAGTGACCTTGGCCAGTGACAGCCACGCTTTGCGTGTGCGGGACACACCCACCCCCAGGAGTCCCACCGAGCGGGCTGTTCTCAGCGCCCTGGGACAGCCCTGAGTCCCCGGGATGTCACGAGGGGGGTCTCAGCCCTGTTTTGTGCAGCCGACTCCCCCAGAGCCACCCAGGGTGGTGGCCTCGGGGCCGAGCACAGGGACAGGGACTGCAGCAGGGCTCTGGAACCAGCACTGGCCAGAAACTTCCTCCCCCCCGAGGGGACGGGGAGGCCGGCAAGCTGGGGACAGCGGAGACTGGCTCTGTGGACACCTCGCCGTCCTGGGTCGGTTGTCTCTTAACGCTGCTGTAACCACCCACGTCCCTGTCCCGACGACATTGTCACGGGCACCTCAGGCTTCTTAGCCAAGCGGCTGTCACCGGCACCCTCAGTAGCGTCACCGCCACCACAGACACCCGCCACCCCTTCCCCCTCCACCTTCACCTCCGCTGTCATTTCCGCCAGGCCAGCGCCACGACCATCTGAGCCACTGTCGCCGTTGAAGGTGCCGTCGTTGGCGGCGTAGCGAGGAGGGGGACATCTAAGGCAGGCTCAAGTGCCACCTGCACGGCCTGGGGGACTAGAGGTCAGAGAAACAAGGCCGCGGGCACGACCTCAGGCTGCGGGCACGACCTCAGGCTGCGGGACTGACCTCAGGCAGCGGGAACGACCTCAGGCTGCGGGAACGACCTCAGGCTGCGAGACCGCTGTGAGGGGCTCCCCACAGCCCACCTGGCAGCGCTGGGCTCTCGGGACGTCCCAGGGAGCTGCCCCCGAGACCCTCAGCCCGCAGCCCCCAAATCTCGCGTGTCAGAGACTCTAACCAGGCACCCTATGGGGGAGAAGTTTCTAGAACCCCCTGACTTCTCCAGGATGCAAGAAGACCCTAGAAGAGGGCGCCGCTGACGGTCCCCTGGAGCGTGTCACGGAACCGCTCACTCGTTCTTCCCCGTGAGAGCACCAGCCCTCTCCGGCGGTTGCCCTGAGACTTCTAGAAACTTCTTTTTTTTTTTTTTTTTTTGCAAGGCCGGGCGTGGTGGCTCCCGCCTGTCATCCTGGCACTCGGGGAGGCCGAGGCGGGAGGATCGCTCGAGGTCAGGAGTTCGAGACCAGCCTGGGCCAGAGTGAGACCCCGTCTCTACTAAAAATAGAAAGAAATTAGCCGGACAACTAAAAATATATAGAAAAAATGAGCCGGGCGTGGTGGCGCATGCCTGTTGTCCCAGCTACTCGGGAGGCTGAGGCAGGAGGATGGCTTGAGACCTGGAGTTTGAGGCCAGCCTGGACAACATAGCAAGACCCCATCTCTACAAAAAAGAAAAAAAGAAAAATGAGCCGGGCGTGGTGGTGCATGCCTGTCGTCCCAGCTACTCGGGAGGCTGAGGCAGGAGGATCGCTTGAGCCCTGGAGTCTGAGGCTGCTGTGAGCGAGGCTGACGCCACGGCACTGTAGCCCGGGTGACAGAGCGAGACTCTGTCTCAAATAAAAGAAAAAAAAAAAAATATATATATATATATTTATTTGTGATTTCTAAATATGACCCAACAAGAGCAAGACTTAAAGAAATAGAAAACCCTGGAAACATCTGGTGACCTCTCTCGCTTTATTAGTTTTCCAGAGCATAGTTAGAACAAATGCTCACACATTGGGGGGCTTAATACAACAGGAATCTATATTCTCACGGTTCTGGAGCCAGAAGTCTGAAACCACGGTGTTGGTCGCCATCCCTGGCGATCCCCTCTTCCCCGCTCCTCCCGGCGGCGGGTCACACTCTGAGTCCCCTGTCACCATCTTCACGTCACCTCCTTGTCTTCTCTCTGCGTTTCTTACAACGACACTTGTCCTTGGAGTTAGGGCCCACCCACATAATCCACGTTGATCTCATTTCAACATCCTTCATTTATTTATTTATTTTTTTGAGATGGGGTCTTGCTATGCTGTCCAGGCTGATCTCGGCTCCAGCGATCCTCCTGCCTCAGCCAGCTGCACACCACCATGCCCGGCTTTGACAGCCTTAAAGTAATTACATCTCTAAAGATCCTTTTCCCAAATAAGATCACATTCAGAGGTTCTGGGGTTCACGATGGGGTTCATACCGTTTTTGGGGTGACCGCCATTCTACCCACCCTACTCGCTCCTGTACCCTTATCACCGGCCCCTATTTTTCTTACCAGAATTGACTGCGATGCGTCTGTCATTATGACTTGCTGTCCGCTCCGCTTCTGCCTTCCACGGCCCCGGGTCTGAATCTCCGTCTCGCTCGCTCACTTGCTGTGTGACCTTCAGCCGGTTGCTGTGCGTCTCTGAGCCTCATTCGCCTAATGGAGGTTTGCCACGTGTGCCAGGCACGGTCCCAGACGCCGGCGAGCACCCCCTGCCTTCACGGAGCTCGGCTCTGGGGACCGATGAGATGTTGGGGTGTCAGAGTGCCCTCCTGCCCCTCCCCTGCCCGCTGACCCCCCGATCTTGGGTCTCCTTGCTCCGTAGCAGGAATGTGGCCATTGGGCTCAAATCCCCGGAACCCCTCACTGCTCCCAACTATCGCCACTGACCTTCTGCGGCCACCTGGGCTGGCTCGGACGCCACGGCTGGCCCTGCCTCCGCTCTGTGGCTCTCGGGGCTCCGCCAACACCCCGTGGCGGGACCGGGTGTCCCATGCCACGGCCACCACCACGCCGGCCGAGCTTGGCTTGGCCCAGACCTGGGGGGTGGGGATGAGCCACGCCCTCGGAGCTGATGTCACAAAGGGCCCCCCCCTCCCCGCCCCCAGCTCTAGCTCTGCAGCTGGGGGTCCCACCTCGGGCCTGGCCACAGTGGCAGTGCCTGTCCCCTCCCCCCACCCCTCTCAGCGGAGTCCCCAGCTGTCCCTGAGAACGGGGACTATGAAAGGGTAACTTCCCGGGCACAGTCTCGGCCCCCGGAGCCAGCAGATTCCAGCAGGGGACCCTCTCCCTCCCTGTCCCCGCGGAAGGTGTGTCCCCAAGACAGCAGCGGCCGCCTCCGCCCCAGACCAGCGTCCCCCCCCGCTGCTCCCTGCCACATCCCGCCCGGTCCCCGAGCATGGCCAACTACTACAAAGTCTTGGGGGTCCAAGCCAACGCGTCCCCAGAGGACATCAAGAAGGCCTACCGCAAGCTGGCCCTGCGGTGGCACCCGGACAAGAACCCGGACAATAAGGACGAGGCCGAGAAGAAGTTCAAGCAGGTGTCCGAGGCCTACGAGGTCCTGTCCGACTCCAAGAAGCGCTCCGTGTACGACCGCGCCGGCTGCGACACCTGGCACGCGGGTGGCGGGGCCAGCGCCCCCTACAACAGTCCCTTCGACGCCGGCTACACCTTCCGGAACCCCGAGGACATCTTCCGTGAGTTTTTCGGCGGCCTGGACCCCTTCTCCTTCGACTTCTGGGACGCCCCGTTCGGCAGCGACCGCGGTGGCCGGGGACACGGTCTCCGGGGCGCCTTCTCGGCCGGCTTCGGGGAGTTCCCGGCCTTCATGGAGGCTTTCTCGGCCTTCGATGCCCTGGGTCGCAGCGGCGGTGGCAGCCGGACCACCTTCTCGTCCACCTCGTTCGGGGGCGCCGGGCCCGGCGGCTCCGGGTTCAAATCCGTGATGTCGTCCACCGAGGTGATCAACGGGCACAAGGTGACCACCAAGCGCATCATGGAGAACGGGCAGGAGCGGGTGGAGGTGGAGGAGGACGGGCAGCTCAAGTCGGTCACCGTCAACGGCAAGGAGCAGCTCAAGAGGGTGGACAGCAAGTAGCGTCCCCCCGGCCACCCCCCAGGGGGGACCCTGCCCTCCTGGCGCTGGCTTAATAAATGTGCAAAGTGAGTTCGCGGCTACACCGCGCCGGCTTTGTAGGGGGGGGCGGCGGCGTCTGCCGGGGCCGGGGTCCAGCCATCCATCGGCGTCCCCCTCCCCGAATGCCCCGATGCCAACCCTGAGGGACCTCACGCCGCCTGCACGGCTTGAAACCCCCTCGGTCACGTCCCCTCCGTTCTGCCGCTGTGCCCGACCTGTGGCCCCAGGACCTTTGCACGCGCTGTTCTCCGAGCCGGATGCCTGCTCATCTTCAGCGGGGGACAGGCAGGGCGCAGGGGGCCGCCTTCTTGTCACCCGCCATGCAGCCGGAGGAAAGGCAGGTGTGCGGAGTGTGGCCCTCGGTAGCGGCAGAGGTCGGAGGGCGGAGAGGACACACAGGCGGGTGAGCCGAGAGGACCAGTGGGCAGGCGACCGCCCAGTCAAGCAGGAGGCTCCAGAAGTCCCTTCTGCAAAAGTGACACACCCATCAGGCACCGAATGACCCTGAGAGCTTGGGCCACGTGGCTACCTAGCGGGGTGCGGAAAAGCATTTTGTATAGCGGACACAGCATGTGCAAAGGGCCTGGGGCAGGAACCCTGTGGGAGAACCAGCAAGGAAGCCAATAAGGTACCTACACACGCCGGCCCCTTTAACGTCCCCAGACAGGGGTCATGGACCCCGTGTTCTCTAAAAGGAAACTGAGGCACGGAGGGGAGAGAGTCACACAGCTGGCAGACGGTGGAGCCAGAAAAGCAGGTGATTCTGGGTTTGGAGGTTCAGGATGGCCGGTGACTGGATCTGCGGTTTCCAGGCTGGGGACAGGAGGACGTGATACGGCCCGAGAAGCCACCCTGAGTGGCCAGGCGGACTAGGACCCGGTCGGGTTGTGTTCGCTTGTGCCTCCCAGCTGGCCGCCCCGGGCCTGGCGTCTAGCAAATGCCCAGGAAATGAGGTGACGGGAGCGCACACTGTTCCAGGGAACAGCAGGAAACAAGGGGTGTGCTCAGAGGACGACCTCGGGGGGCTCGGGGTACGAGAGGACGCCGGGAGGCCTGGACCCTAAGAGGGGAGGGTGACACTTGGACCCAGGGAAGAACCGGTCCCCTTCCCAGGTGCGGAGCTGGGCTGAGGAGCATTCTCAGGGGACAAGAGGCCGGGAAGTGGCCTGTCCCCGCGTGGCCTGGACAAGATGACACAGAGAGGGACCTGTGTGCGTCTTGAGGCTCAGCCCGGGCTGCGGCTCCCTGAGTTCTGCCTCCGAGGGCCCCTGGGACAGGCTGGCAGCTGGAGGTCCCGTAACCACGTTACCCCCACTCCAGGCGAGGAAGCCTCGTGACACACAGAAGGTCGCGACCCCCCCGGCTCCCCGCCCCGCGGTGGCGCTAACTCCATCAAAGCCCCCTCAACTTCAATAACCACCTGACCTCTGCCCCCTGCCACGTGCTCATGGCACCAATGACTGGCTGCCCCCGAGTGGCTTCGTTCGGTGTAGACGGCTGCCGGGCGAATCCAATCACGGCGGACAGCCCGGCGGCCACACGGCGGGAAATCTGGGTGATCGCAAGACCCCCCCGCCAGGCACCGCAAGGACCCCAGGGGGCTGGGGGGGGTCCCTGTGCCCCCTCCCTTTCTCCAAAGCCACGTCTGAAGTTGGAGCCTGCTGTCCCCAGCGCGGAGCTGTCACGGCATTCCGCTGAGCACGTCACATGTCCCCAACCGGGCCAGGCTGAATCCTGGCACCGACTCTGGCCCCGTTTTACAGCTGGAGAAACTGACAGCTTGAGTGGCCGGCTCAGGGACACAGCCGGGACAAAGGCCACCTGCCCCCTACACCGGCACCCACCTGGCCCCGCCCTGTCCCACCTGTCCCCTCCCCCCAGGTCTCCACGCAGCCCCCGCCTGGCGCCCGCCCGCCCCGTGGATCTAGGCTTGTTCCCACCGGTCCCACCTCCCCCCTGCCCGGACCCCACCCACCCACCTGTCCCTCTGTCCCTGGTTCTGATGTCACTTCCTGTCTCCGCCTCCTCCACCCTCCATTCCCGGGTCCCCCCACCCTGCCGGGGGACGGGGGCGGGGGGGCCCTGGGTGTCCGAAGGGACCAACCCCCCGTGGAAGAAACAGTGTCCAAGCGCGTGCTCCTGGTATTCGATGCCACCGGAGGATTTTACCAGTCGGGGACAGCCACCGAGGCCTTGGGGACATGCACTCGGCTCGCAGGGCAGGTGGGAGCCTGGGGCGCCCCCCCCCCGCCCCGGCCACCCGGGTGGGGACATCACCCTCCTCGGCCCCAGGGACCGCCAGTCCCACCCCCCCTCGACACTGCCTTCCTCCAGCTGTCCCCCTTGGCCGCAGCAAAGAAACATCACCGTCCGCCCCCATTGTACAGATGGGGAAACTGAGGCTCAGAGGACCAGAGACCCGGGCAAGGCCACACTGGTAGCCGGTTCTGGTCCTCGCCAACCCCCCGCCCACCCCCTGCACGGGGCCGGGGACAGGGTGGGCAGAGTTGGGGACGCAGGGAGCCTCCCCACCCCCTCCGCCCGCCCTCCGGCCGGCCGGTCCGATGTTATCACAGCTGATTTAATTTCAAAGACGGATTGAGCCGCGCAGGGAGGGAGGGCGGCTAATCGTGGCCGCCATCTGCCCCGTTGTCATGGCGATGGGCGCTGGGCGATTCTGCGGGGGGGTGGGTGGGGGGGTGGACCCAGATAAGGGCGGGAGAGACGGCGACAGAGACAGCGAGAGACACACAGAGGAGAGACTGAGCCCAGAGAGGCAGGGACAGAGAGAGACACGGGGACAGCAAGGGACCAGGGTGCGTAGCTCGAGGGTGGCCCTGTTAGGAGAGACCCCCAGGCTGCGGAGAGACCCCCAGGCTGCAGAGAGACCCCCAGGCTGCAGAGAGACCCCCGAGGGAGACCCCGGCAGGGTCCCCCTGGGCCACCAGTGTCCTCGTGCCGCTGGCGGGCGATGCAGACCCCCCCCCACGCTGTCGCTGTGCCGTGACTGTTATCAGGGACCCCTCCAGCCACTCGGCTCCCAGCCGGGACCCCAGCCGGCCCCGCCAGACAGCTCCGGGTGCCGTGAGCTGGCGTCGACGACAATCTCGTCACCAAAACCTGCCCAAGCGACGCCCACCTCCCCTTTGCAGGTGGAAGTGGGGTGCTGGGCGCCCCCTTTGGCCCTTGTCCTCCGGCCGTTCCCCGCCCGATGTCCCCCGCCCGGTGGCCGTCCTTGCGTCCCTTTTGCAGGACAGAGTGGTTCAACCCCTCCCGGAATGGGGATCCTGGAAGGGGACGCCCCCTCTCCCCCCGTGACGTAGGCAACAAGCATTCGGTTGTCACCTCGGGATGCCAGGACGGGGCCGGGAGTTGACAGAAGGAGGTGGAGTGTCAGGACCCAGCCACCGCCCGCCCGGGTCCCCTCAGCCGGGCAGCTCACGGCGGACAGAAGTCCTGGCCTGTCCCAGCCTGGCAGATGCACGGGTCACCTGTGTGGCCCCCGCGTCCCTGCCCCATGCTGGCTGGCCCCGCGGGACCCTCCTGGGAGCCCCCCACCCTCACTCTCTATAGCTGCAAAGCCCCCCCAAGGTGACCCCAGGGGCTCCAACGGGGCAGTCCAGAATTCCCACCCCTGTCACCTGTGTCCCCAGGGATGGCCTCAGTGGTCCTCTACCCTTGGCACCCGCGCCTCCCCGCTCCGGCCGTCGTGAAAAAACCAACGCGCTTTGCTTCCTAATGACGCCAGTGACCCAACTCCCCGCAGTGGCTGATGGGAAAACACTCAGTGGCTCCCAGACCTCCAGGACAAGGTTGGAACGTCCCACTGTGCCCTCGGGTGGAAGTCCCCAAGGTCCCCGCCAAGACCCGGCACCCACAGGCTCCACGGGGCCGGCCCCCTCTCTCTCTCTCTCGCTGACCCTCCGTGGGTTCACTGCGATAAAAGACACATGACCATCGTCGGCCGGGCGCGGTGGCTCGCGCCTGTCATCCCAGCACTCTGGGGAGACCAGCCTGGACAACACAGCAAGACCCTGTCTCTAAATAAAATACAAAAAAATCAGGCCGGGCGCGGTGTGGCTCACGCCTGTCATCCCAGCACTCTGGGGAGACCAGCCTGGACAACACAGCAAGACCCCATCTCTAAATAAAATACAAAAAAAAAATCAGGCTGGGCGCGGTGTGGCTCACGCCTGTCATCCCAGCTACTCTGGGAGGCCGAGGCGGGAGGATTGCTTGAGGTCAGGAGTTCGAGACCAGCCTGAGCAAGAGCGAGACCCCGTCTCTACTAAAAATAGAAAGAAATTAGCCAAACAACTAAAAATAGAAAAAATGAGCCGGGCATGGTGGCACATGCCTGTAGTCCCAGCTACTCGGGAGGCCGAGGCAGGAGGATCGCTTGAGCCCAGGAGTCTGAGGCTGCTGTGAGCGAGGCTGACGCCACGGCGCTCTAGCCCGGGCGACAGAGCCAGACTCTGTCTCAAAAAATAAAAGTGAAATTGACCACCGTCACCGTTTTTGGGTACACGGCTCAGTGGATTAAGGACGATCACGTTGTCGTGTGGCCGTCCCCGTCACCCACCTCTGAGCCTTCCCGTCTTCCCAACGTGAAACTCTGTCCCCATAATGGACATGGAGTCCCCCAACTCTCCTCCACCAGCCCCCCCCCCCCCTCCGCCACCCCCCGGCCCTCTGTTCCGTCTCTGTGACCTGCACAGCTCCGGGGACCCGGCAGACGTGGGATCGTGCGGGATGTTTCCGGTGTCGGGTTTGCACGGAAGGGTCGGAGATGCCCCAGCCCCGTCCTCGAGTGACAATCCCGCACGGAGACCTTCTCTGGGGACGACTGTGACATGTGTCTGCGGCTTGTGTGTGTCCCAAATCCGCAACGCGTGGAACGTAACATGAAAACGACCGCCGCCGCCATAGGCACCCCCAGAGGGTCCCCTGGGGACGGTTCGCTGAGTCCCTGAGCTGACCTTCTGGAAAATTCCAAGAGGCACATGTCCTTTTTTTTTTTTTTTTTTTTTTTCCATTTTTTTTTTTAACCAAAACGGGCATGTCATAATACTCCTCGCTGGGGACAGTGGGCACGCTCTGTGCCGTGCAGACTGAGACCCCGGCAGGTGGGCGGCTTGGCCCCCACCTGGCAGCCTGGGTGGGGGTGGGGGAGGGGACGTCATTCTATGCACCGTGGAGCTGGTGGCGAGCAGGGGGGACGACAGGGGTAAACTGAGGCCTGGCGGGAGACCAGCTCAGCATGGCCGCCTGCCCGGGGGGCCCATGGTCCAGCTGCTCAGCGAGGACATTTGGGTGCCTGGACCCCTGGACAGGGCATGTCCCCAGCGTGTCCCCCGTGTCCAGGTGGCAGAGCGGGGGGACCCGGCCCTCCTGCTTGTGGCCGGAGCCGGTGGCGGCGGGCGGGGGGGAGGTGGCCGGTGGGGACCAGGACTTGCTCAGCACCCCTCGGGACAGCGCCAGGCTGGGGACCGGCCGCCCGGCCACCCGCCGACCACACTGCGCCATCAGGGCCCAAAGAAGGAACCTGGAACCGCCAGCCACGTGAGTCCCCCCCCCAGGGTGCCGCCGTGGTTACGCCTGCGGTCACCAAGCAGCCGGTCAGGAAACCCCTGGGGTCGTGGGGGTCTGGGGTGGCAGTGAGCGGGGACAGCCATCTCCTCCTGCAGCCGCCCGAGCCCCGCGAGGCCACACCCCGGCCACCCGGCTGCCACCCCCAGGGCGGCCGTCCCCTCCGGATCAAGGCCAGCGGGAGCAGGTCACGTGCGGTGGCCTCTGAGGTCACCCCGTTGTCCCCTGCTTTGGAAGCCCAGGACCGAGTCTCTCTCTGCTCACAGGGGCCTGACTGTCTCCACCTGGCACTCGAGTTGCCGGGGTCTGGGCCCCGCGCCTTGGGGTCAGGGACAGTTTCTTGATTGTCCCCAGCGTGCCCAGCTTTGTCCTGGGCGGCCACAGGAGATTGGGGCTGGTGGCCCTGGATTCCCGTGGCCACCGGGGAGACAGGGAAAGGCCCAGCACGGTCCCTGTCCCCTGCCAGGCTGTCCCCATGGCTGTCCCCACGGCTGTCCCCATGGCTGTGGCCCCTCCACCCGCACGGTCCCGCAGCCGGGACCCGCGACACAGCCCCTTTGGGAAATGAAGGCAGCGGCGTTCATCGCAAGAGGCTGACTCCCATACTTGTTTTAAATTGATATTTAATTAAAAAGTTAATTATTAATTAGGCTTATCGGCGGGGCCCGGCGGTGCCGGCTGGGAAAGGCTGGTTCTGGAATCATCCACCGCGGGTGCGTCCCCGCTTCTCGCTGAACCGGCTCAGCGGCGCCGGCGTGGCCCGTGTCGGTCGGTTGGGCCACTGTCCCCGCCCGGGGCCCGGCGGGGCTGGGGGCTGCCCAGCGGTGGTGGCTGTCACCAACGCCCAGGTGCTGTCCCCACCGCCTTTCGCGGACTTGACAGCTTCTTCTCCAAATACGCCCCCCGCCCCCGGTGGCCCACCCTGGTGTCACCCTGAACGCCACCACTTGCTGCCTCTGTGTCCTCCTCCGCCGCCACCCTGGGCGAAGCCGGCCTCACGGTTCCCCGGGACGAGGTGAGGACGCGAACAGCACGTGCAAAGGCCCTGGGGCAGCAGGGACGCGGGAGCCCGGCCGGCCGGGGCTGGAGGCCAAGGGCAGGGACGATGGCGGTCGGAGCTGGGCCATCGGGACCAGACGGTGCAGGGACAGGGGGACCTTAAGAGCCACAGGAAGTCACGGACAGGTGGGCAGCCAGGGGACACCATCAGATTTGCATCTCGAAAAGGCGGCTGTGACAATGGTGCACAGAGGGGACAGTGAGGGACAGCGTGGTAGCCAGCCAGGAGCCCTCTCCACCCTTCCAGACCCGAGAGAGGCTAAAAAACACACGGAGCTGCAAAGATGGGTCTCGTTATACGCACTGTTCTAGAAGCATCTCTTGGAAGGCTACCGGGCGGGCCCTGCAGAGCCCGGGACACGGAGGGACCCTGGGGCTCGGGGTGGCTGTGGTCAGACCACTGAGTCGCGGGCTGGCGGGGTGGCTGGTGCGGTGGCGGCCCACCCAGCAGCGTCCCCGCAGAGGAGGGACGCGGTGGTGGCAGCCAGCGGCTTGGCTGGCCGGGAAGGAGCGAGAACAGAGGTCTGAGAGCAGGAGGCTTGGGGACAGAATCACAGGGTGGCCACCAAGCGTGTGCGCTGCCCGCAGGACAGAGGTGACGATCCGCGGGGGGGAGGATGGCCTCGTCCAGCAGCCGCCAGCCGGCCTATGTCCTCGGCCACCGCGGCGTTGGCACAGGGGCTTGAGAACCGAGGGGCCGCGGTGACAGCGTGGAGTCCACGGGCGTCTGCTCCTTGCTGGGAAATGCCACCCCCACCCCCCCGCCGTCCCGCAGCAGGGACTGACGCTGAGTTGGGGACAGGGGACATCCCCTTAGGAGTTCAAGCCGGTTGGCCACTTTGGACGGGCAGCCAGTCCCGGACAGGAGCTTCCTGCCTGCTCTGCTCGAGCGACGACTTCCAGTGTCCCCAAAGGTGACGCGTGGTTTGTACCTTTCCAGACGCCCGGGAGAGACGTTAATCCCAGCACCTGAGCCCACACCGGGGTGCAGGGACGAGACCCTGTCCCCCAGCGTCCCAGCCTCAGGCCCTGCCGCATCAGGGCTCCCGGGTGGCGGACGAGAATGTCCCATTGATCTCGGAGGGGCGTCTCCTTGTCCCCCCGCGCCGGCCACAAGGACGAACGGGCACTTACAAGAGCCACAGCCAGACAAGGACGCAGCGAGCGAGGTCTCAGACCCCCCCCGGGTGACACTGAAGTGCTGGGGACAACGCAGAAGCCATAGTTAGGGGGTGACAGGGGGGTGAGCCCCAGTTCCAGCCGTGGGACCTGTTGCTCGTCTCAGACCAACATCTAACCCGGCTGCCACCGGGAATCGAGCTCTGGACACACCGGACCGGTGACAGCCACAGGGGGACCCGAGCAGCATGACGGTGACCCGCAGTGACCTTCAGCCTCTGTGTTCTGACGCTGTGACAGCCGGGGACCCTGTCACCCTGGGGCGGGGGGGACCCCCCTTGCCGAGATCGGGCCGATCCTGGAGACGCCAAACACTCTTCGCACACGCGTGAGCCACACCCGACACCCGGTGGGGGATGGTGGCTCTCAGGATCCTGCAGAGTGGCCGGGCCGGCGCTTCTCATGGAAACTTCTAGAACACGAACCGCTGTTTCTCCCGCTCTGCTTTACGGGGACACTCGGGCTGAGACGCAGCCGCGTTCCGTGGGGGGGGGGGGGAGGGGTCCCAGGGCTGCTGCTCCGTTGCCGTGCCTCAGTTTCCCCACCTGAAGCACAGAAGGGACAAGCAGAGCTCACGGGACTCGAGGGACAGGGGAGGGAGAGGATGAGTCATTCCCAGGATGGGGCGTCCCCCCCCCATGGGGGACAGGGGACACAGGGCTGCTGCCTCCCTCGCAGGTGGGGACCCCGATGTCCCCGGGTGCTGGAGGGGCCACCGCTGTCTGGGCTGCCTCTGGGCCTTCGAGCTGTATCAGGGGCCCGTAGAGCCCCTGCCTGGGTGACCTCTGGCCTGCGCCCGTCCCCAGGGTCCCCTCCCCGCAGGCAGCAGAGGAGGTTCCTCCGAGAGGGCCCCTGGTGACAGCAGGTGGGACAAGACAGGGACACACCCCACCCCCACCCCCATGTCTGGGCCTGGGCCGCCCTGTCCCCTGTCCGGCTCCCCGCAGAGACTTTATCGCCACCCCGACCAACCCGTCCTGCCAGAAACTGGATCTGGTGGCAAAGGCCACTCCCGGGGCGGGGGAGGGTGGGGGGTGACATAGCAACCCCCCCCCCACTGGCCTTTCCTGCGGGCTGAGCCCCAGGGCTGCCCCCTGCCGCCTCCCGGGACAGGCAGGGCTGGGTCTAGCTAGGCTGGGACTGACACAGCCCGGCAAAGCCACCGACCGGCCGGCCGATGTCCCCTCTCCCACCCGGGGACGGCCTGGCTCAGTGCGACCCAGCTACGGAGCTCCAGGAAGGGCAGAGGTCATGGGTGGGCGCGGGGGGGCGGGTCACAGGAGAGCCAAGAGCCACCCGGTGAGCTCCCCAGATCGATTTTGCTTTGGGGAAACCGAGGCTCAGAGAGGTTAGGTCAGCTGCCCGAGGTCACACAGCTTGGAGCTGCCACCTGCCCGCAAAGCCTGTTCCCCTCGGGGTGGGGGGGTGGCTTCCAGCGTCCCCCACGACATCGAGGGGGCCTCTCTGTGCCCTCCTGTCCTATTTGTGCCTTTGGAGATGATCAATTCTTGGGGGGCAAACCGCGGCATCGGAGCTCTTGCAGAGCCCTGAGTGTCACAGTGACGAGCCGAGTGACAGCCAGGGCGGCTCTCTGTCTGTCCCACAGAGACCGGGGCTGCCGGGGCGCGGCCCCCCACCCTCCGCTGCCCTCTGGCCTCAGGCGCCCCCCTGCCCTGCCCCGCTCTGCGAAATGAGGAGAGAGGGTGGCCCTCGGGAGGAGGACAGTGACAGGTGACCCTGGCGGGGGACACCTGCTCCTCCGGGCCTGATTCCAGCGGCAGGAATGCCTCCCTCCCAGGTGTCTTGCCCTGGGCCTGACTCCTGACACACAGCAGTAAATAACTTTCCATTCTGTCACCTGCTGTGCTCTGGGGAGAGCCGCTGTGCCCGCCCCCTGCTGTCCCCAAGTCCCGGCTGTCACCGGGGCAGCCAGGACCTCTCAGGGGTGGGGCATGGGTGGGGGATGCTGGCGTCCTGGGCACGGGGGGTTGTCAAGCCAGTGCCCACTCAGCTGGGACACGCACATGGGTGAGGCCACCAAGCAGGGAGGCTGAGGCGAGGCTGGCGACCCTGGTGGCCTCCTCCTCCTCCTCCTCCTCCTCTTCCTCCTGCCACCATTCTCCCTGCCCCGAGCAGCCCGGCCAAGTACAGAGGGGAGGACCGAGGCCACCACAGCGGGCAGGAAGAGGGTCCCCGATGGCTGCGGGGACCTCTGCTGACGTCCTTGGGTGGGCGGCCCGGGCAGCCTCCGCCATGCAGGCCTCCGCTCCCGGCCTCCAGGCCTGGGGACAGGCAAGATCCTGCGTGCCCAGCGACGCCAGCGGGTCCCCTGGTCCCCGGGAGGGTGGCGCGGGTCGTCCCGGGCACCCTGGCGGGGTCTGGGAACGGAGCCACCACCCCCCCAACCCCCGGGGTCAGCTGCAGCGGCAGCGTCGCCCGCCAGCGCCATCTGCATGACAAAGGCTGGGGGCGCCGCTGAGCTCAGCCCCCACCCCGGGCCCGAGGTCCCCAGCTGTCCCCGGCTAAGCCTCCACCCCGCGGCCCGCAGATTTGGGGGGCGGGGGCGGCACGCGAGCTCCGGGCGCTCAGCTGTGTTTGCTCGGGGGGCGCCACGCGGGGCGGTGGCGGGGCTGGGGCGCGGGACAAAAGGCCCGGGTCTGGCCGACCCCGCAGGTGGCGTGGGGGAGGGGCGGACGGGCCGGGAGCAGGCGAAGGGGGGGGGGGGAGGGGCAGCCCGGGCCCCAGAGCTCATGACCTGAGACGTCCCCCCCACCAACTTTGGTGGCCGTCCAGGGGTCAGCAGGGTCCCCTTCCCTGGAACTGGACACGGTCCGCAAAGGTCCCCAGCATCCCAGGGGCGGGGGGGGGGTGGGTGTTCCCGCTTGCTGCGGGGTCCCCCAGCGGCCTGTCCCCTTAGGTCCCTGGAGGACCCTCTCTCCAGCTGCTTTCTGGGGACGGCGGCGTCTAAGGAGCCAGCTGCCCCCTCCAAGCCCCGCATCCGCCCCAGCCAGCCTGGCGCAGTCACCTCCCTGGGCTCCCTGCCCTGTCCGACCCTCCGAGTCCAGAGGATCCTGTTAGAACCAAAGTCACACCGTGTCCCTCCTCTGCGCCCCACCCTCGGTGACTCCCAGGGAAAGCCGAAGCCCTCCCAGTGGCCACCTGACCTCTGACCTCCCCCTGCCACCTCTCTGCCCTGCTCCTGTCCCCTCAGCCTCGCCTGTGACCCCACTGTTCCTCCGGCAAGGCAGGAGGCCTCAGGGCCTTTGCACGGCCTTTTCCCTCTGCTGGGAACACACTCTGCCCTGCCAGCTGCCGCAAGTCACTTGCCCCGGGTAGGATTTGGACCCGGGGCGTCCCTTCCTCGTCCCACTAGGGGACTTTGCACCGGTTTTCGCTCTCGGACGGGTTTTATGTGGCTTGAACAGTTTCTGGAAAAAAATGGAATCCACTGTTGCCGTTTAAACACCAGGAGGTTTTTTGTTTGTTTGTTTGTTTGTTTGTTTTTTTGCACAAGACCAGAGGCTTTTGGCTCTTCTTGCAAAATCGGAACCTCTGGCCACACTGCGTCCCTAATCTCACGTGTCAGCCAGGACCTCCGCTCCCCCCGCCACCGTGTCAGTGCTGCGTGGCTGTCCCCACCGCCCGGGGTCCTCTCCCCACGGTTCTTGTCACTCGGCTCAGCCCCATGTTGCCTCCTCCAAGAAGCCCTCCTTGATTGCTCCAGCTGACAGCCAGCCAGGACCTGAAGTCCCCTCGCGAATGTGGCTGGGGCCCGTACACGGTGTCTCCCTGGGATAATGGCGGTTCCAGGAGGGCAGCGTCACCTGCCCGGCACGGCACCTGTTTGGCGACTGCCAAGGAATGAAGGAGGAACTCATGGGCGTGAGTTCCAGGCCAGGCGCCATCTGCTTCTTGCTGTGTGACCTTGATCAACGTATTGACCTCTCTGAGCCGGTTTCCCCCTCTGTTCAAGGCACTGCTGTCGCTCTTCCGTGAGGACGCTCCGGAGCTCGTGTGTGGCCTCCCCGACTGGCTGCCTGGTGGCGGTGGGGACTTCTGGAGTCCACCCTGTGACGGTCACCGCTTCACAGGGTCGCCGCCAGCTGAGGGCCTGGGGACCTGGGCCGGCCGGCTGGTGTAGGAGCCTGTGTGCCCACGTGTGGGGGTGGTTTCAGGGGACCGTGTCCCCGTGTGCCATGGTGACAGTGTGGCTGTGTGGGAGACACTGGGGAGCAGGGGGGGTGGGGAAGGGACTCGGAGTGGCCTGGCCAGTCCTTGCCGGCTGGGGTGGGGTGGGTGGAAACATGCCGGCCTCCGCCTCCAGGCAGCCCTCCGGGCAGGGAGTGCGCTGGGGCCCGGCAGGTCAGTCTGAACCAGAAGGGACTGGTTCGTGTAGGCTGTGGGGGGGGTGTGAGTGACACTCCAGGGCCGGGCCCTGCCGGTCACGCTCCGGGTCCCAGGACCAGCTTGGCGCAGGAGGCCGGAGGCTGCAGCCGGAGTTCCAGCTGTGGCCTCCCTGTCCCCGCCTTGTCCCCACCTCCTGGCTGCATTGTCCCATTCCTCACCCACCTGGCTGTCTCCTTCCCTGGAGGAGGTGCGTGGTCGGGGCAGGGTCCCCCCTCTCGGCCACCACGGTGCAACCCAGACCCAGCCCTGGCCCCGGTCCCCAGATGGGGGACAGATGGACACATAGACCCTCCACCCCGCGCCACCCCGCTTTCCCCTGAGCCTTGGGGACCAAAGGAACCTCGCCCAGGCGGCAGGGTGACAGGGTCGGTGGCCAGCCCTGCAAACTGTTGACGCCAAGCCCAGGATGGCTTCGGTTGTCAGCTCTAAACCGTGCGTGCGGGACTGTGACTCTGTGTGTGCGTGTGATGTGTGGGTCACACTGAGGGCCGGGCCTGGTGACGGCACGAACCTCGGCGAGCCCCCTACGCAGCCGCCGCGACCCTGCTGGCCTCGGACCCGGGAGCCCCGGGAAGCCACGGTGGCTTTTGTCCATTTCCGAAGTGACAAGGGACACACACACAAAAAAAGGGGCTTTTAATTAAATCAAAGGCGGGGGACGCGGGCCAGGCGGGCCCGCTATTATGTCCCCGAACGCGAAAACGAAAACTTATTTTCCCAGCTCTGGTATTAATTTGAGATTATTCAGATGGTTAATTAAAAGTGCGGCATGTGTTAAATATTATTTCAGCAGAGATTGTCATCGGGCCCCCGTGTAACCCGATCCGCGGGGCTTGGGGACCTTTATGCAAATGTTCTGCAGCCCTGGAGGAAGGGATCGCGGTGGCCGGCGGGTGGCAGGCGGGAGTCTCAACTGGGGGACCCCCCCCTCCCCCTGTGTGTCCCAGGCCCTGGGTGACCCCTGGGGACTGTGGGGACGCTGCTCTGCAGAGTCCTGGGGGGTGTGTGTTTGTGTGTGCGCGGCCGTCCCAAGACTGGCTCCACGCAGGTGACATCTGCGTGTGCCCTGGGTCTCTCCGTCTGTCCCACGTGCCCCCCTGGACACACACATCTGGGCACCTGCCCGGCATGAGCCACGACCAGCCCGGAGCCAGCTGTGACAGCTCTCGGGGCCTCAGTTTCTCCATCTGTCAAATGGGACGGGGCGGTGACAACCCGGCTCCCCCAGGGGACAGACTTCCACGGCGGGGGGTGACAGACACAACGCAGTGTCCCCTGTAAACAGGGCACCGGCCACAAACGGGAGCATCTAGGTCGCTTTACATTTCAAACAGCCGCGTTTTTAAAAAGACGAGGAGAAGTGAAATTAATTTGCGCTGTTTTTTTTTTTTTATTTAATCCAATATATGCAAAATGTCACTATTTTCAACACGGGATCAATGTGATTGTTCCGATTCTTTTGCTCCCAGGAGACCGGCCATGTGTCCCGCGATCCCGCACCTGGCGGCTTGGCCGCGTGGCACGTGCTGTGGCCCCACGTGGGGACTTCGTGGTCCCTGCGAGCCCCGGGGGCTGTCCTGGGGGGGCCCCACCTGCACCCTGGGGGAGGGACGCGGGTCGGGGGTGGCCCAGAGGTGGGCGGGGCCAAGGCCAGGCGTCCGGGAACCCGGGAACCCCTTCCCCGCCGCCTCCGGCGAAGTCAGGGACTGGGTCCTGCGTCCCAGACGCGGCGGGTGACAGGGGTGCCCAGGGCGGAGACCACAATGGGGGACCCCGTGCCTGACCCTGCTGCTCCTGCGCCCCCCAATCTGGCGAACAGCGCCCCTCCCCTCCCCCTCTGCCCCCCAACACCGCCCCCTCCCCTCCCCCTCTTCCTTCTTCCCTCCTCCTCCTCCCAACACCACCTCTCTCCCCCTCCCCCTCTCCTTCTGCTCCTCCCCTCCCCCACACTCCCCCAACACCACCCCTCTTCCTCCTCCCCCTCCCCCTCCCCTCCCCCAACACTGCCCCCCCTCTCCCTCCTCCCCTTCTCCCCCTCCCCCTTCCGTCCTCTTCCTCTCCCCCAACCTGGTGAACACCGCCCCCTTCCCTTCCCCCCTCCTCCCCTCCCTCTTCTCCTCTCCCCCCTCCCTCTC